>CM051364.1:22565447-22615447 GCA_028015245.1 Cardamine occulta | reverse complement strand
ACCATCCGACATTCAAGTAATAGTTTCAACGCCTGCATAAAAAGTGTCAAAGTTTTGACTTTGTTTCTCTAGTGGTATAGAAAAACTCTGATATACAGGATGAAATTGAAGCATGCCTGATGATCATTTTTATATGCTGCAAGGTGCAAAGCTGTGTTGTGAGTTAAATCCATTTGATTCAGAAAAGCAGATTCAGTAGAGAGAGCATTTCTCTGGCTCATTCTCTGGATCCATCCGGTGAGGACTTGGAGAACTTCAAATCTATCATTCATGACTGCAAGATGCAGAGTATTTTGGCCATTCACGCTCACATCTTGGATTCATTCAGGGGAAGTTATGAGGCACTCTACCACAAGATCAACGCTCCCTCTTAACACTAGGAGATGGAACACCGTGAAGCCTTCTCTACCTTTAACGCGAGCAAGACCAGGATCAAGCCTGAGACACCAGGTGACGAACTCTGGTTGATCCTTTTCCACAGCAATATGCAATGGACTGTACCCATTTGTGTTCAGCTTTCTTGCAAAGGACGGCTTAAGGTTTAGCATCTCTGCGGCAAATGCTATTTTCCCAGAAGCTGCAGCTATGTGATGGGGATTGTTTATAAATGGCACAGTATCGATGCTCTCCAGAAGGTATGGATTCTCATCAATCAAAGCATAAAAGTCAGTGATGTTACCGGATTCAGCAGCCCGTTGAAGTCTTGGATCCATAGAGAGGGAGCTTTTGGCAGAAATGTGATCAAGAAAATTGTTTATAGCCCACAGTAAGATCAACTCAGTAAAGTAAGAGGGCAACAGAGCTGAGTAACCCTACCTTTTTTTTTAGTGTGTAAATCTTTGTTTCCTGTTGTGGTTACGCACAATTTTGATTAGATATACTCTTAAAACTTACTTGGCGTTTTAGCAGGAAGCTTGGAAGCAAGAACCATTGAAGTTTCTCATCGATGACATATTTCCGTATTTTCACGAGGTGGGTCTTAAAGAGTTTCCTACCACTCTTATCATTTTTACCAATAAATGATATTTTCCCATCTATGTCAACAGGAGCTCTCTAACTGAAAATACGAACCTATCCAAAAAATTTCCTTCCACCTATATTATAAGACATTTTATGACTTTAATAATCCCTTTTACCTAAAGGGTGATAATAACATTAGAGACTGAAAGTGGACAAAGTTCTCACAGTTGAACTAAAAGACAACAAGTGTTTAGTTGTGAGAAGAAGAAAGCCCTAAGAGATCTGTAGACAACATAAAGACGAGGCAGATCAGGATGCTAAATCATTCATACTGCAAATTATACAGTCATCAGAAATGAAATCCAAACAAACGAATGCTCATATGTTGGTTGATTCTGCATATTTCTTTTAGACAAGGAGCCATACAATCCTCTTATTTAGACTACATTCAAAGTCACCAAGAACGTTGGTCATATATCTTTGCATTCACAAGTCTTGTCTGTTTCAGCAAAGTTGCAAATGTTCCATCAATCCTTCCAAAACCAGTTCAACCGGGATGAGACGCCGCTGCCTTCCAGTGGCTCTGCCTTAGGCCTATGAAAACTTCCATCAAAAGAAATAGAGGAAAAAACATGAACAAGGCCAAGGCTGCGGCGAGAAACTGTAGAGGGTGTGGTGAAATTACAGCCATTGCTAGCGCATAAGAAACGCACAGAGACACCCCTATCCAAAGGAACCATGAGGTAAACAAACTTCTAAGTGGTAAGAGACAAAACGTGTAAAATATAGCACAACAGAAGCCTGTAGTGTTAGAAACCCAAATGGCAATGAAAAATGCTTGTTTCATCATTACAACGCCTGCATCCTAGTGGAAAAACTCACGAACCATGGAAAGTTTTCAGTTACTCTGTCTCCTTGACTTTGCTTACCAACTCAGCCCTATAAACCATCCATGCAAGCATAATGATCTACTGATGGATTTCTTATTGAGTTGAATATTCTCTGGGCTTCTTCGAGTAATCCTGCGCGGTTGCAAGCCGTCAAGACACTAGTGGAAGTCACACGGTCTGGCTCAATGCCTTCTCCTATCATCTTTAAGAATAAATTCAATGCTTCAACTCCGTCTCCATTAGCTGCAAAAGATGAGAACAACGTGTTATAAGAGACAACATCTCTTTCCTTCATTTCGTCAAACACCCGTTTTGCTTCCCTCAGGTTTCCACACCTTGCATACATGAAGATCAAAGACCTGTATCCTGAAATGTTAAGTTTGATTTGGTTCTTAACAATGTAATCTACAATCCAATGACCCATTTCTAGATCATCCATGTGTCCACAAGCCGAGAGAGCACTAATCATTGTTACTTCATCCGGTTTGGAATCTCCAGAATCAATCATCTCTTCGAGAAACTCAATGGCTAATGCAGGTTGTCCGTTGTGAGCAAACCCAGCTATCATCGAGTTCCAAGAAACAACATTTCGCTTAGGCATCGTATCAAAAAGCTGCCAAGCTGAACTCAAATCACCAATTCGAGTATATCCAGAAATCATTGCATTCCAAGTGACAAGACTCCTCTGTGTTCCTAACTCGTTAAAAATTCTCCTAGCAGATAGAATATCTCTGCACTTAGCATGCATATCAAGCAATGCCGTCTTCACAAAGCAATTCAAACGAACTCTCTGCTCATCAATCAGTTTTACTAGTGAATGAGCGAGGGAAGGATCAGCACGGAAAGAACAAGCGGAAATAACAATGACCCATGTGGTCTCATTTGGCCTAAATCCAAGTCTCAACATATCATGAAACAATCTCATAGTTTCCTCTGTAAATCCATTTTGGGCATAACCTGAAAGCATAGCATTCCAAGAAACAACACTCTTCTCCGGCATCCAATCAAAATACTTCCTCGCATTTTCCAAATCCTTAAGCTTTGCAAAACCAGTAATCATCACCGTCCAAGAAACCACATCAATTTCATTCTTTGGCATCATATCAAACAACTTACAAGATTCCTCCTTGTTTCCCCATTTCCAATACCCAGAAATCATCACATTCCAATCAGAACCCATTCTATGAGTAATTTGATCAAACACTTTGCGTGCACTCTCCACTGACTCATGCTTCGCATACATATCCATGATCACATTCCGTACATAAGGGTCCTTCAAAAATCCCAATTTCTCTACAATAGCCTGAAACAAAACCCCGAATTTCCCAGCAGATTTTATCACAACAGGGAAAGAGAAAGCATCAGGCATAATCCCACAACGAGATCTTTGTTCGTGAAGACGAAGAGCATCATTCGCCATATCCATCTTCGAAAAGTATCTAAGCATCGAATTGACAACGAAGACATTAGGAAATGTCACTGAATCGAAAACAAGCCGCGCGTAATAAGGCGGCGCACGGAGGCGCGTGCAGCAGCTAATAAGACGCGAAGCCCAGTAGCTTTGTCGATGTAGAGAGTTGAAGAAGACGACGAACTGAGCATGAATTTGGTTTAACTGAGGGAATGTTAGAGCTTGTGAAGCTATGGCGGCAAGAGATACAGTTAGCTCTCGAAACATATATATACACTTCACCTTCTCCCTTTCGTATTTGTTTCGTTTTCAAGTGAAGATTTAAATGAATAAGAAATTAAGTTAAACTATTGTCTCTACTTATGGATTTTGGACCACCTAATTTTGAACTTGATAAGCTCATTTCGGCCCGTTATCTGGAGATTGGGCCCATTAATATGTAATACGATTAAACTTTAGAGACTTTCTACAGAACGTGAAGCATAAATCAATTGGTAAATCATTAAAAAGGTTAATGATTGAAATTTTCCCCCAAAATTCACAATAGCTTGTGATTGTAAATTTACGACATTCGGATTCTTCCTTATTACAAAAAAGGACCAGTTGATCTAACTTGACCAGATTAATCAGTCGACTGTCTTGATTCATCCTTGGGTATTGAATAAGGTTATCTTCATGTTACATTATCCAAGATAACATGGAGCAAAGACAACGCTTACTAATAAATTTAGAAGACTAAATAAGTTGAGGGCCACAAAAACTTCGAAAACATACAAAATAGTGGCATGTGCATTTCACCGTTAATTTGTTTTTGCATATACGAATGATTATAATGCAATTATTAAAAGAACATAAACTATAAGCAGCCAAAAGCTTGTTCATATGCATATAAAATACATATGCATGAGTATACATATTAACGCAATCATATAGAAACGAAAAAAGTAAAAAAAAAATGGGTCACTGAATCAATTCAATGAATATATATATATATATATATATGATATTTACATAGCCTTGTGGTTTGTAAGAATGTTAATTAATTTGGTTACTGTACGTATTTGGCTTTTCATGGTGTCCATCTCTGATGGGTCATGCATGCACATGATATAACATTTATTACAACTATTTATATACGATTAGTTGTAATGGTTAGCTAAAACTACATATATGTTTAGTACATTTCCCGACAAACAAATAATTTGGAAATTTTCAAAACATGTACGACGACCAAGCGGAATTTAATCATTATAAATATATGAAACATTAATATCACTAATTATGGCAATAAATAGAATTATCTTAAGAAAAACAAAGGCAATTAATAGGCATGTGAATTTTAAATAACATAAAAATAAAAATAAAAAGAGGAATCAGCGTGAATTTTTTGAATTTCTCAACAATATCTTTCTTCATCTCTCTCTTATTATCAGTCTCATAACTTCACTTTCTTAAGAGATTCGTTGTCTTCTTTCAAAATCCTGGTAACTTTGCTAAATTAACGGAGAAGATTCCTTCAATTTCTTCGTGGTTTTGGCAATTTCGAAATGTGTCTGAAAACTTGAGAGGTCAAGAGGAGGGAGTCGAAGAGTGATTCTTTCTAGTCGGAGAAAAAAAATGGCGAGTCTAAGGATTTCGGATCCGAGCAAATTGCATCTGAAGAGAGAGCTAACTCAAATCAGGAAAGTTGCTAAGGGTTTACGCGATCCAGGAACCACTTCCTCTTGGAAATCTCCTCTTACATCATCGAGATCTGTCTCTGAGACAGTGGAGCCACCACCAACGAACAAGAACGTCGAGATTTTAAGTAAAAATCAGTTGGATTCTCAGTTTCCGAGTAGTCGAGGCTTTGGAAACGACAAGGAGAAGGAGAAGAAGGTGTTTTTGTACAATTGGAAGACTCAGAAAACTCCAAGCGACAAGAGTGGATTTTCTAAGAACAGTGAAATTGAAGATGTAACTTGGTGGATCCAAGGGGATGATGATGATGATGTGAGTGATGCGAGGAACGGTGGAGATTCGTATCTTGGAGAAACTCCATCTGCTTCCATGGTTTTTAGAAGCAGAGACACCAGTCTTGTGTCACCTGGTTTTTCAAAGATCAGAAAGAGCGGTTTTAGCAAGAAGAAAGGTCGATATCATCAACCTACAGAAGCAAGCCTCGGCGTGAGATACTCTGCTAAATCTATGAAATTTCCAAGTAATCATCTTCATGCTGCATCAGGTTTAAGTGTAGTGAGAGATGAGTTATCTGATGAAACAGAGGATTTTAGCAACTCGGAGACGCCTCGGAAGATCAGTAAAGTATCATCACCTTTGCTTATGAAACTTAAGCACAAGAACTGGTCACGCTCCTCGTCTAAGTTCTTGAGAGCTACTAGTAAGAAAGAGGATTCTTCTTATACTTGTAACAGTACACCTGCATTGTCTACTAGCTCATACAACATGTATGCTATTCGTAATCCCAGCACCGTTGGATCTTGGGAGGATGGTGATGATGAGTTGGATGATGATAACTTGGATTTTAAAGGGAGACAAGGTTGTGGGATTCCATTTTATTGGACTAAGAGGAATATGAAACATAGAGGTGGATGTAGGAGTTGTTGCTCACCTTCGTTTTCGGATACTTTGAGAAGGAAAGGAAGTAGCATTTTATGTGGGAGTCAATCGGCGTATCGTAGACATAGACATTCCTCTGGGAGATATAATAAACAGAAACTTGCTTCAAGAAGTGCAAAAGGTGTTTTGCCTTTGCTCAAATATGGTGGTGATAGTAGAGGAGGGTCATCTATAGGAATTGGGTGTAGTGATGATGATCTTTCAACTGATTTCGGAGAGCTTGATTTAGAGGCTCAAAGTAGATTAGATGGGAGGAGATGGTCTACTTGTTGTAGGAGTCAGGGTGGTTTAGATGGAGAAGGAGAAGAGGAAGAAGAAGAAGGAAGTACACCAGAAAGTATCCAGAGCTTGAGCCAAAAGTACAAGCCTATGTTCTTTGATGAATTGATTGGGCAGAGTATAGTTGTTCAATCTCTAATGAACGCTGTGAAAAAGATTAGGATTGCTCATGTTTATCTTTTCCAAGGTCCTAGAGGTACTGGGAAGACATCTACTGCGAGAATATTCTCGGCCGCACTCAATTGTGATGTGACGACTGAAGTAATGAAACCTTGTGGGTACTGCAAAGAATGCAGTGATTTCATGTTGGGGAAAAGTAGAGATTTATTGAAACTTGATGCTGGTAAGAAGAGTGGAGCTGAGAAAGTTAGGTATCTTTTGAAAAAACTGCTGACATTAGCTCCACAGAGTTCTCCAAGATTCAAGGTTTTTGTGATAGATGAGTGTCATTTATTGCCATCTAAGACATGGCTATCTTTACTCAAGTTTCTTGAGAACCCTCTGCAGAAAGTTATCTTCATATGTATAACGTCTGACCTTGACAATGTTCCTCGGACCATTCAGTCTAGGTGTCAGAAGTACATCTTCAACAAGCTCAGAGATAGTGACATTGTTGTCAGACTACGGAGAATTGCTTCAGATGAAAATCTTGATGTGGAGGCAGAAGCGTTAGACCTGATTGCTTTGAATTCTGATGGCTCGCTACGAGATGCTGAAACTATGTTGGAACAGTTGAGCTTGATGGGAAAACGAATCACCATCGATCTTGTAAATGAGCTTGTAAGTTTTTGGTGTCTGCTCTATATTTCCTTTCCTTTGCATTGGGACAAAACTAGATCAATGAGTAATGTAAATGTGACTGCTGGTGTTTGTGCAGGTGGGTGATGTTTCAGATGATAAATTGCTTGAACTTTTGGAATTAGCGTTTTCTTCTGACACGACAGAGACCGTAAAGAAAGCTAGAGAGTTACTGGACTTAGGAGCTGACCCAATACTCATGATGTCTCAACTAGCCAGTCTTATCATGGATATCATTGCTGGAGCTTATAAGGCCTTGGACGAAAAATATAGCGAAGCCTTCCTTGATGGACGTAACTGTGAGTTTTTGAATCTTCAAAGTCGTTAGTTCTGATTATCATTATCTTCAAAGTCTTTAATTCTGATGCCTTAAGCTCTGCGAGTTTCTCTTGGCTGCTTCATAGTTGGCCAATCTTGTTTTTTCTTTATTTTTGTAGTGACTGAAGCTGATTTGGAGAGACTAAAGCGAGCTTTGAAACTTCTTTCTGAAGCTGAGAAGCAGCTTAGAGTTTCTACTGATCGTTCAACATGGTTCATAGCTACCTTGCTGCAGCTTGGTTCGATGTCTTCTCCTGGAACTACACATACTGGTAGCAGTAGAAGGCAAAGCTCTAGAGCAACGGAAGAAAACCTTTCTAGCATTTCAAGAGAAGTTATTGCTTACAAACAGAGATCAGGCCTTCAACGTAGTAACTCAGCATCTCCAACTTCCATGAGAAAAAGTGGTAATCCCGTTCATGAAATGAAAATTCCCTCCTCGTCTAGCGAAGGTTTAGAGAGTGACACTTCTGTTGCCTCGCATGACGATACAACAGCAAGCACCATGACGCTTACTTGCAAAAATTCAGAGAAACTAGATGATATCTGGATAAAGTGTGTAGATAGATGTCATTCGAAGACATTGAAGCAGCTTCTACATGCTCATGGGAAGCTTATATCTATCAGTGAAGTTGAAGGTAAACCTAAAACTTCTTCTTAACCACTATTCATTTGAAGTAATTGACATAGTAACATAATCCTGTTTGCAGGTATTCTAGTTGCTTATATTGCATTTGGAGAAAGAGAGATCAAATTGAGAGCTGAAAGGTTTTTAAGCAGTATCAGAAACTCGATTGAAATGGTACTATGGCGAAACGTAGAGGTCAGGATAATCCTCTTGTCTGAAACCGAGTTACTCAATTCCAAGCAGACAAGACAAACAACAGTGACAACTAGTTCAGATATTGAAAGTGGGAATGAGATTCCAATGAAAAGGATTGAAGCAATCATCCAAGAACAGAGATTAGAAACAGAGTGGTTACAGAGGACTCCTGGTTCACATGGCCGGTTAAAACCCGAAAGGAATCAAATTCTACCGCAAGAAGATACCAATGGAGTTAAAGTTTTGAAGATTTGTGAGTTTCAGGAGAATAAGACTGGTAAAAGAATGGAGCAGTGTCCTGTTTCTCCGAGCTTACTTCACAATAGCAACTTCACAAACAACAAAGACAATCTGTAAGTAATCTTGATTCAGTAAAGAAAAAGAAAAAACGAATAAGATCGTCATAACAAACATTTTGTCTTGTTTGGCTTGTGTAGAGAATATGAATCAGGATCAGGGAGAGGAGTTTGCAGTCTGCTTTTCTGTTGGAACACACAAAAGTCTCCAAGAAGAAGGAAAGTGAGTTAGATCGAAAAAATGTTAGTTAATGGTGAAACAAAACCCCACTTGTTTATTTATTTGACGTTTTTATTACTTTGATTATTAGATCAAAGGGACTTCTGTGCGATCACGGAGAAGTCGAGAGAGAAGTTTCTCGTGGTTCAGTGGATGTGCTAGGCCAAGGACGTAAGAAAGGTTACTGTATTATATTTACTTTTTTAATGAAGAAGATAGGCAAGTTAAAAGTAAATAAATGTTCAAATTGAATTTGATAGAAAGTAGGTAAATGATAAGATATATATTTTTTTTTTTTTGTTGAATAAGAAAGGAAAGTTATTGTTTTATTGCTCTTATATGTGAAGTAGTTCTTAACATTAAAATTGCGTTTACTTTAATCAAATTATCTTTCTAAATATTTAGAAAGATAATCATATCGTGTAATTGATCTCGACCTATTTATTCTCACATGAACTCACGAAAACAAAACAATCACTAGCTGCATACAAATACAAATACAAATACAAATACAAATACAATAAAAGTCCTACTAAGCTCATCAATCATTTTAAGACACAAACACCACAACAAGAATCATGAAGATCTCTGCAATAATAATGAAGATTGCACTGTTTCTTCTTCTTCTAATATCCACCCAAACAATAGCCAAACCGTTCACAGACAAAACCGGTGAAGTCCCACCAGTTCCATCTCCTCCTTCAAAAGGTCCTCCTCCACCAACACCAAGCCCAGCCGCTAACGACAAGAACGCCATGTTTATGCCTGAAAACATTCCTTCTGATGAGATCACTATGATTTCTGCCATTGAACTAGAGACATAAGCCGGAAAGATCAGAAGATGTTACTATGATCTATCATTGTACTTGTGTTCTATTTAACAAAAAGTGTAACATTTTTAAAAGTGATTAAAAAAAATAGAAATTCTAAGTTAAAATTTGAGACACTAAGTTAAAACGGTCCTTAATTATTTACGACACCAGAAAGTGGAAATTACAAAGGACTCAGAATCTTTAGATTTTGTGGCAATTTTTAAGATAAACCATCAAAATGGTTTTTTAAAGATTTTTTTTCCCTCTTTAATGCATTTTTATTTATAATATCCAAACATGTTACAAAACCGGATAAACCGGAAACTTACATGGCCTGAATATATTGTATTTTCAATTTTAACAAAAGTTAAGTATGGAAATAAAAAGCCCAATAATTATAAATAAAGCCCATACATAATAGATTAAAGAAGCTCATGATTTGTCACATTAAGAAGGGTCGCGGGAGATAGATAAATCGAATACCGGAGAAAATGGCGAAGCCTTTGGGTACTACCGGTGAGTTTTTCCGGCGAAGAGATGAATGGAGGAAGCATCCAATGCTATCGAACCAAATGAAACACGCTATTCCTGGACTTGGCATCGGCGTCGCCGCCTTCAGCGTATACCTCGTCGCTGAGCAGATCTACAGCAAAGCTTCGGTTCCTTCCAAATCATCTCACCAACACCAGAAACAGCCTGCTCCGTCTCACTGAGAAGAATCGATCTTCTACGATGACGTAAACCGTTGATGAGTGATTCATCTTGTGGGCTAATTTTGTAATTTTTATTCGTTTATCTTTAATTAGTTTGAATCATACGTCTCTCTCGTCTCGTGCATGCTAAATTGATATTTGCATTTTCTGCTAATCTTGTTGAACATTGAAGAGTAGCCAAAACAAAATTGGTAGGATTAACTGGTTTGAACCTGGGGACGTTGTGAAATGTATTTGCAAAGTGATCCTAGTTTTTGGCCATTGGCTATCTCTGTAGTTACTTAAACGGCAGCTTAAGTTTGTGAATTTGTCTTGAATCCTAATCAAGAATAGTTTTTGCATGACTAAAGTGGAAGATAGATTGAGAATGATAACAAATGTTGCGCAAGATCATATAGCTTTGGGATATCTTAGTAAATGTTGGTTTCAGCTTTTAAAATGCATCAAGGAATCAATGGTCTTAGATCAAATTACATAATTTTAAACCCAAGTTCAATCCTCTCCTCAAATGATTCTCTAACTCTGGGGTGTAGCATATAGATAATACAGTATAAACGAACCAGTATGAGTTAAGGTTGAGTAGAGATCACAACTATTCAAAATAACTGAAAATTTACAAGGGCATAGGCACTGGCTGTTTAAAGACTAGTCAGTTATTTGGTGCATGAAATGCGATCTATCGGCTCTGCGTCTGTTCTAAAGTGTAGTTTGTATCAGATCTCTTACACTAAAAACTTGTTGTCTGATTACAGATGCTTGAAACAGTGGCATAAGGCTTAACTCAAGGCTTCTTCTCGATTACTAGCTTTCTTGAATTGTCTTAATAATCTGTTTGTATTGGACACAAAGAATTTGATTTCTCATTTCTCTGTTGACTTGTAAAAGCTTGTTGGCTCAAAGGTTCTCAATGTATCCCACAAGTTAAGTACTCAGCTAAAACTGCGTTGTTTTGGAGATTGTAACTTTCAGGTTTTATACATTACCAGAAGAGAATCAGAGTCCTGAGTGGTTTTCAAAATGGGCCTGCACGTAAAATATTAGGCCCAATATGTCATTGTTCTTTTATTTTTGTTAGAAAGGCATGCTTATTGTTTATAACTGTGTGAAGACGATAATACTATTTCGTATGGATTCATGTTGGGGAAAAACAAGTTCCAAGTAAGGTGAGTGATTGATAATGCGTCGCAGTATAGTCAGAAAATAATACATAACTATTTATTCCATTATTATAATGTTGAAACTTGAAACCTTATCCTTTTGTTTACTATATTATATCTAAAGTACGGGTTTGTATTTTCTTACACGCTACGTCCATTGTCATCTGCCATGTAATTGTACCTTGTGAATATTTATTTATTTACAAATAGAAAAGTGAATCAAAAGTATAATAATATATGTATGAGGAGAAATCAGATGTCAGTAAACTGATTGCACGTAAAATCCATAATAGTGTTAGAAATTCCTGAACTCGTGCATTTGCTTTGTGGGAAAGTTTTTTCGATAGTAGGGATAAATATTTTCTTATGGGAAATACATTAATCAGAATAATTTTCCGAATAGTCATATAAAAAAAATATCAACTGTCAGAATGTTTTTCATTTTTATAACTACAAAATCGATATTTTTAACCAATACTGGAGTGGAATATATATTATATCTTTACTAGTAGTATAGTTTAATTCTTACAAATAATTTTTTTTTTTCTTATTACCAGAAAAAAAAAACAAATCCTCACAGCAGTGGGCATGATGATTAGTGATGACTCTTAATCATATATGCAGGATACATCTAGTTAAACATGACGGACAACATTAATGATACTACGCATTGAAGAAAAAAAAAAGAAAGAGAAATTACTCAAATAAAATGAGTGCTTACATGAAATTTCACAATATTCAAGGAAACATTATATGGTAAAAATAGATTTCTGATGATCACGACCGGTCAATGGCGGAATGCAACTAGACTAATACGTGTATCGTAATCAGTAAAACGATTATAGGTCTTAGAATATGTCGTTTATGATCCTTTAAAGATAATGCCTTTTTCAAATAAAGTTTTGCCTTTAAAAATTGAAGATTCTTTGTAAATTCGATTTGAATTGCTGTTATTTTGTTTGGTGGGTAATTTGGGATTAAGAATATATATATATATATATATTTGGGTCTTAGATAACCAATATTCCTCCATGAAAGATAACCAATATTCGTCCACTATAAGAATGAACCATTTTCCAACATTTATTTAATTTCTGAAATATGCTATTTAAAGCAAATGGGCTCTGAGGCTATGAGCTGGTCCATGGATTGGTCCCCAGTTCGTCTGTTGCACCGTTTCTAGTATACATAATTAAATAGGTGTGCTCTTACGTATTTCTATATGTATTGATAATTTAATATGATATATAGTTGACACATACACACTTTGTATTAAAAAAGAAAAAAAACCGTTAAGTAAATTTGAAGTCAATTCAAATTCTCGTTCAACATGATTCTATTGTATGTATTGTAGATCAAGTAAAAGTCATATATTTATGTATTCTTCTTTTTATAATCCTATCTATTTTTTTACTTTAGCCTTCGAATTTTGACATCCATAATCCAATCATTAGTTATTTATTAATTATTTGATGTCAATGTATATATATTCAAATGATGCCGCATCAATGATATTATAACAAATCAAAACACTACATGATCAATTGTTTATTTAAATTATGAAATTGATTATTACTTATTTAGATAAAATATCATACAAATATGCGATTTAATTAATATATCCTTAATAATATGTCATATAACTAAATATAAAAACAAAGAACAAAAGCTAAAATGCTATTTTAAAATGCAATAGAATACATGACAAAAATTATAATAATTAACTTTAACTAAAATTGCAAGGAAACGAAGGGAATGTCAAGATTCAAAGCAAGGTTACTTTACAGCAATTACAATATTTTATCTTTCAACTTATCAAGATAAAATCATGATATAGAAGGTGCTGGCCATGAATACAAGTTACAATACACATTACATGTTTATATATATATATATATATATGTGTGTGTGTGTGTGATACATATGCAAACAAACAAACAATAATCACAGAAAAGCTATAAATCACTTGGCCATTTAAATGAGAATTTGCATTGTATTATATTCATAAATATCCAAAGTTGTTCCAGAAAACAAAATCCCTATTTTTTCTGAAATGATGTATTAAAATATGATAATGATATTGTGTGTGTATATATATGTATTAATATTACTTTAGAAAAATGATTTGGTGAAAGATCAACTGCCACCATTATCTTATGGGAATTCTTTCTTGTAAATTGTAATTTTGTTTTTCTATTAACTTTTTTTGGTTAAAATATTTTTCTCTATTTGGCTTTATAAAATAGAAATAAAGTCATACAGAAATGCTCTATTGAATGATTATTGGTCTTGATACATCACATGTTAAGCATAACGCAACATATTCTTTCTTCTTCTTTTTTCTTTTTTCTTTTTTTCTTTTTTTCTTTTTTTTTTCTTTTATTGGTTTTTTTAACATTTTGGTTTAAGCTATAAGAATGTCGCATTATAGGTTTCATAATATACTATATAATCATATGATTAGATGTCGGAAATCCCGAGAAATCGAATAAAATTTAATTAAGCATGATTTTACTTTTCTTTGGAATGAAGTGGTGTGGGGCTTTTGAATCTCATGCCAAAAGGAATTAATAAAGGAAAAAAAAAACAAAGAAAAGTAAAGAGTGAGAATGTTCTCAACGGCTGAATTTATATGTCCTTTCCTTTTAGTTTGCCTTATACATTTCTATTGATTTTTTTAGTAGACCTATATATAAAACTGTTTAGAACTGATGTAAATAAAATTTAAAATAGAAATATAATGGTGTAACGTAAATTAAAAGAGAATCCAATATTTATAACGCCAGGGAATCAACTGCTTTAGAGTTAGTTCTTCCCAAGTTTTACCTCATGTAGCATATTTTGAGGACGAACTAATTACAAGAAAAAGTAATCCATTGCAAATCAGTTTTTTTTTTCGAATGTTAAATTAATAAATCAACGAAAAAGAGGGTGCATGCAAACCAGTTTTATTTTCCCAACGTTTGAGATTAATCGAATTCATAGGTCAACTAAGGAATATTTCTCTTATAAAGTGTTATAATTACATGAAATTTAGTGGCATACAATAAAATGCATAAAATTTGTTATTTTCCCAACCTTTGAGATTAATCGAAATGGTGTGTGGTAAAAGCAAGGACATTTCACATGCAAACATTTTTGGAAGAGAATGAATAAAATGTGAAATTTAAGATTCATTTTTGTTGTTGTTGCTTACAAATTAAATGCTTGTTGCGGTATATATAATGATGAAACTTACAAAAATACGTTTTTTATTTGCAGAACCATGTTAATATATGAATTCAACAAATTTATTGGTCTGATTTCCTTAATCGTCATTTAATATGCAAAGTGCAAACCGTAACAAATATTATGATAACTCAGAAGACTCCAATGAATTATAATAGTTAATGCACGAGATTATAAAATTTAACAATCATACATTAAGAGATATAATCGATACTTTTTGAATCTAAGAAAACATAGCAAATGATGTTGTTATCATAATTTTATTCTAACCAACCCTAAAATGTCTTCATCATTATTTGTCAAGGTGGTTATGACTTGAATCTCTTTTTTGATTAGCCAACATAAAATGATTGAAATCTTAATTATAGTATGTACAATTACATGAATTTATTTGAATTTCTGTGATAAAGATAGTTAAAGCGAGTTGGCATCTTAAAAAAAGTTATAATTATTTTCGAAGGATACAAGTTTTGGTCGACCAAAAATTGATGGTTCCATCTAAAAACAGAAATAAATCGTCTGTCTTTGCACGCTTGTCAGTTAAAAATAGTATTATGATTTAGTTTTACTATAAATTTATTTTAACTAATACGGCGGTCTATGGGTTTGACTTCTAACTTTGATAGAGTAACTTATATACTATAAAATAGCTAGTTTAGAGAAGTTTCATGTACGAGTGCAAGTCGCTTAGTTAAATATAGATAAATATTTTAGAAAATGTGATATATATGTACATATGTATACGTATATCTAGTGTACATAACTAATGAATCTTAAAAGAAATCTTAAGATTATTGATCTTTTAGTACTTTTATACAAAATATCACCCGTCTTTAAAGGGATAAATCTTTATAGCCTTGAAACGCATATAGAAGCTTGTTTTTTTATGAGTTTGATACTGTATATTGGAAAAGTTAATAAACAACCAGGCGATAAATATAGAACTTAGTGACATATACACAAATTGAAGTGACAAATGTGTCATAATATAAAAGGGGAACGAGTAAATACGAACATCTTGAAAATTGTGAACAATTTTGGACCATCGACCTAACGTCATTTATTCTTGTGGACCCTTTTTATTTTTTACTTGAATAAATACATTCAAAAGGAAAAATAAAAACAAATTAAATAAATCAAATTCACATATAAATACTGTAATTATCCCAAGTTTTGGGATCATCGCCTCAGCCTATACCTTTGCCGGACCGAGTGATTCTCAAAATTATCTCTGAAAAATATATCCCGACTTTAAACATTAGTTATTCATAATTTACCACACACAAAAAAAAATTACAAATGAAAAAGGGGGATTTAAGAGTTTACCAGAAGAAGACACCACAAAATTTAAACAAGAAGAAACTAAAAGATAAAGTATCCCAAAAATGTAGAAAAGAATAAAAGACCATATGAATAAATAAAGAACAGACTGTATTCACACCATTAAGCGACTGTTATTTCAAATCGAAGTGGCTATTACATGATTACTACTGCTAAGAGCAGTAAGTCTGTAATGTTACGCAAAATTCGCCATTTTACTACGACTTCCTACTTTTAGTCAAACGAACACTTGACTTTCGATCCTTTTGCCCATGCTTCCTAGTTTACAATACTATTATGAGAGGGTATATAATTATAATTAGTGGTACACTGTCTGCATTTTCATCTAAATATGGTGAATTTATAGTTAGTGGTAAACTCCAGAGTATATAAGTGATCGTGACAGAAATATATGTTAGGAGAAACACAATTATATACGTCTCGTTTCTAATGTGAATTTAATAGTTTATCCTAGTTCGATATCTGGCGTATGTGGGTTGAATTGTTCATCTTGTTCTTGAATGTCGTGTGATGCATCTTATCTAGCCTCTTTAGAGCAAATGCACTTATGTATATATTTGAAGAAAACTTGTCAACTGTATATACCATCCAATATATTATTAATATGTCATTGATAAAAAGTCAAGAAAAAATCATTTATCATAAGATAAAATAATATTTGAATTTCTTTTTTTAAACACGTTGAGAATTAATTAATAATTGTTAAAAAACCATTTAGAATTTCATTTTTATTGTAAATAAGTAAATTTTACAATAAATACACGAGATATTGTAGGACCATAGGTAATAGTAACTTCTGGTTAATAATATAATTCACATGCATGACATGACAACCTCGAGAGTCCAAAGGCTTAAAAATTATATACACGTATTTAATTTAGCTTAAAAATTATATACACGTATTTAATATATGACGTATTTAATTTACGTTCAACGATAAATTATCTATATCTACTCCAAGGGGGCTTTAAGAGTTTACCAGAAGAAGACACCAAAAAATTAAAACAAGAAAAAAAAGAATAAGATAGAGTACCCCAAAAAAATGTAAACCTATTCCCGTATTTAATTCAGTCATGAAGATCATCATCTAATATATAATCCCCTTAAATTTACAATTACTGAAGATTGAATTTTACTGACCAAACAAGTAAACTACTAACTAGTAACGTTTGGGTACTGATACTGTATTTTATTTTCGGACTTGCACATAAGATGATTGTTTTTAGTTTTCACTTCCTATTATATACACGATCACATTTAAATGATTTTTAGTTACTAATTTACAACAAATACTTTCTTTTGTAAGAACTTCGTTTACTCATGAAAAGTAATTTGATTTTTTTTATTACTTTTATGCTTCTCTCTATGCATCAGTGTACTCTCCCCACCACTCTCTGACACATTTTATCTCTCTAAATTTTGTGTAAATTTGATGTCTGATAGTGCAAGCAAAGCAATCACCCATGACCTTTTTATTTTCTTCGTTTCTCCCCTTCTCTGATCTCCTTTTTATTGTTGTTTAGAGGTATTTTAATTATTTATTATACATAAAACTATAAGTAAATTTAGGTTATATATATCTTATGATATAGTCATTTACCAGTAAACCCTACATTTATTTGAAATAATTAGAATGACTAACAAAACTGATCCCTTAAAATTAAATGCTGTTGTTTTCTATGTCTGTGAAAAAATGAGAGAGAGTGAGATGTTGAAAATATCTAGTTTTGTTTCTCTCTCTTGCTTTGAGTCTTTAGGCTTTCACTACTAATACTCTAAGCCCTCTTAGTTTAAGACATTGCCTTCACATCCAAAACTCAAATGCAAATCTTTGTCTCCTCTCTTCCTTCAAAATCTTTCATTACAAAAACTTAAATCTCTAATCTTCTTTGCCTCTCTTAAGGGTTTCTATTTGGTTGATGCTGACTATCTTCAACAGAGTTCTGAACTTTTGAGGCATATTAAGATCAAAGCTTGCTGCTTATAGGTGTGAAGGTATGTGTTCCTAATTCAGTTTCAATCATCAACAACCTAATTCAATTTTCTTTCATGGCCAGTCTTGGCTTCTCTCTCCCTCTTTGTTAATTTCTCATCAAAATATAAGTTGGAGATAAAAGGAGATTGATAATCAAAGAACAGTTGTTTTTATGACCTATTTTTTTTAATTTTTTAATTGATCATCATAAATCTCACTTAAATTGAAGTAGAAGACTTCTTTTGAAGTGCGTTTGTCAGCTTTTTATTGAGCAGGCTTGCAATAAGAGTTCTTTCCCCTTAATTTCCTTTTTTTTTATTCTTCCGTTTTGTCCTCTAATTTTGGGATTTTCTAAACTTTTTTTTTTTTTGGGGTAAAATCATTTCAAATGTTTTCCGTGAGTTGTTTCTAAAAAAGTTGATATTTTCCGAGAAAACTATTTAAGATTTTAATCAAGTAAGGTATCAACTTTTAATAGTTTAATCATTTTGGTCTTAGTTACTAATTATTTTTCTCCTATTGTCTTGTTTTCTTCGTAGCTCGTCTCTTTGTCCCCAAACCAAGAAACAATTTGCTAAAAAAAAGGTTTCTCAAGAAGACCCAATTAAAGAATGATGGAAATTGCAAGTCAAGAAGATCATGATATGCCCATCCCACTAAACACTACATTTGGTGGTGGTGGTGGTGGTGGCAGTCATGGTCACATGATCCATCATCATCATGATCATCATGTTACAAATTCTGCTCCTCCAACTCACAATAACATTACTACTCAACCACCAAAAATGCCGTTACATGGTAATGGTCATGGCAACAATTATGATCATCATCAAAGTCCTCATCATGTGGGTTACAACGCCATCATCAAAAAGCCTATGATAAAGTACAAGGAGTGTCTCAAGAACCATGCAGCAGCTATGGGAGGCAATGCTACTGATGGGTGTGGAGAGTTTATGCCAAGTGGTGAAGATGGCTCCATTGAAGCTCTCACTTGCTCAGCTTGCAGTTGCCACAGAAACTTCCATCGAAAAGAAGTCGAAGGCGAACCCGCAGCCTCCGCCATTTCCCCTTACCACCAACCGCGAAAACTCATGCTCAGCCACCATAAGATCAGATCAGCCATGCCTCACCAAATGATCATGCCAATCGGAGTTTCTAACTATCGGTACATGCATAACAACTCGGAGTCCGATGACTTTATGGAAGAAGACGGCGTAACCACTGCATCTAGACCGCAACCGCACCCGCCGTACAACCAGAAGAAGAGGTTCAGGACTAAGTTCACGCCGGAACAGAAGGAGAAGATGCTGAGTTTTGCTGAGAAAGTTGGGTGGAAGATACAAAGGCAAGAAGATTGCGTTGTTCAAAGGTTTTGTGAAGAGATTGGAGTGAAAAGAAGAGTCCTTAAGGTTTGGATGCACAACAACAAGCTCCATTTCTCCAAGAAGAACAATAACAACAACATTAACCTCGAAGACAACGACAACGAAAAGATCAACAATCTCAACAATGTTGATCTGTCTGGTAATAACGACATCACTAAGATCGTCCCATGATTTAATATTAATAACGTTGTTTTTATATGATCCTTGATTATTATGTAGTCAATTATCGTTACGTCAGCTATTAGGGTTTTAATTTCGTTGTTAGCTGGTTTGGTTATATTTATATATAAACTCATTTCGCTATAACCCATGAATATTATATATTTTTCCGTTCTTTTGTTGTGTTTTGTTATTATTTGGAAGTTATATATATTATTTAACTTCTTGTGATAAATGTATGACCAGTCGTATTTTTTCTTCTTCTTCTTTTGGGTATGTAAGAAAACCTACTTTGGTTATATATCATTTTGAATCATTAGACTTTTCGGCAGTTCGTGATCATTGTGTTCACAAAATATGCATGCAAGATAAGCTATATATGTATTTCCCTAATCTACATAACTCCTGAAACTGATATAAATATTTAAAATGGATACCATATTTATGGAGAACCACAACTCGTGTATATGGTTGTAATCAAGTAGTTTTCTTCATGCCTTTGATTAACCATTAATGCAATATCTAGTTAATTAGAACTATAATGAACTTGATTACTTCGGTCTAAACTATAACAATATATGAAACTAGCTCACTTAAACTATAACAAATGAAACTTTTATTAGCTACCGGAGTTGAGGCTTTTGGCGTTTATAAAGAAGGATTTCGAGAATTTTACCCCAAAAAAAAGGATTTGGAGAGATACTTGTTGTAATTAAAAAAAATATTATTAGAAATAAAAGACGAGTTTCACAGTGACTAAATGATGTATCTTTAGGCCAAACATATTTTATTTTACTCTTGGAAATACAATAAAATAGGGGTAATAAAATATAGAGAAAGAAATAAAATACATAATAGTTTCTACTAATGGGAGATCTGAAGAGTGTACGAGCGAGTTGTTAGTCACGTCCTCTTGTGTGTGACGTATAAGGTTGAGTAAATATGTAGTTGGTGTCACAAGCGATCACATTTATTAACGCTCTTTTGTTATTACGTATGCTATTGGATAAAAAAAGGATTTGTGGTTAAGATGTTATGTTCTTTGTTATATGTCACATGTTTCAATTCCCTTTGGTTACTGTATAGAATAGTTTTCATGCGTCGCATGTGTTGTTGTTTAATGCATTCATCAAACTCATTCATTTTCCTCTTTCAATGGCTTTTTGTGACAATGCCAATTCGAAGCTTTATTCATACTAAACGTTTAGAGTTTTTGGTTTGACATTTTAATTATCAAGTACAATAGAAATAAATTAAATCAAATCTCTTTCGGTTCAGTTTGATATGCTTTGAGACTCGGATTAAAAGCACAAAACATCTTTATTGTTTTTAACTATATTTAAATCGTTTATTTTCCTAGTGTGGTTTTGTTGTAAATTTCTTTTAACAAGGTTTTGGATAGCTTTTATGCTGTTTGGTTTGGTTCAAAAAAATTAGTTACCGATATATGATAGACAAGAATCGTGATAAATATAAGCACTAAAAACAATAACAACTTTTTTACAGTCTACTACTCCATTTAACCACTAACTCATCGTGCTAAAATAAAGGAGTGGATATGTAGGATGGAGAGTCGTCACTATTACATTTATTTGGGGTCAATAAATAAGAAATATGATATTCTGAGCCCTATTTATTATGTTTTGTGAAGGAAACTCC
The DNA here is from genome assembly GCA_028015245.1 of Cardamine occulta. Classification (NCBI taxonomy): domain Eukaryota; kingdom Viridiplantae; phylum Streptophyta; class Magnoliopsida; order Brassicales; family Brassicaceae; genus Cardamine; species Cardamine occulta. Next base: position 22,594,404 of record CM051364.1, on the reverse strand, counting down.
ATTAATGTAGCTGAAAATAAGGTCCCCTATTGTTCGTAGCTACTCTAAGCCTTTTTTTTTTAATCTCATTATCTGTCCAGAACAATCTTATTGCTTCAACAAAGACTGATTGATCAAAGCCCGAATCAGTATTGAGATCTGCAACTATATATTATATATGTAGACTCTGAGGTCAAGCGTATGAATCCAACTAAAAGAGCCAAGTAGTGGGCAGCGATCATAACTATTGTTTGATTCACGTTTTTATGTGTTTCTTTCTTAAGAAAAGCCACAGAATATTTACATATCCGATTATATTTGGTCATGAGGATTGACTTTGTGGAGTTTAAGAGACTAAAATGTTTTGAAAAAAGGAAAATCTAGGCATTTGATATTTGTTAAACTTTGGGTTATCGTAAATCTATAGATTACAACGTTAATTTCGTTGAAAGACAAAATCTATTAACTACCTTGTATGGATGTACAAGCAATTAATAGACTAGGAAAGACGAACCAATATTTTTTTTTTTTGAATTTACAATGTTCATTAATATCGACAAAAAAAACAATCTATTTATAAAATAGAGACTGGACTCTCCAAATAACAAACATGATCTCCAGTAGATTTAGCCGTGAAAACTAAATCATAAGGTTTGGTTTGGGGATCATGTACCACCATTCGTTGCTTATATAATCGATTAGAAGATAACAATAACTTATTCTTTTTCTTCTTCTTTTCCAAAACTGCTAATGGTTAGACTGCCAAAAATTGCTTCCAAGAATAATAAATCATACTTAGATCGATTGAATAAGTTTTTTTCCCATGTCTTGTTGCTTGAGTCAAACAACCATATCATTTGGTCGGCCGCTTCTTTTTGGATATACAAACGGTTATCAAGGTTGCTCATGGCCATGTCTTCACATTTTGCAATGGCAAAAGGAACTTCAGAGATTACTTGAAAGTCTCGGTGTAAAGATCCAGAGATAGAACTTTGGTTTCTTTACATTCGGTAAACCAATGAAAAGACCCATCTACATACACAGGACCATAGAAAGTAATGATCCGGTATGGAGAAGAAGGGGTAATATACTTCCAAATATTGGTCCCAAAATCGAAAACTTCACACGTAGTAACTTTATCTAGACCTAATTCCAATGAGTTATATAACCAAACCGGCTTGTATGTGCCATTGAATTTATCTTTGCCAAATCCTAGCAAAGGCAATGTAAAGTCACTATTAACTATACTAGAAAATTTGTCGATAATGACATGTTTATGCATAGGTGGAGGAAAATTTCGATGCCATCTAGTGGTTGGATTGACTATTAATACCCTAATTATAAAAACTGTAGAAGCATATCAAACCATCACAACTAGTAGGGCAAACAAGATAAAAATATTATCTCCAAAGGAATAGAGATCTTAAAAGAAACTGATGATTTGAAAACCGACGTGCTTATAGCTTCTATGTTTAGACTATTATTAATTATCCTCACCTGCATTCATCAAAAGGATATTTGGATCTCTTGAATGCTGACTATAGCTCAATCGTCTTTTTTGGAAGTATTCGGATTCTATTGCGGATTTCCATTGTTTCGATACGGATTTGAATCTAAGAAGAGATTCCACGGCAAGTTTCTCGAGAATATACTCAACGACGTCGTGAGGGAACAATTCCATACTCAAACAATGCTTTATCGATATTGTGTTGTCTCAAATTTGCTATGATCTCACCATTGATGAAGAGGCCATCGAGGCGTATTTATATACTAATGTAACAGTCTCAAAATCCGAGTCGAACTAGGAATCGGAAAGCAAAAGGAAAACTTCAAGTCCGGTTTTAATTTCAATAAGGAAAGGAATGAATTATCCGTAACTATATAAGCGGTCAAACAAACCCAACAAAGTTATTAAATAGATCCATATTGATATGTGTTTGACAACAAAACACTTTTCAAGTGTCAATTATTAACTATTACTTTAGCCAAACAAATTCTTTGATACATGTTTAAAAAAAAAAAAAAAACTAATGAATCTTTGTAAGAAATAAAATCAGGAAGAAACAAAAAGTCAAAAGCAGAGTTTATCAGAGGTTTAGTTTAAAGCTTAACCCAAACAGCGACACTTGGAATTCCACGGTGAACCACGAACATCATATAATACCCAGGTGGCGCCACGTAGGAGTTCGTTGGGCCGTCCACGTCAGCTTTGTACGCGAAAACAGATAACTGAGCCACGCGCCTCACTCGCAAGACCAACAACCTCTGGTTCATCGCCGTCGAGTGCGTGCTGAACGACGGCGCCACCAGCCGCACCGAGACTCCGCCGTCGAACATCCCGAACCCCGGAATCACGAACGTAACGGCAAAATCCTGACCGTACATCATATTTCCGGCGAGCTCCACCGTGATAATCGTCGGCCTCACGCGCGTGTGTTGCGGATCGAGGTAACGCGGGAGATAGGCCTCGAGGCTGAGCTCCGTCGGGTACGGCCTCGCCATGAAATTGTAATTCTTGTGAGGATTGCTTCCTCCGACTAAGACTCTGCCGTCGGAAAGAAGGAGAGACGCCGAATGGTACATTCTAGGAATCAGAGTCGGGGCGAGGATTTCGAATCTCCGGGTCGGGTCGGGCTCGTCGGGTAAATATAAAATCGGGTTGAGAACAGCGTTTGTAGCGTCCTCCCAACCAGCGGTTCCATTCGTCGCACCGTTAATGATCAAAACGTCACCGTTCGGTAACAGTAGCATATCAGGCATGACACGTGGCGATGGCATTTGCTCCATGATCCATTTCGGATTCGGGTCGGTCACGTTAAGTCTCCCGCACGTGCGAGATCCTCCGACGAAGATTTTAGGGATCGTCTTCGCCGCCTTCAAGAACGCTCCCGGCGGAGCACCGCCGCATACCATAACCTCAGCCGTTGTCTTCGATTGATTATTTTCTCCGGTGAGCAAGAGAGGGAGGAGCACGGAGGAGCCAGTGCTGGGGTAATTCCGTTTATCGCCGCCGGGAATCTCTGGAAACTCTTTGATGATTCGGTGATTGACGAAATCAAACAAAATGGATCTTCGATTGGCGAAGATGAATAGGTTTCCATCGGGGAGAAGATGAAGAAAGGGATAAAGATTGTTCTCTTCATTCAAATCTCTCGTTTCCGCCAAGAATCTGAGATTGAAAACGGATTCTCCTGGATTCTTGGGGTAAAACTCGTAGGTGAAAGCTCTTCTGCCGCCGACGATGATAATCCGACCATCGGGGAGAATCTGATTGGAGGAATACCACCGGCGAGAAGAAAGATAAGCTCTGTTCTCAACCCAATCGCACGAAACACTTCCAACTCCGTCGCAAGGTGTGAATATCCGTACAGCTCGTTCGCCGTTGCCGTAACCGCCGGTCTGGATCAAAGAGCCGGAGGCGTTTAAAGAGCCGGAGGAGCACCACGTGTCGTAGCGTAGTGTAAGTGGGCGAAAGGTGTTTGAAGCGACGTCGTATAGGAGAGAATGAGCAGAGCAGTCGAAAACGGTGGCGTTTTGGCAGTTTTGAGAAGGGAGAGAGAGATTCGAAGAGCCAAAGTCCGTACGGTCAAAGATAACGACTTTGTTGTTGTGGAGGAGTTGCATGTGCATTGCCGATATACCTACACTAGGCTGCAGGAGATCCCACCTCCCGCCGGCGAGAATTGATAACGGTGAACGTGGGAGGAGCAAATCCGACGTGGAACAGAGGAAGAAGAAGAAGAAGGATAAAACGACAGCATATAGGTTCTTCTTGAATCTTTCTTCTTTCATATTCGTTTTTCTTCTTTTTTCAGCTCTGAATCTTCTTTCTCCGGTGAACGAGAGTTCACATTAAAGTCTTTTTGGGTAATTATTGTCTTTCTTGAAATCGGTAGGAGATGAAACATTTATGGTGTTTTTTTATTTCTGGTGAAATGTATAATCACAGACTCACAGGGCTCTCTGTACATATGATCTGGTAGATTAATACCATATGGGTCAAAATTATTTATTTCCTAACAAGTGGGGGGAATTTAGATCTGTCTTATTGATCACGGACCATCTTCACAGATAACATTTGGATTTTATATCTTTTAACAAAAAACAACATTTGGATTTTATATCAAATGTATTCATCAAAAATAACAAACATTTGGATTTTATATCAAATTTGCTAGATGAGTAGAGGAATCCCAAACAAACAAAAAAAATGTTCATTTACAACCAAAAAAGTGAGAAGAGAGATCGAGTTCTCGTTGCACTTATTATAGTACTGTCTTCTTCAAATTCTACTGGGGGAACAGAGAGTCCCGCCATTAATTAGTTTCTGACCGCAGTGGGACAACTGTAATTACTTGGATGGCAAGAACTAGGGCTTTCCCTTATACTCATACGGGCCGGTGTGTTTGAGACCAGCTTATTTGGCCCATTGAGCTTTTGAGTCTGCCTGCACCTCATTAGGCGTACAATTTTTCTGAAAAATAAACAAAAATTCCAAATTGAACACTCCTTAAAAAAAATTAACAGAGATGTTTTGATAATTATTTTCAAATATGTAAACTTGTCCTATGTATGGTTAGTTAAAACAAAAATAGTTACCTCAAGTTTGTACGGTGCTATTGGGTAATTATTCCACTAAAAAAATACGAGGTAAAGGCAAAAATAACTGAAAATATCCCACAAATGAAGGATACAACAAAGGCATCCAAAATCTATAATTGGGATTTAGGAGAAATGACCATAGAGATTTAAATCAACGGTTGTATAATCTCTGTTAATTCTTAATCCTCCATTAATTGGCCCTTTTCATCTCTTTATAATCTCTCTCCAGTTCTTTGTTGTTAAAGCAACCGGTGATCAAATCTTCAATCTTCAACCCCGGCAGGCCGATCTGAAAATCACAACCTCAGCTTGAGGTTTTGCCGGGAAAAGTAAATCTCATCAGCTTTGATCACCACATTTGCAAAATATTCGAAATGGCAGCAGCGTTGTTAAATCTTGGCGGCTATGTTTTCTTGTCGTTCTTAGCCATAGTGGCTCCACAGATTCAAGCCAATGTTGCTGTCTTCGATAACTACTGGACACAGCGTCAAAATGATGCGTTTAGACAAACTATTGGCTCTTACGATCCTAATCCTCTGAACGTCACCAACCACTTGAATTACCATGTCGCTTTGTGAGTTCTTCCCGTCTTCGTTAGGTTAAATTTTAAATTAACTTCTTAAACAAGTAACCTAATAAAAACAATCTGATTCTTCCTAACAGAGCAGTGGAAGCCAGTGAATCAGTCAACGTGACAAGGAGAGAGCTTTCACAGGTGAGAAAAGGTCGGAAAACACAAAAAAGCAGCGGAGAATGCTTAGCTTATAACCCGATAGACAAATGCTGGAGATGCGACAGTAACTGGGAGAAAAACCGGAAGAAACTAGCGGATTGTGTGCTCGGATTCGGCCGAAGAACCACTGGAGGAAAAGACGGACCGATCTACGTAGTCAACGATGCATCTGACAACGATCTTATCAACCCTAAACCAGGAACATTAAGGCACGCGGTGACCCGAGACGGACCACTTTGGATCATATTCGCAAGAAGCATGATCATAAAACTCCAACAAGAACTGATGATAACAAGCGATAAAACAATCGATGGACGAGGAGCAAGAGTTTACATTATGGAAGGTGCTGGATTAACGCTACAATTCGTTAATAATGTGATCATACACAATATTTATGTCAAGCATATTATTCCTGGCAACGGTGGGTTGATCAGAGACTCTGAGAACCACATAGGGCTTAGGACAAAAAGCGATGGTGATGGAATAAGTTTGTTTGGAGCAACTAATGTTTGGATTGATCATGTCTCGATGACAAGATGTGCAGATGGTATGATCGATGCGATTGAAGGCTCCACTGCCGTAACTATTTCCAACAGTCATTTCACCGACCACCAAGAGGTAAGAAAACAAAAAAATACTCTGTTTTTGCTCATGCAAGCACAAATTAGTATGTATTTAAACCCTTGTTTTGAATTTGGTTATGAGAGAACAGGTGATGTTGTTTGGGGCGAGGGATCAACACGTGATTGACAAGAACATGCAGATAACTGTTGCGTTTAACCACTTTGGTAAGAGATTGGAACAGAGAATGCCTCGTTGCAGATTTGGATTGATCCATGTGGTGAACAATGACTACACACATTGGGAAATGTATGCAATTGGTGGAAACATGAACCCTACAATCATTAGCCATGGAAATCGTTTCATTGCTCCTCCTAACGAACAAGCCAAACAGATTACAAAGAGAGAGTACACGCCTTACATTCAATGGAAATCTTGGAATTGGCAATCAGAAGGAGATTACTTCCTCAATGGAGCTTATTTTGTGCAATCTGGAAAACCAAATGCGTGGAGCTCTAAACCGAAAAATCCGGTCCCAAACAAGTTTGCAATTCGACCTAAACCGGGAACGATGGTTCGGAAACTTACCATGGATGCAGGAGCACTTGGCTGCAAACAGGGTAAAGCATGCTGATTACATTAACATTTTGCCGCCGTCCAACAAACTTAGACAAAGCTTTTGCTTATTGATCAAGAAAAACATTTGAGAAAGAGAGGAGAGAAAGAAAAAAAAACTAAAAAGAGTGTTTTTCTATGAATGGTGTTTTGTAACTAAGAGTGCATATATAATGCGCAGTTTCGGATTATCACACTCTTAGTAGGATTCAGATTCCTTTTTCTACGGAGAAATGAGAAAAGCAAAATACCTTAGATCTATATACAATCTCCCCCATATACTTTCATTAGCTAGCTCTCTTGTCTTGTCTCATGTGTTGCTGCTTCAAAAACAAAAAGAGAGAAACTTGGCATTAAAGTTTCAATTTTGTTCAAACCGTCAGACGAAATCTAAATTCACACGTGTACAATCGTTATATTTGTAACTTGTAAGAAGTTTGGGGCCTGTTTGTAACTTTTGAGAACTGACGCTGTAGAAGACGAATTAACAAAAAATTATCACTTTCTTTGTCTCACTCGTCTCTCGAGTCTATGAGAGTGTTAAGGAAGCACATTTTCCTCCTCCGTAATTCGCAGAGAAGACAGTAAAGACACTACACTGAGAGAGAGAACAGACAAAAAGCGATGTTGCAACTCTTATCTTCCCCTCCAATGGCGGTCAACTCCAATCCTCGCTTTCTCTCTTCTTCTTCAGTACTCGTCGCCGGCGGTTTAGCCGTGAAACGACATGGATTCGCCTTGAAACCGACGACGATGACGGTGAAGCTCTCGGTTAAGTCCCGCCAGACGGATTTCTTCGAGAAGCAGAGGTTTGGTGATTCTTCTTCTTCTTCGCCTTCATACTCCTCACAAAATGGTAAGCCATCTCAATTGGTTACTTTAGGGTTTTTAGCCGAGAAATTTTGAGTTTTGAAGCTTTGAGTTACTCTTAATTTCGAAACTGGAAGCTTGAAACTATAAAGAGAGTTCTTAATTTCTAGAAATCGAGGTCGTGTGTGAAACCCGAGTGATGTTTACTGGAAATTGGAAGCTTTGATATCTAAAAAGAGTAATCTTAGTTTTAAGATATTTGTAAGTTGTTAGCTTGAAATCCAACAAGAGAAATTTTAATCTCTAGAGATGGAGATCATGAGTGAAACTCAGTAGGTGATGTCTACTTGTGTTCTTTGTTTCGATTTTGATAGCTGAAGGATTGCCTGCTAGATTTTACGTGGGTCATTCCATATACAAAGGGAAAGCTGCCTTAACAGTGGAGCCAAGAGCACCAGAGTTTGTGGCTTTAGACGTAAGTCTCAATCCCAAAGATCAAACAGCCTCTAATGTACAAATTATGGTTTTGAGTTTTCCATTTGGTCTCTGTTGTTTGCAGTCTGGAGCTTTCAAGTTGTCGAAAGACGGTTTTCTATTGCTCCAGTTTGCTCCTTCGGCTGGTGTACGACAATACGATTGGAGCAAGAAACAGGTTTGGTTTTATCTCTTAACTTCAGATGATCCATTGATCTGTTTTCTTCAGATTTGTTGTTAAAAGGCAGTATTTTTTTTTCTATTATGAATTTGGTAAAGCTTCAAGTCAAAATGTTGCAGGTGTTCTCATTGTCTGTTACAGAAATCGGAACTCTGGTTAGCTTAGGCCCGAGGGAATCATGTGAATTCTTCCATGATCCATTCAAGGGAAAGAGGTAAACATCAATAGAGTAAGAATATTGGATATATTCTTATTTGCTTTCTATTTATCGGTGTGTTTGTTTCATGTAGTGATGAGGGAAAAGTGAGGAAAGTGTTGAAAGTTGAGCCTCTCCCTGATGGTTCTGGTCACTTCTTCAACCTAAGTAAGTCGATAGAATCTGCTTCTTGATTCTTGTCAAAAAGGCTTGAACTTGGTCTCTAACGGATTCCTTGCTTCGTCTATATATTAGGTGTTCAAAACAAGCTTTTGAATGTGGATGAGAACATTTACATACCAATCACTAGAGCAGAGTTTGCTGTTCTTATCTCTGCTTTCAATGTAAGATCATAAAATCTCTCAGTTTTAAATTACCTGCGTGCACTTGTGAATAAAATTCTTTACTAAACTCGTTTTCTTTCTGTATTGCAAGTTTGTGTTGCCTTACCTTATAGGCTGGCATGCATTTGCGAACTCCATCAAACCAGAAGACGCAAACCGTACGAACAACGCTTCACCTAACTATGGAGGAGACTATGAATGGAATAGATGATGAATCTTAGGGATATATCAAGGATCATCCTATCTATTTGGTTTGCTGATAGGGCTCTTGAAGATTGATGTTTGTTCGTAGAATTGTAGGTAGCAGAAGAAACTAAAACTAGTGTCTTTTTTTATTAGTCTCTTTGACCAAATGTGGAAGTGAAAGGTTAGATCTTTTGTGTTATGCAGTTGTATCTCAAAACTTTAATCCAAATAACCCCAGTTGTATCAATTCGAATTGCGAGTACGAGCTTATAAAACCCAAATGCTCATACTTTGAGAAGAGGCTTGAAGAAGCAAAGACGGACCAAAACACAAGCCTTTCTCTTTAGAAACATCACTCTCTCTTCTAACTTTAATCTTCGGGTTTAAGTCTTCCGGTTAATTGGTAAAGTTCGCCCTAACGGTTAATTCCGGTTAGGAGCTACTCGCTCGCTCGGTCGTCAAAAGGGCAAAGCAAATCCAACTTTACCGATATGTCAGAGGAGCAAGTTTCTAGAAGGTCTTTCTACTGCGTACAATATACGTTGTTCCAATTCATTGAAATTTTCTCATTTCTCTCATCGCACGGTGAAATCGAAAATCGCCGACCTGATTCTCGAATCGATCGGAACTTTTGATCACCGGTGATCATCGCCCCGACACAGATGTTCACTTGACGATCTATTCTCGCCGCGATTTTTGCCTCTCCTCGGCTTTTTACTCTACAACGAGATCTGTTTCCACGGTACCTTTTTCATTTGATATTTTTCCCTTGATGTTTCTTAGCTGGATCCGTGGATTGTACTTTCATCTGAGCTGTTTCTTATCAAATATTTTGGCTTGTTTGGTGAATTGATACGACTTTGAGCTGTTTCTAGGTTAAAGTCTTAGTTTTTAAACAAGTTTCTGCAATATTTTGCAGTTGATGTTTGCTTCTAAGCTAGTTAGCTATCATAGGTTGTAGACCTTTTAGGAAGATTCGAACCTATTACATATTTTGCAATTTTAGCTTGACCTAAACATTTGGAAGTCAGTTTATTTGACCACATATAGTAGACCTCTGAATGATATGAAAATTTGGGTTTTGTTCTTATAGACTAAAGGAGGATGTCGACTCCAGCAAGGAAGAGGTTGATGAGGGATTTCAAGAGGTTGCAGCAAGACCCACCTGCGGGTATAAGCGGTGCTCCACAAGACAACAATATTATGCTCTGGAATGCTGTTATATTTGGGTAATGGAACTAGGACCATTTACTGACTAAATATTTCTGAAACATTGTTATTTCTCTACTTATTTAGACATTTTTGTTTCTAAATTTGCAGGCCTGATGACACGCCATGGGATGGAGGTAAGATTTTGTGCAATTTGGTATCTTGAAATTTTGGGATCGTTATAGTGGTGTTCTTATCTCTTTTTCATGATACTGTCAGGCACTTTCAAACTCTCACTGCAGTTTTCTGAAGATTATCCTAATAAGCCGCCAACAGTTCGGTTTGTGTCACGGATGTTTCATCCAAATAGTAAGTTATAGAGTTTACAACATTAGTTTTTCTCTCCACCTAGTTGATGTTCAGTTTTTGGCTCCAATTAACCTTCTTCTGCTCTATCCGTTGTGCAGTTTATGCAGACGGGAGTATCTGCTTGGACATTCTACAAAACCAGTGGAGTCCAATATATGATGTCGCTGCTATACTTACCTCCATCCAGGTAATATCAAAATGTCATACCAACATACATCTTTTAATTCCCTAAAGCTTGAAACTACTCTCTTCTTCTCTAATCTGTTGTTGCTCTTTGTTATTGCAGTCGTTGCTCTGTGACCCTAATCCGAATTCTCCTGCGAACTCGGAAGCCGCTCGGATGTACAGCGAAAGCAAGCGCGAGTACAACAGAAGAGTGCGTGATGTTGTTGAGCAAAGCTGGACTGCTGACTAGTAGTAGTTAGTTGTAAGCTTTGTATCTCTCTCTGTCACCATTCAGCAAAAGCTTTCTTCTCTTTTCATTCATGTCTTATGTTTCCAAAACTGTCAAGTGATTTGATACTTTGATGGTTGGTTCTATGTAACGCAACATCCTAAAAAAAACAACTTTGTACCAAACCAACTTTATTATTCACTTGTGTATATATGTATTATGATTTTCTTGCTAGAAACAAATTCATCTTTGTATCCAAATTCCAAAAAGTCGTGATATGAATGAAATATTTAAGGGTTTGTGGTTCTTTCATCATACAAGCATTGCATTTACAATTGTATTACTTTCTTTTCGACGCAAATCCGATTACTACACCAAAATCTGAAGCTTGATATGAGACTCGTAAGTACCACAATTATAAGTAGTTCCAACACAGTATTTTCATATGGGTTTTGAACTTGACATTGATCCGTTTCTCTACTTCCTTCAGGGATGATGACTCTATATTCCTCTTTTACATCTATGAACCACCAAGTCCGAGGTTCCCACTGCTTGTCCATCCTTGTTGCACTTGAATTGTGTACTGCAGATTCCATACAACATCCTCTATCGATGGCCGCTTCCTCTGATCTTCACAAAGACAGTTAATGGCAAACTCTACTGTGGTCCTCAATGACTCATACGCATATGATCCTCTCACACACGGATCTGCCAGACTCCGTAACACCGATGGTTTGTCTCTCAAACCGTTCTCCAGCTGAAGCTTTAAGCTTCCTAACTCTGAAGATGCAGCTGCCATTACTTTACCTGTGATGATCTGAAGTAGTATCACTCCAAACTGGTACACATCTTCTTTCTCTCCATCTTCATTACTAGGGCTCTCTGCTCCAACCTGAAAATCCCCCAAAAGATTATTATTTTCATGAGAGGTTAAATTAATAATGAGAAGCTAAGTCTTTGGTTAACTCTGGTTTGTTTACTTATTATACCTTGGATGGTAAAGGAATAGTATAACCACTGAGTTTTACAGTGAGTGTTTCATCAAGTAGAACATTCTCTATCTCCAAATTGTTCCCAAAGATTCCTGGTGCCACTCCTGTGTGCAAGAACTGTATTCCTCGAGCGACTCCAATCGCTATAGACATTCTCTGAGGCCATTTCAACACCTCTTTCTTTCTCCAATCTGCAAAAAACATTTCCAAACTATTTGTTTCCCAACAAAAATCAAATCTCTTGAAATCGAATTTTTTTTTCAGGTATTACCAGTGAGGTAATCCCTAAAAGTCCCGTTTGAGATGTATTCTTGAACTATGAAAATGGTACTCCCAGCATATGGATGATGATCTTGATAAGTACCAATGCAGTGTCCAAGAACACTGACCAAATGCATATGCCTTAGCTTTGATAAAACTTCCATTTGTTGAGCCAAATTCTGTGTTGAATTCTTCTGTTTCAGCTTAATACACCTCACTGTCACTGCTATCCCTTCTCTAAGAGAACCTTTGTACAGCTGTTTTGAGATTAGATATATCGATTAATTAGAGACTTAGCTCAAATTTAAATCATGATTGATTTACTTTTTCCTTTACCTGTTCTCCGCAGAGACTTGCTGAATCAAAATTGTTGGTTGCTTCTTCTAGTTCCTCCAAAGAGAAAACTCGGTAGGGTGATAGTCCAATCACCGCAGATCTCATGGTCTGCAGTACGCGTCCTGCATTTGAAATACTCGAGCTAGTTAGGTTAATGAATGTGAAAACTTGATTCAAGATTTCAAAGTGAGAGCCTTTATTATTTACTTGGATCTGGTACTGTCTTTGATATGGTTGACCTGGTGTTGGTGCTGCAAACAGAGACCTTATCAACGTTGTTTGCTTCAAAAGGCTCTTCCTTTGATCTTGATTTGCTCATCCTAACCAAAACCAAGCCAGCCAAAACCGCTGAAACGAGGATCACACCGATGATAATGCCAATCACCAATCCAAGTTCAATTCCTTTATCTTCTTCTTTCTTTTTGTGATCCTTAGTGTCAGACTTAACAGCACCTACTGCTTGCCTTGCTTCGTTTACACAGAAGGAAACTGGACGCTGATACTTTGCAGAAGGAGAACCATTTACAGACAAGCAATTGAATGTGAAGAGCACTGTCTGATTATGAAAATTCTTGGAAGATAAGCAAGATGGAAGCTTCCCAGTCAGAAGATTCCGGGAAACATCTAAAATTCTAAGCTTGAAGCTGCATAACGATGAATTTGGAAGTGATCCACTGAACAAGTTTTGTGCCAAACTTAGATTCTGAAGCAAAGGAAGCGTAAACAGGAATCTTGGGATTGAACCAACGAACTTGTTGGAAGAAAGATCCAAACTTTGAAGCTTATTCAGCTTCTTGATCTGTTCTGGAATCTTTGATCCAAATGAGTTGTTCCTTAATGAAACAGTAATCAAGTTACTTGCAAGTGAAGTAAAAACATCAGGACCGAGTTTATTACCGCCTAAATTCAGCTCTCTAAGATTTGATAATCCTCTCAGATCAGGAACACTTCCATTGAACAGATTGTTAGCTAGAACAAGACTTCTCAGGTTCTTCAACGACGAGATCTCTTTTAGAATTTTCCCAGAGATGAAATTAGAAGTGAGATTAAGAGATTGAAGAGATGAAGATAACCTGATGATCTTTGGAGGGAGAGGACCAGAGATGCCAAGAGAGACAAGAGACAATGTCTTTAAGTTTGAGAGTTTTGTAAGAAGAGTGAAAAGTGAGTCGCTGGAGAATCTTGCGGGAAGCTTAACGGTTCTGTTTCCAGTGACGGTTAATTCGGTTACGTGACCGTTTAAACAGAGGATTTTGAAAGAAGGAGAAGAAGGGAGGTAGCAGAAATTGGTCCAGTTGCTCCATGATCGAAGAACCGGTGGATATTGCAAATGCTTTTGGATTTCTAATAGAGTTCTTGATTCACTTGATGATAGCTGTGATTCTGAAAGTGATGGAAGGAGAAGAAGAAGAATGGGAAGGAAAGTGAGAGAAAAGACTTGGCTTTTGGAGAAATTTGGCATTTTCTCAGGAAAATTACAGAGAAAAAGAAGATGTTGTTGTGGCATAGAGAAACAGAAGTAAATCTATCATTTTCCCTAAGATTAGTGTGCTTTTAGTAGTATTAAAAAGAGATGTTTTGTACATAAATTCTTGAGATTTTTTAGATCAGAGGCAGATTTTTTTAGATCAGAGAGAAAATATAAAACAATGTTCTGGGACAGAGCAGAAAGAAAACTCTGTTTCAATGGAGAGAAGAAGACAATAAATACAATTTTTGTTTATATTTAAAATTTTGTTTTTGTTGATTGTGTTCATCAGTTGCACATTGACAGACTGTTTTACTGCTTCGGAGAAAGTGATGATATTTCTTAAGAAAAAAAGAAAAATTATTTAGATCCTTAAAATACGTAAAATCCACATGAAATATTTATCAACTTTTTTGATCCAAATTTTGCACAAGCATATTTCATTTTGACTTATTTAATTCAACTTGTTAGTATTAACTAATTTCTCTGCAATGGTCAGACCTTTCTTTATGCTATAGGAGTGGTTTATATAACATGCATTTATTGGATACATAATGTAGATATGCATATATATATATATATACACCCATAGCATAGGTATATATATATATATACAATTATGTTAGACGAATAAATGTTTGTAGTTGTACTTCCCCATGGTAATTCTTTCATTTTTACAATTTTTATAGAAAGAAAATATTGTATTTATGAAAAACTCATTAAAAGAAGACCAGTTTCCATTTAACTTTCGTTTTATTTTAACACTTGTAAAAATATCCAAGTTATATAGTAGATCTCAGAGATATAAGCATATAGCGACCAGTTTCTATTAAAAGTCAACGAATGAACGAGTTTGTTTATACAGTTGAGTTGACCAACCGAGTCCCACGCGTGGATCGAAGAAGTCACGTGCTGCTAACTCTCGTCAACGCAATGATCGACGTTTGATCAGATCACGCCGTTAAGGATCATCCAAAGTCACCGTTGCTAGGAAAATCTAACGCCGTTCGCTGGATTAGATAGAAAATTACATGTTCTTAATCTTTTTTCTAAAATTTCAGTTTAACCTCTCTATTTTTTTTATTGAAATCAAAAGGATACAAACTGATCTATATATATCGAACACCCGACAAATAATATTATATCGTACTTTTTCTTTTATGGTCATCAATCAATATCAAAATTAATAATACTACCAATAAATTTGACTGAAATTTTTTGTAATCGTAGCTATTATTGATTATAGATGTTTAGTTATTTGTCGGTGAGATTAAGAAATGAGTGTCTCGTCTTGTTTTCGTGTGTGTTCACTAAGTGTTGAGATTCTAACAAATGTTCTGCTGTATCCATTACTTTCTCTTTTGTTCTTTTATTCTTTTCACATCGCATGCATGTTGTTCTTTTTAAGTACTGACTTATGATCTTAATCAATTGAAGTTTGATTATACAACTTTTAACAAAACAAAGTTTGGTTAGGAAATCATCACTAACACTAAGTAGCAAATTTTCATCCCAAAATAAGAAAGCGTCATTGAAGTAAGTTATATAATCACTGAAAAGTTAAAAATCCAAGATTTTCTCACAAGCACTAAAATGTAAAAACATAGAAAAGCTGATGATGAAACTCAAATCAAAACCAATATTTTGTCACAGTTTCCTAGTTTTATAGACTGAAAATATTTTATTTTAAAAAAGGAAAGGGAAGATCAAATGCGAGTTAGCACATCACATGCTACTGCCTTTTAATAAGCGACACTGCCAAAGTGTCAATTAATAGTACAATATACAACATGCATTTATTTTTTCAGTCTGCTTTATTATTAAAATCCATTTTCCAATTTACTGATGCCAAAATAATAATAAAAAATAACGTCCTACATCTCATCTTTTTATTTTTGGGCTTCTAAGCTTGTTAAAGGTTAAAATTTAAACACCCCACCCATATGTATCGAACTCACTTTAGGCCCATATTTATGCACTTTTAGGTCCAGCATGTTTCAAATAAATACCTAAATTAATAACAATATTTCATTAAACATTTACAATATATCTAACATTAATATAATTTTCTAAAATGAACTCATCCACTAAAGTAAAAAATAATAATTTAACATTTTTGTATGTACATTTTTCAAAGCCGGAATTCAATACTTAGTAATCAAATTCAAACTTTTCTTTCAGTGATAAATCATTTTTTCAAGTCGTTTATAGAAATAAAAAAATGATATAGTTAGGATAGAATACATCATTATCAAGAGCTGGATACCACGTATTTGCCATTTAAATAATTGATCTAAAGTACAAAATGTTTGGATTTAGCTGAATAACCACTTCGATAATGACACCCTTAATTATTGATATTTTCTTAACCGTTATCACTTATCAATGTCATGATCCAAATTAAAGGTAGGGTATTTCTGTAAATCCTACTCCATTGACTCCTTTAATTGGGCCCAGAAAGGCCTAGTTTAAGACTTTGCCAACACATCATTCCAAACGACGTCACTTTAAACCCAAATTTATTTTGTCTACTCCTTACATTTTTCTCTAATTAAATAATTAATCAATTCTGTCTCTCTCTTCTTCTTCTTCTTTTGCTATCAGTGGAACCGTTGGGGAGTCTAATTTTCACTGTGAGCTACAGTGCTTTTTAGCCTTGCTGGGGACTTTAAAGGACAACATTCGAAGAACAAAGCTGAGTAAGTTTGGTACTGATCGTTGAGCTAAATTCAATTTTTTTGACGTTGACGTTTGAATTTCTCTTTCACCATTTTATACAAAAGTTTCTGCTTTTGATTTCCACCCAGATCTGATTATCTTTAATCTCCGATTTTTTTTAGCAATTCCTCAGCTCTGAATTTATTCGAAAGATTTGAAATTTGTTTTGGTATTTTGCTCAATTGTAAATTTTCCAGCTTTTTTTTTATGGATATTGTTTGTTTGCTGGATCTTCTTTGAGTTTGGTTTGCTGTCTTCAAGATCTCTGCTTTTGTTCACTTTATTTAATGCGTTTATTATATTATCTGGTTGCCGTTACTTTCTTTTTTTCTCCTTGATTCATGCTACTTTTTCTTATATCACTGAACATATGACTTTAGCTGATGAATTGGGTTTCTATGGTTTATATTTGATCTATTACATTTTTTTTTGGTTTTGAGTTTTGGGTATTGATACCTGTTTCAGCTGCAACTTCTTCATCTTCATTGGCTCTGGTGCTATAAATTTGCTGTGTTAAACGTGAAATTCACAGAATTAGCTTTGTTTCTTTTGCTTGTGAAATTCATAGAATTAGCTTGTTCTTCTGCAGGTTTCTACATTAAGCAACTTACTATTTCAGACTGCATCTTGCTCTCTTAAGAATGGGAAAGACTCCTGGTAAATGGATCAAGACTTTGCTTCTCGGGAAGAAGTCGCCAAAGTCTAATTCGGAGAATCGAAGCAAGAAACTGGTAAGAATATGGGAACTCTAGTTCTTCCTTAAAACAAATATGGAAATTCTAACTGTAATGTCTTGTTCATACATACAAAGAGATCTGCTAAGAAAGAAGAACAAGTGGTATCGGTGACAAATGATATTCCAAGCTTACCGGTTGATCCTCCATTGGTTTCATCAGAACCGGTTCCAGCTTCTACTGCTCAAAATGTGGTTTCTCCAAACAATGACAATGAGCCGAAGGATAATCTTGAGTCAAGGAATGACTTGGGAGAATTCGAGCTTCAAAAAGCTGCAATTAAGGTTCAAGCTACATTCAGAGCTCATCAGGTACTTACTCTTTACTGTAATAAAGGCAAATCTACTTGAAGATAGTTAAAACATATAAGATTCTGGTAATGCTGATTATGATGATGTTTTGGTTCTTCTACTGAAGGCACGTAGAGCATTTCGAACCCTTAAAGGTATCATCAGGCTGCAGGCGGTTATCCGTGGTCACTTGGTCAGAAGACAAGCCATTGCTACATATTCATGTATATGGGGAATTGTGAAGTTTCAGGCTCTAGTTCGTGGCAAGAAAGTTAGATCTTCAGATAATGGGATTCAATATCAGAAAACACATATGGTAGAGACTCTTTACCACTCCTTAATTAGCTGGCTGATTTTGTAGGGATGTCATGTTTAATAATCTAGCTGTAATTTGCTTTCGTCTATTAGGAAGCCGTTGATCCGGAAGCTTTGCAATTGAGCACGTATAGTTGGATGAATAATCCCACAAAGTTCTTCATTGTTGATAAGGTATTTTTAACTCATGTTTCATGGTGCTTGGTGGAATAATAATTTCCATAACTCCTGCTCAATAAATCCGGGTTTACCAATCCTAAATCCTGCAACACAACGTTGGTTATTTATTTCTCTGGCTTTTCAGCTTCTTGCATCTTCCCCAACTGCATTGCCTCTGAAGATACAGTATGGTCCTGAGGAACCTAACTCAGCCAAGGTGTGGCTTGAACGCTGGACACAACTGCAAGTTTGGTCTTCTGGTTCACGAGCAGCTAAGATTGAGATTACAAAATCTCAGTCAAAGAAGCGAAATTATCAAGCAGTGGTTGAAACAGAAAAGACAAGGCCAAAGCGAGGAATCAAGAAACCACCTGTCCCAAAAAGTGGAACTCTCTCTAGCCGTTCTACGAGTGATAAACCTAAACGAAATGTGAGGAAGGTTTCCACGCTTAGTAAAGATCCCCTGAGAAATGAGAGTGACAAAGCTAAGCACAATTCGAGAAAAAGTAGAAGCGCCTCAAAGGAGGGATCTCCGTTGGGGATTAAAGATGAGAAGCCCAGTCCTAGTCTTAAAAGGTCTTCTCTTTCCAACGGGTCAAAGAAAGCTACCCTTAAATCTGCTGAGAAGAAGAAAGATACTGCAGATTCTGTGCAGGTAGAGCCGGAAGGGAAATTTCTTGAAGGAGGAGACAAAATTGAGTTTGCTGAAAAGGAGAAAGATACTGCAGATTCTGTGCAGGTAGAGCCTGAAGGTAATGTTTCAGGGAAGGTTCTTGAAGAAGACAAAATTGAGTTTGCTGAAAAGGAGAAAGATACTGCAGATTCGGTGCAGATAGAGCCTGAAGGGGATGTTTCAGGGAAGGTTCTTGAAGGAGACAAAATTGAGTTTGCTGAAAAGGAGAAAGATACCGCTGATGCAGTTCCCATAGAGTTTGATGTTGTAAAAGATGAGAAGTTACCAGTTTTGGATGGACCGGGGGAAGATGAACCCAAAACTGCAGAGACCAGTGATAAAGGTGAAGACCTTAAATGCTCTGATGTGAAGGTAAGCTCTGAGAATGGTAATGTTGGTTCCGATAACACAAAGCCAAGTGAAAGACGAGCGTTGCTGCCTGCAAATATTGACAATCAAGATGACGGGCTTTCACATAGCGGAAGGAAAATCCCCAGCTACATGGCCCCTACTGCATCTGCAAAGGCCAGAATCAAAGGAGAAGGCTCTCCGAGGTTTGCCCAAGAGAAGACTGAAATAAATGGGGCATTGAGGCGCCATTCGCTGCCCTCTCCAGCCAATGGTAAGCTAAGTACTACTACTATGTCTCCAACTCCAAGGGCTCACAAACTTCTCCTAGCCTCAGCCAAAGGATCTATGAATGGCGAAAAATCTTTTACTTCTTCCAAGGACATAAGCCGTAAGCAAGACTCAAATTCACACAATTCTTTTAAAAGTTTTAAGCTTTACTCAGATGAATATCCTTTTAAGCCATTTTTTCCTTGATTGTTTCAGACAAGTCAACCAAAACCGAGTGGAAAAGGTGAAGGTTCTTGCAAAAGAGAGTGTCATCTCATCATCTTACATGGTCGAACTAAATTACTTGGTGTGTTTCCTCTGCGTTTTGGTTTGGTTTGGTGAGTTTAGCGTGTTTGGTCAGAGTTTATTACATCATTATCATATGTTGCGTCAGTTTACTCTGAATTGTTTGAAGACATAAAAAGGTTTGAGTAAATAGTTATTTTCTGTAGTTGCACAAAAAACAAAATTAGTTATTTTCTGTATAAAATCTTTTCATTTACTCTTCAATTACACAGACAAACTTGAATCTCAAAACCTGCATTTACATATATTACACATACAAGCGTAGAGCATGAGCTATCATCTTACATTTCTTACACGCGGAGATTGATTGTAAGAAGGTAAAGGTGATGCACCAGGAGTTATGTGCAGCAGAGGCCTATCCTGACTATATCTTACCGGAGATTTCTGCACAACAGAGGAATGTTGAGATCTTGGAGAGTCCATTTGAGTGTGTTTGGTTCCAGGTTTAGCAGCGGATTCTAGCTGTTCTAATGTGCTCAAAACCTCTGACATTTTCGGCCTGAGCTTTGCTTCGGGATTTAAGCATTGCAATGCGAGGTTAGCAGCTGTGTAAGCTCCCTTTTGTGGATATTGACCGCCTAGTTTCGTGTCCATTATGCGAAAAAGCTTTCGCTTATCACCAAGGTATGGTTTTGCCCAGTCCACAAGACTATAATCGTTTCCCCCATTTGAATTGTCCATGGCACGGCGTCCAGATATTATTTCCAGTAGTACAACACCGAAGCTGTATACATCACTCTTTGCGGTCAACCTGCCTGTAGTAGATGAAGATGAGCTTTCAGAAAGTGTCAAAGAAACAAAAACACTCTAAAGGCCAAAGATTTTTGTTGAGTGTCAAAGCTTTTGAAGCATTTTTGGAAAAAGCTTTAGGAAGCGTTATTACACAGAAACTGATAAAACCTGTTTGAAACCACAGCTCATGGTTTTGTCTAGTTTAATAACGTGTAAAGCAATGGTAATGTGGGTTTATAGAACAAACCTGTGGCAATATATTCAGGAGCTGCATATCCATGAGTACCCACGACGTTTGTGGACACATGTGTATTATCACCAGTAGGACCTGCTTTTGCCAAACCGAAATCTGAAAGTTTGGCATTGAACTCCTGCATTTAGAACACAATTGCAAACGATTAAAAAATTATAATGCGAATCCCGAAAGTGGTTGAAGAGAGTTAATGCTCGGGTTTATACAGCGTCGAGTAGAATGTTAGCAGCTTTAAAGTCTCTATATATCACTTGTGACTTTGCTTCATGAAGAAAAGTTAGCCCTTTAGCTGCACCTACTGCCACTTTCATCCTTATCGCCCATGTAAGCGGATGCGCACCACCTGCAAGAAAGAACCATTGACGCAGCGATTATAAAACACCGAAGAAACAAGTATGCTTTCCATCTTGAATTCAATATTGATGAACTGAAGAAAACATACGTCTAAAAAGATGATTCTCTAAGCTTCCTTTTGGCATGAACTCATATACAAGAAGCCGGTTTTCGCCTTCTGCGCAATACCCGACTAGTAATACAAGATTTGGGTGAC
Organism: Cardamine occulta; assembly: GCA_028015245.1. Taxonomy (NCBI): domain Eukaryota; kingdom Viridiplantae; phylum Streptophyta; class Magnoliopsida; order Brassicales; family Brassicaceae; genus Cardamine; species Cardamine occulta. The sequence continues at coordinate 22,573,406 of CM051364.1, read as the reverse complement.
TAAGTTTACCAAGATAGTTTACTTCAGTCTGTAAAAAAAATCTCAATGTCAGCAAAACACACACATCAATCACGGTGAACCAAAAAGAGGGCGACAAACCGGACTTACCAACCACTCTTTATGACCTTGAAAACTTTCCGGTTTAAGCTTCTTAACAGCAACAACGATTCCAGAACCAGGTCGTGAAGCAGTGAGAGTTGTTTCATCAATCCATCCTTTGTAAACACAACCGAAACCTCCTTCGCCTAGTAGACTATCAGGACGAAAGTTCTTAGTAGCGTTCTTGAGTTCGTTGAAAGTGAAAGCTTTTAGATTTGGCGATGAAAGTATCACTCCTTCTGTCCTATGCGTTGGTACTGATCCTAAACTGCTTTCTGTGCTGTAAAAATTTGTGCTTGCTCCTAAAGGAACCGTCGAACGGCTTGTCTTGCTGGAAACTTTTGAGGCCGGAGAAGCTGTAAAAAATATGATCAATCAAACATATAAAATCTCATTACTTTTCTGTGGTTTCAATCAATTCATACAGATATAAACGTCGATAACAGAGCAATTCGAAAGGTTTGATCTTTGATGATTCAGACAAGATCATCAACAAGTTTTCAAGTTAAAAAATGTAATACTTCCAGTCAAAGATTTAACTCTGACCCATAAAATCATTCGAAATCCCCATTTGAAGATTAAATACAAATCTCCAATAAACTTAACATAGAACCCAAATTAAGCAATAAAGGCTTGAGATGAAGTATTTATTTACCAGAATTAGCATGTGGGCTATGGTTGCTATTATCCACTTTAGCTGAAGAATCTAAGCAATTACCCATTTCAGATAAAACCCCAATTTGGAGAGACAAAGCTAATGTTCAAGTGGAAGAAGGAAACAGATGATGATGATTGAGGACAAGAACAGAGACTCGAAGAAGGCAGCACAGAAAAGCTTCTTCGTCTATCCTTAAGGTTTTTAGGCGGCGCAACGTATGCTAAGCTGGATATAGACGCTACCAGAATAAAAATATTATAACATGGAAAGAAAATCTTAAGAAGAAAGGAGAGGGGAACTGGGAAGGAACAAGGAAGGTGAAGAACAGAGGATTAGCCGATTAGAAGCAAAACACATAGTTATGCAAAGTCGTCGTGTCCTTTTGTTTTGTAATATTATTCATAATGATTTCCTGGAAATGACGAAAATGCGCTTGAGTCGGGTTCCTTTAGATGGCATCGGAAAGGACACTTTTGGTCTTTTGTGTTAGATCCGGTAACGTCATGCTCACGCCAGTAAGTCCACGTCGGATTATCAAATTGTACGGTAACGTTTTAGAGATGAGTGATAATTCTTAGAGCAAAAAAGTCGTGTTCCCATCTAAAACTAATTGTCAGTGTTTTTTTTTTTTGTCTACGTCAGATTTGGTTAGAACAATGTTTTAAACTTAATTTTGCTTTCAAGAAGGGAGAGAGGCAGCAACGAAAATTTTCGACTTCTCAAGATTAAAAAAGGTTTTTAAATTTTAATCATAATTGTTTATAGCTTTTTCTCATTTTTATTGTAAAACTAATACTCCCTCTGTTATCACAAAGATTATTTTTTTAGGGTTTTTATTATAAAACTAATACTCCCTCTATATCACAAAGATTGATTTCCTAAGTTTTTCACCGAAATTAAAAAATATTAAATATTATTAATGATTTGTGTGTTATGTCTTTAAAAAAAACCCTAATTTCAAATTGGTTTTTATTTCACTTTTCACCTTCCAATAAAAAAGTAAATGCATTAATTAACTAATTGACATTTTCAGTAAAAATATATTGAGTAAAATACAGAAAATCAATATTTGTGATACAAAAAAAAAATCTCAGAAAATCAATTTTGGCGATACAGAAGAAGTACTAAACAGTAAACATGTGATGATGACATTATTTTCAACGTGACATATTTTAATTTGTTTCTTCCTATTTCCGTTTCGAAGTTCAAATACAAGAAATGAAATGAAATAAGATTTTCTTTAAGATGGTTGTGTTATTCCATTTTTTTCAATATACCCTTTAAATTTCTTGTTTTCCCATCTCTGTCTTTTAAATGTGTAGGGGATTATTTTCGATGGCTCAAGTTTCTTTTTACTTTTTATATCAATCAATTATCAATGGCTCAAATTATAACTTATAATATAGAGAAAAAAAAGTTATGGTATTTGTTTGTTGTTTTTCAACTAATTATGGTCGTCGTTGACGTCTGTTAAGGGATACAAAAAGGTGGTGGGTCTGGATCACCAATATCGTTGAAACTTCGATGGCTATTAATTTACAATAATAATTGTTATCATTTCAGTCACAACTATTAGTGGGATTCCCCCTTCAATCAATATTTTTAAAGTGTTTACATTTTTATTTTAAGAGTTAACTACCATCTATATATTTTATGGATAGTGATTTTATGTTTGAGAAGCTCGTACATACATTTCCAAATCTATTAGATCTTTCTGGGAGGTATTTGTTTAACTATTAGATTATTGTGCATATGGCATAAGATTATCTCGTCATCATTCATTAAAACAGGATATTAGTTAAATGGAGATCAATGTATACCTCATTGTTGAACAAGATTACAGATTCTATATATGTATCATTTGACGCAGAGACTAAAATCAAAACTACATCCTTTGGCTTTGAGAAGAAGTATAGAATCGTACGTATATATATATTTTTTTATAAAAAGAATCGTACGTATTGCAAGGTTCAAATATAGAATCACATTATCAAATGAAAAACATAGCAAGGAAACTAAGATATACTAATAGTTTGGAGCTGAAGTTGAAAAATCATCTTGATGAATCTGTTTCCAATAATTTTCTCTACTGGTCCATACAAGTTTTTAAATGCCTAAAAATGTAAATTGCTTTTTAGCGAATCTTATATTTTTGTATTTGCTTTCATAAATTAAAATTACTAAGATATTCAAATTTATAACTAAAAATTGAAAAAAAACTTGCATACATATATCCATCTAGTATTTAACAAATCTAAATTGATACCAAAAATAGTGAAATTTCAGTTTCTATGTTTTGCACACAACTACGTATCTAAATAATTTCATTGAAGATAGTGAGTATCTAATTCCACAAAAAAAACCTAGCCATCTAGAGAGAAAAAATTTGGGAATTTTTGTTTTAGCCTTCCCACCTCTTTGGCTTCACGCAAGAGTTGTGGGAGGGCTATAAATCTTTGTGTGTTTTTTTTCTATTTCGTTGTCTCCAGTGGATTTGTGATATTGCTTCGATTTTGGGGTTGGTGATTGTGATCCCCGAGTCGTCGAGGCAAAGGGTTTATCGTCGTTGGCTTGGATCTTTCGTTAGTTAAAGTGAAAGCTCGATGTTGGTTAAGGAGAGACGACGAAGCTATGGTGCTCTCGGCTCAGATGAGCGACGGAGCAATTTTGTCGCTAAAACTACTTGTTTTTGCCGACTTTTCCATCTCTTTTTGCAAGATCTAGTTATTCTCGTTTATGTCTCTTTTTTATTGGTTCATTGATATAATATGTGTTGCTCTGAGTGCGAATTTTTTTGATTTAGATGTATGGTTTGCTCTTCTTTTAACAATCATTTGGTTAATTGATTCATTAACATAGTTTATATTGGTGTGCGTGAATATGTTTCTTTTTGAAAAAAATTTTATGGCTAAATGAGCACATCATTGTCGAGGCAAACATAGATATAATATAATAACCTACGTTTACTTCATAATGAGATGATTTTCCTATATATAGATGAGATTAAGTTTTTTTTTTAGTTCCATATGTTTTTAGCTTTATTTCAAACATATCTACTATTTTCTTTTTAAGACTTTGATTAATGAGAATATTTGGAGAAAAAACAAATAGTGGAATTTTGCACATTTTAGTAAAACCTAATCAACATTATATAAAAAATCACATAAAATGAGACTTAACTTTTAAACTAAGTAGATTATTGTATTTTGGTAGAATTAAGTTTTCAACTTAAAAAGAAAACGTTAAAACGTCACAATTCTGTGTATTTATATATCGAATCATCAAACCATGACAAAACTCACAGTATAAACAATATTTATAATCAAGTAGACGGCATAAATAATTTTTTTTAGTTGAAATTTGAATGGGAAGTGGCGGTTAACGTCTTAGAACATTAAAAAAATAGTATCATTCTTTTGGTGTATTCTTAAATATTATTTATATCCCATGCATTGACCCAAGAAACTACTCAATTCTATATTCACATTGTTGTTGACCGGCAAACTGAAACATAGTTTTTTCTTTCCCTGCAAATCATTTGGCATCTCTACATTAATCGCTGAAATGGAGGATCTTATTCCTACTCCCTCGCGAATATTATTATACTAAAACATATATTTTATTCTATGTGATCAAACCAAGTGAGTTGCATCCTAGTATCATGAAAATATCCTATAATTATGACATAAAGCATGTGAAGGAGTACTATTCACTCTTTTGACTCTTCAAACTCTAGGATCACATGATGGTGAGAAAATACAAGAAAAGACAAGGCGAATATAATATAAAAAGAAAACATAATATTCGCGAGTCATGTGATCCTAGAGTTTATGAGAATTCATAAATCATTGACAGATTTTCATACATCGGTGAAATATTTTCCCAATTATATCATGTCTTTTTTCTCTCTATTTTTTTCTCTTCATATTCTGCCTTATATTTGATGAACATGATTTTCTTTTTATAAAACAGTTTTATATCACCAGTCCTTAACCAAAAAGTTATATCACCAGTCCAGTTCTGTTAATCAAAGGCCCAAAAAGCCCAAGCTGTAAAAAGCAGTAGTTCCGTATATAACTGTGTGCCGTTTTTCAAAGACAAAACGACACGTAAGTCCAGTTTGTAACTCAAACATGGATAGCAGTGTATGTGACTTGAATTCCAGAGAAATTAATCCACGTCCCATGGCCAATCAGAAATGCAATGTCACATTATCTACCCAATGATACGATTACACGTGGAACATCTACGTCTTTCTCGCGCCTCCGACACTGTAATAACTTTCATTTTCCACTTCTAAATCGATCTCATAATTTTGATCGCAAACTAAGTGAAATTCGAAATTGTCACCGGAGTACCATCGGAATAATAACAAGTGGTGTGCGGCGATGGAAGCTCACGGTCCCAGTCTCCGGCGGATTCTGTTGTTGTCGTTCTGTGTCGCCGGGATCTGGGCCGCTTACATTTACCAAGGCGTTCTTCAAGAGACTTTGTAAGTAATCTCTGAGGTCGAATCGATCATCTTATTTTAGCTCGTCGATTGAATTCGTTTCCTTTGCTCGATTCTGTTTGTTCGAGGTCGTTGCTATTATCGAAACCCTTGTTGATGATGCGTTTGCAATTCAAATCGGTGATTGGAATTTTTAGAAATGTAGCTGCGGGAACTCAAAGTTTCCGTTTTTAATTAGGTCCACGAAGAAATTTGGTGAAGATGGGAAGAGATTTGAGCATCTTGCATTTCTGAATTTGGCTCAGAATGTAATCTGCTTGGCTTGGTCTTATATAAGTGAGCATTCGAAATACTCTTTCGTTGTTTATTCATTAGATGTATAACAGAAGAATAGATGAACCTCAAGTATTTTTGTTTGACATTTCGAATATGAGCAGTGATTAAGCTCTGGTCCAATGGAGGTAGCGGTGGAGCACCATGGTGGACGTATTGGAGTGCTGGCATTACTAATACAATTGGTCCTGCCATGGGCATTGAAGCTTTGAAGTATATTAGTTACCCAGCTCAGGTAACTTAGGCATCTTTAGGCATGGTAGTGTAATAGAAACATCTTTTCGTCTTGATTGTGGTTTATACTTGAGGTTTTAACCTTTCTTAGAGAGGTTGTAGTACGTAGCGGAATACGATTTCTTAGGTAAGAATATTGATGCAGATCTTGCTTCTTGCAGGTCCTTGCAAAATCTTCCAAAATGATTCCAGGTGAGTTGTCAATTTAGAGCGTCAATCCATAATCACTCTTAACAGTTGCTAAGTGTATTTTATATATGCTTTTTCTTTCATGTAGTCATGCTGATGGGGTCCTTAGTTTATGGCATAAGATACACTTTGCCTGAGTATCTTTGCACCTTTCTTGTTGCGGGAGGAGTATCCATGTTTGCCCTTCTTAAGGTGGGCAGATTCGCATTCAGGAACCTTGATTAGATCATTTGTTACACTTTGTATCTGGACATGTAGTAAACCATCTTTGAATTGGTTTCAGACAAGCTCTAAGACCATCAGCAAGCTAGCACATCCCAATGCACCCCTTGGTTACGGGCTTTGCTTCTTAAACCTTGCCTTTGATGGATTCACAAACGCCACCCAGGATTCTATTACTGCTAGGTAATGATTCTTGATGTTCTGTTAGAAACTTAACTTGCTCAATCAGAACATCAAGCTCTCTTCTATATTTCAGCTGAGTATAATCATCGCACTACATGGATTTAGGTACCCAAAAACTAATGCATGGGACATAATGCTGGGAATGAATTTATGGGGAACCATATACAACATGGTCTACATGTTTGGATTGCCACATGGGAGCGGATTTGAAGCTGTGCAGTTCTGCAAGGAACACCCTGAGGCAGCATGGGACATTCTAATGTACTGTCTATGCGGCGCAGTGGGCCAAAACTTCATCTTCTTGACAATAAGCAGATTCGGGTCTCTAGCTAACACGACCATAACCACAACAAGGAAGTTTGTAAGCATCGTGGTATCATCAGTTCTGAGCGGGAATCCATTATCGTCCAAACAATGGGGATGTGTGTCGATGGTGTTTGGTGGATTGTCTTACCAAATATACCTGAAATGGAGGAAGCTGCAGAGAATCCAGAAGAAGAAAAAGACTTGAAGATGAGATTGAATTCTTCAAAATTTGTTTTTGATTTGGGAACTTTTTAGCTCAAAATATTACTCCTGAGAGGTATGAAAGTTAGAGAGAAGAAAGCTTAGTCACATTAGCAAAAGTGTAAACTAATGGATTAGAAGAAACTTATATGGTATCAAAACCAAAATCAAATCATATTTCCACTCATATATATATGTCATTACAATCATATGTTACAATACAATATCCTAGGTTCTGTTGTCTTCCTCTTCTTCTGAGAGAACAGCAACAGATAAAACTCTTCCCTCTTATGAGGTTTTCTTTTTCCTAGAGTTACACTCTGAAAGACTTGTTTATATATATGTGGTAGAGGTTCTGTACAGAGATGAAGAAATCAAATCAAGAAATCATGGGGTAAATGCTCAGATGATGTATCTGAGTAAGACCCTTAGAGACAAACCAAAGAATTTTTCTTAAAGACACACTGGTGCCTTCCTTTGTAGATGGCTTCCTTATGTTACGTAAGAAAAGAAAGAAAAATCTGAATCTGAGTATATGGCAGATTCTTGAGAGGTTTCTTTGATGGAGGCTAGAAATGTTACCGTTAACATTTCTAGGACCAAGAAAGAAGCTTAAAAAAACCTTGAGGAAGGAATGCAGTTCATGGCATGCCCGCTTCACAAAAACTTTCAGGCCGATATGGCTGCAAAACCTAAAATGAAATCTAAGCAATAAGTGGGAAAATTACGTCTCCATGGAGACAAAACCGCGGATTAGGGATGTTTTGGATGAAACAGAGATGGTTGGTTTTACAAGCTATGGAGAAGGACTCTTTTGCAAGGTGGTGGTTGTGAAGGATTAGCACTTGGACATGGAGATGAAGACTCAATACCGAGTGTTTTTAGCAGGAAGCTCCTCTCCTGCAAAAGCAATCAGTCTTTTAAGACTCAGTATTTGATCAAATTCTATGTACTGTAGGATGAACATGAATGATAATAAGCTTACACTTTCAGAGAATTGTGGACTTGGGATACCGTCTGCTAGAGATCTGAACAATGGCGTGACCTGAATAGGCGAGCTGAACTTTTCTTGGCCCGAGATAGG
>CM051364.1:22540347-22565347 GCA_028015245.1 Cardamine occulta | reverse complement strand
AACTAGTGGTGGTCATAATATTTGGGATCCGAGATCCGATATGGGATCCGATCCTAGATTTGTTTTGATCCGATCCAAAAAATTGGATCCGAAGTATTTGGATTCGGATATTTTATTTTAAAACTTCGGATAGCCGGATCCGGATATGTATAGTTTTTATTTAAAATATATGTATAATATATATATACTATATAATAAATTAAAATTTATGTAAAATATCACAAAAATAAATTTTATTTGAAATTTGTGTGTATTTTTAAAATTTCACATAGTAGATATGTTCAAAAATATTTATTTAAAATATTTTATATGATATTTTTTAATTCATTTTAATAAATTTATATTATTATTTTAAGATATTTTCGACGGATCCGAATCGGATCCGGATATCCGTGGATATTGACGGATCCAGATCCGAATAATTATTTCTTGGATCTGGATCCAGATCCGAATATCCGATCTGTGTCAACTCCTAGATATAACCATTAAAGTTATATATGTATATATAATATTCTTGAATTAATCAGAAATTTTTAATTAGTTAATTGTGGCACACGTGGCCGTGAAGAGAAGTAAGAAGAGACAATGAGAGATGGAGAAAGAGAGACGTAAGTATTGATTTTGCCAACGGCTCATAATGCAAGAATAATAAATAATGTTCTTTGCGTTTTTTTACCAATACATCAAACATTTGTTAGGCACACGTCTTTTTCTTTTTCTCCTTTTTCCCAGTTTGGTAACTCTTTTCTCCTTTTGTTAACCTTTTTTCCGTTAAATTTCTCTCATATATAAATAATTGTATAACTATTTATATAAAACGCATTCTATATGTCTGTAAGAGAAAATAATAAATTATCACGGAGAAAATTTTTGACCTGTTTGGACGGTTGGATAGATAAATAGCATCTAAATTTTATCCAACATGAATTTGCCAAACAAAGGTTCTAGGAACTAATCTAACCCTATTGGGCCTTCCGTGCAAGAACATTTATTGAGAATTATTTAAAGGCCCAATAAGTTTGCTCGAGTTATTAAACGACGCCGCTTCAACCTTTGAAAAATTGCGTCCGTTTCATACACTGAAAAGGTAGTCCCTCCCACTCTCATCGTCAGTTCCATTACAACCCTTTGTCTCTCTTCTTCAAGTTTCTCTGTGTTGGTCAACTAACAGGTGACTTCGATCCATCGATTTCTTCGAATTTATTTCTAGATCTATAGTGTTATACGATGTGCCAAGAAACGATTTTATGTTCTTGATGCATTTCGCAATCCGTTCTTGAAATCTTGTTCCAGAATTGAAATTTCAAATCACGTAAAGCTAAATCGTTATGAGGTTGTGTTGGGAGATCTTGGGATTACGAGATCGATGTGAATATTGTATATCCTTATTGTTATTACGAAACTTAACATTTATGTATATCTCCTCAATGATAAATATGTTGATTTCCTATTATAATATATGTAAAGAACTTGCTTGTCAAGATATGAGTTTGTATAAATAAGCTTATTGGGACTAATCAATAAAACTGAGAAAACTGTTTATACTTGTAATTGGAAATGATCCATCTAGCTGAAATTTTATTGGTTTTTTGTAGCTTCTAACTAATCATCTTCCAGCTCTGTTTTGCAGGATGCTGTAGAAATTGTAGACTCTTTTTTGGTAGAATAAGCTATTGAAGAAGATGGATAATCAAAATGGATATGGTGTGGAAGTTACTGGGTTATCTCCATCTGTTACTGAGAAAGATCTTATCGATTTCTTCTCTTTCTCTGGTACAATCGGATATATTGATATTGTCAGGTGTGTCTTTACTTCCAGCAACTTTGATATTTCACATTGGTTTTTCAGAAGATAAACTCTGTTATGTTGTTAACGAGAACCAGGTCGGGCGAGCAAGCGTGTACTGCTTATGTGATGTTCAAAGATTCTTATTCTCAGGAAACTGCTGTTTTACTTAGTGTAAGTGTTAGTTTAGATTTGATTCACTTTTTTCTTTTCTTTTTGAGTTGTGTTGAAAATCATTCACATCTTTGGGATTCTTGAAATCTTCAGGGCGCAACGATATTGGATCAGCGTGTTTGCATTACTCGTTGGGGACAGCATCACGAAGAATTTAACTTCTGGAATGGGACTCGGCAGGGTTTTGAAGATGAATCAAACTCACATGTATAAATCTCTTCTTACGTTTCTCTCTATTTTGTTGTTTAAATAGCTGAATCTAACAATCAATGGTTCAGTAGTCTTTTATGTTGGTGCTTGTTCTGATTTATAAAGCTCTTTGGTTCTTTAATCATGTAGCCTTATGCTCAACGAGGTGAGTTCAACGCTGGAGAAGCAGTGATTAAAGCTCAAGAAGTAGTCAAAACAATGCTTGCCACAGGATTTGTGTTAGGCAAAGACGCTTTAACCAAAGCTAAAGCCTTTGATGAATCACACGGCGTATCAGCTGCGGCGGTGGCTAGAGTTTCCCAATTAGAGCAGAGGATCGGTCTGACTGACAAAATCTTTGCCGGAGTTGAAGCTGTCAGAATAACTAACCAAAAGTACCATGTTTCAGACACGGCTAAATCAGCCATCTCCGCGGCTGCGACTAGTGTTGTCAATAGCAGTTACTTCTCCAACGGAGCTATTTGGCTGTCCGGTGCATTAGAGCGGGCGGCTAAGGCTGCGTCTGATCTCGGTAGCCGCGGCTCAAGGCAGTGAACTGTATTCGTTTGTGAATATTATATGATGCAAAACTGATCATGAGTAAATACTGACTTATAAATTATAGGTTATGAATTGTGTATCAAATTTTGTCAAACGAATACTATAAAGAAACCTAAACAATGTATACTACTCAGTCACACTTAAGCTTATATTTTATCCCTTAATCAGCTTTTTTTCATTCTTGATTGGTAATTGGAACTCGTCATATTAATTTATTTCAATTTTACGAGTCTATTTGGATAGATATGCTTTCGATAGAGCTTTAGCCACGTGGCGCAATTTGTGCCAAAGATAGAATAAAAAAAAAACAGAGTCATCATCATCTTTGGCTCCAATCTTCCCAATCACTCAATATCATTCTCTCATGGCAACTTCTTCCTCAATTCCGCCGTCAACCGCTGTAACCTCCGTTGTTCGTAAATCTCTCCTCCTCTCTACTACCTTCTCCTTCCCCGCTTCTTCACTTTCTCCCTCCACCAAATTACCACAACGACACATTCAGAGATTGCTCCTAGCTTCTTCCTCCGCCGCCGCCGTTCCTTCCGATTCTAAACCGGTAAAGAAAGAAACTATCTATTTCGACGGCGGAGCTCATTACGGAGATCTATTGGCTAATCTCATCCTCGGTCTTACCATCTTGTGGCTTCCACTAACCTTGGCCGCAGTGTCTCGAGCGTTTAACCTCCGTTACAGGTTCACAAACCTCCGCGTGACGGTGATATCGGGACTCACCGGAGAAGACCGGAGCGATTTCTCGTACAAAGTGATCAAAGACGTTCAAGTTGTGCCGAGGTTCATCGGAGAATGGGGTGACATTATCATCACTTTGAAAGATGGGACTAAAGTGGATCTGAGAAGCGTGCCTAAGTTCAGAGAGATTGCTAAATACTGCTTATCCATGGCTGATCAACCTCCACTTTTGAAAGAATCTGGCGCCAAAGGTTTTTGACAATTTCTCAATTCTGGTTTATAGGGAAAAGACAAATTTAATTACTGTGTTGTGGTTATTTTCTGTGAAATCAAAACATTTCCATGTCGATATTTGTCATTGAATTCAACTCTCTCTATTCTATTAAATTGTCTATCTATGAGAAGAGATGGTAAGCTAAAACGAAACGGCAAGTAGTCTTATTTTAGATAGGAGCAACGGCAAGGATTTTTGTTTCCTTTAAAACGGCGAGCATTCTGATACTCCAGATGATAAACAGCATTGAGATTATTATTATTAACTTGTAACGGGACGAGGTGTGCCTCTACATAGCGGAGACGGCGCGATGTTGAAACTATTGAAACAGATAAGTCTTTTTTTTTTTTAATCTGAACAACGGCCCAACGAATTTCTTGTCCGTATAGGCCAAGAATCTTAAGGGACTTTGAACCACAATTTTCTGTTAATCATTGAAAGATTTCTTTCCACAATCTGTTTGACGACGTGTTTGTGTGACCGGGCCTTTTGTGAGTATCTTAATGTTATCGAGTATTTATTTGTAAGCTCATAGTTCTAGCAACTGTATCTTGTATAAATATATATATATATATATATATATCAATACAATAGTTCATACTAAGAGGAAATAGTTGTTGTCTACACATTTTGAATTTAATGAATACAGTAAAAACTAATCAATTAACTAGTTCAAATTAAGATCAAACACATACAAAATAATATATATTCAAAAGAAAAATTCTTATTAACTAAAAATATATATATACGGGCTACGATTGGATATTCATATTCATAGTATTGTAAAAATGTTACGTACAACTGTATAAAGCAATATGCGACATTTACATACTCTTCCTCATAGTCATGGATAATATGATTACGTTTTTCATGGCATAGCGGATTTTGATTTAAAAAAAAAAGCAAATGGGATGTAGCTTCCTTTGTTAATAATAGTTTAATTTAACTAAAAATAATGATTAAGAATACGGTATATTGGTCATGCAGATGCCTTGTGACCAGATGGTCCATATCTGCTAATTTTGACTCCATATATTCCCATTGGATTCCAGTTAATTAAATTGGTTTGAAAAATATTAATAGATTCGATGAAATTAATTGGACAAATTATATAGAGTTTCGTAAGAGGAGGTTGATGAGTACAAGAAGTAGAGAGGCCTTAAAGCTTTTGTCTCTGACACATTCTCATCAAATCTTAGGTAGTCTTCCACATTTCCCAATTTTGACCATTTCATTCTTGTTTTTTTTTTTCATTGTTTATCATATATAAGTGTATTGCATAAAGCATAAATATATATGTAAAGATAGATGGCTCTCTATCCACTCTCAACTTTCAATAAAAAGAAAAATTTGCAGAAATCAGATTCCTCTCTTTGTCCCCAAGCTTTAAGTCACATTGTGTAAATACGTGCGCATCTGTATTTGTTTGTTTTTCATTTCTACACGTATGAACAAGTAGGCGTGGTTAATACGTGCACACACGTACGTGCCTCTAAAATGCATGCACGTATTCACGAGAAATCTAAAAATGCGGGATCATATGGCAAATAGTTTCTAAAACATATCCACTCGTTTCGTTGGTTGTTAACTTATAATTCATGAAAACAAAAACCTTATAATATAGTATAAACTTTATCCAAAAAAGGAAAGTGGTTAAATCTGAATTGGTCAGTCTTTTTTAATTTAAAAATAAACAGAGTATGGGCGGCGCCTAGTAGAAGTTTGGTCGAATTTCAGGCTAACAAGCATCCTTGAATTGTGCAAGGATATTTTTCTTATACCCTCCTGTTTTCTTGTTCTTTTTCAATATATTTCTATTTTATGCCCGTGCAAAATATTAACTTTTTTTTGCTTTTAATATAAACTGAGAAATCTCTAGTGATTATAGACTTAATTTGAACGAATTTCAGGAGAGAATTTGTGATATATGCTAGTTTTTAACAGAGTGACAAAAAAATGCTAGTTTTTAACAAAACTAAAAAGAAATAATTAACACAGAACAAAAAGTAGAGCGATATCTGAATAATAAGAAACCTTAGTATATATCCAAGAAAATTTGATGATTAAGGCGCCATAACCAAAAATCAGTATTAAATTTGAATACGGAGAACCAAGTAAAATTAGAATGAACATTGGATTCCTAGAAGCTTTTAGTTGTAGCCGTGTAGGTCTAGGAAGAAAATAATTTAAAAGAAGAAGAAGACTGGTTTTAGTGGTTTAGAAAAGCTGGCTCTAATTTCTGAGGCAAAGCCCCACAAAATGTAGGAATCCCAAGCAATTTAAACTCTACTAAACGTTCATATTCTAGTAGTGCTGGTTTATCGAGGTATATGCATGATGATTTGATAGATATATCATATATTCAACCGGATATCTGATATAATTCGCTCCATAAAAACTATATTAAAAGTTACAAAGTTTTAAATTATGGAAAATCAAAATTAAGTTTTACGTTTTTTAGTTTTTGATTTTATTTAAACTTAATAGGTTTACAATTAAATTAATACATATATAAATGTATTACAATTTACAACTTTAATATCTGTGATCATTTTCATATTGATTTAGATTTGTAAATTTACGTTTATCCGAATTTTATGAATCAGATATAAACAACAGCAAAACAAAGCAGATTTAACTTATATTTTTCCGAGTTCTATATTCTAGCATTGCAATAAACGTTAAGATTAGCGATTGTCAAAATAATTACCAAAAAAGTAAGGTTTTAATCACTTTTTCTTTGTACATGTGGCGAAATTATATGATTTTATTCTTTGTCGTGAGTATTAATATAATTGGATTAATATGGACTTATATTATTTCACTCAAAATATCAATTGTCGCGAGGATTAATGTAAGTCCAATTCTTAGACGAAATTATTTGAAATAACATTAGCCTTTCCACTCAAAATATCAATTCTCTCGCTTAATTAACAATGTTTTAGTGATAAATTTAATATAATTAACGATATATGCATGCTATAAATTTTTATGTCGATTAATTTAACAATCTAAGAGACGACTAATTGTAACAAAGTTTATATTTTCCGAACTTGTTAAAGAGTAACTAGTTTAGGTTTTTATATTTATATTTTTTTTTTGAAGAGATTTTATTGATGGAGTCTTATTTTTATAAAAATATCCTATTGACTTTTAATTATTAAGTCTAGGTTTGTTAAATAAACTGAGTTTCATACGATGTGGCGAATAAAAGATAAAAGGCAGCTTAATGATGATAAGGGAGAGGCATGATACCCAAAACCATGAGCACGGCCTAATTTAGTAAATATAGAAGTGTGCAAATTTAAATTTAAAAGTATTACCTGTTAGAATAGGAACTGGTCAAAAGTTATAAGAAAATACGAGTTAATTGTTCACCATTATTTTTAATAAAAGTATAGTCTATATATTAAAGTAAGTTTGTACGTGACAAATTAATTGACTTAAAGATGGTTTAATCCTCCAAAGTTACCATAACATGACTGAGTTTGAATTCCTAAACCCTTAGGGTTCAAAAATGGTAGATGACTATTAGATGCCCTGTTCTTTTGGGTGTCGCTTAGCGACTGTAATTACTAATTACACTGTGTTTTTCTCTTTCGTTACACTTTCCAGCGACCACTTTCCGGCAATCTATTCATCCCATTTTCTGTTATTTGTGTTGCTGGTTTTTCCAGCGATTGATTTAAGCGACACAGACTTTGCTTTTCTTTGTTTTTATTCAACTATTTGATCGCTGGTTTTGAAATTGACTGAAGAATCAGTGTTATTATTTTTTTGTCGCTAGCGACAGTCAGAAGAACATGGCTAGACCAAAAAAAAAATGAAAAGATAAACATTTCTTCGTAATTTCAAACATATTTTTACAATTCAACTATTATCTAGTATGATGATCTTATTTATGTGTATATGTCAAACATATGTCTACATCTTAATTATATTGCGATAGGTTACACACACACAAAAATATTGCGACAATACAGATTTTGAGATTTATCTAGTTAGGTGTCTATATAGTGAATTTTAGTATCCTGTTAATTTAACTCTTCTTAGGAGAGCAGACTCTTCTTCTAAACATGAATCAAACATATCATTTCCAAGATCCATACAGTTTTAGTAATTTAGGAAGTTAACCACTAGATAAACTCATCGTTAGTTATATTTAATTATTTGATGAACCCTATTCAATATTTGATAGATTCTCCTTTAATAATTCCATCAAATTTTTCATACAGTTTTTAACTACTACAATTGCGAGACAATTTTATATTCATATGTCAGTGTTTTAACTAAGATCATTAGATGGTCTGTCATTCTAGCTAGAATTAAGTATCATCTTCGGATTTTGAAATCTCTGATAAATTTATCAATTATTTATTAGTTACCAGTTAACACGGGTATAAATTTTTGAAATAACATCTCTGTATAAATATCATATAATTAAAGCGAAGACATTTTTTTATCAGAAATGAAAACGAGGACTAACATTTATAAATATATTTCTTTAACGAAAAGAAACATTTATAAATACAGACAAAACGAATGGTACGTATAATATACCGCAAATGAGCAGATTAATTATTTTATTTTCGTTTTGACCCCCCCAAAAAAAAACTATTTTGCGTCGTTTTTGGTCATACGTAGAAAAAAATCGAAAATGGTCGTACACTCGTACGTAGAAAAAATCTTCGTCCTTTTTGGTTTAATGATATATGAATTTGCGTGCATTACATGGAAAAATCTCTTAAACTTCTTTTCAGAAAATCTTTCGTATTCCAGTCCCTATAATTTTATCTTTGACGTCGTAAATCTGTTTTTCATTGTATGTTGGCAGCCATGTTGCGAGACAAACTAAGGAAACGTGGAGGTGAGTGGTAGGATTTGGAGACCGCTCCTAGTTGTGCATGATGAGATCATAAAAAGAGAGCCCCACGAACGTTTTCATCTCATTAAAAATAATAATCAATCTCTTTGGGAACTTGGGCCATTCCTTTCAACAACTAACACCATCAATGCCCACTTTATACTACTTGGTTTAGTTTTGTTTCAAATTTAATTATTTTAATCTAGTACTATTGATTAGTCTTCTGATTATGCTTTTACTTAATGTAGTTCAATATTTTTAGTCACCACTTCTGTTCACGCACTATACCACTTATCATTAAAAATAGAAAAAAAACATAGAATGATTATCCAAAACATATGTTTATCTCATTTTATTTTAGACAACCAGATATATAGAGTTTTGGTATTTCATTTAAATGAGTAAGTAGTACTCCACTTCTTTATCCTGCTTCCATAAAACTATATATATATATATATATTTATATTATATATAAACTTGGAAGAAATGAGGATTCACTGCTCAATTCTTTTTCTTTAGATGCATGCTAAAGAATATGTAGTCCATACATGGCAGTGTTGCTTTCATGATGAGGGTATGGATGTAAATCTATAAAAAACAAACTTAAATGATAAAAAAAAAAAATATGTTCCATAGTATGCATATTAAATTCATTAATTTGCTTTATATATACTGTGTTTTTTTCTCTGTAATTGTCTAGGTGGCGAAGAATAAGGCAATATTGTTTTACCAAAAAAAAAAAAGACTAAGGCAATATTGTCACGGACTTGGTCAAAAATATTTTTGACTTAGGGTTGGCCATAGCCTTGGAAAAATATAAATATCCAACCAATCTCTTTGTATTTGGACCCCTTTGCTTATTTCATTACTATTATATTTCAAATCTTATTTCTCCTAAATTGACGTCGGTATATATAATTAATAAACCCACCATAGTATGACCAATCAATATTGTGTATATAACTTTATCAATGACAATGTTAATTAAGTCAATGAATTGAATTATTGCCGTACCATGGACCCATAAAAAATTGTCAGTTACTTGCGTAGCTTCGTAAATGATAATTATTTCTCTTTAATATGTTATATATAACCATGGTTTAGAATATGAAATTCAAAGCTTAAATGTTACGTGATGTTTTAAGCTCATGAATCCATGATACGAAGACATATATGTTGATTACAAATAGTTTGAGATAAAAAAAAACGATGAGATCGGACATAAAAAACAGCAAACAGTTTTATTGATATTAAATCGAGATTATAAAGTTAGTATATATAATTTTTGAAAAATAAATTATTACATAACCAAATACATGTGCAATATAATAAAAAGAAATCGAACGGTTTATTGTCTGAAATTGATATAAATTGCAACCCTTAAGTCATGACCAGGTCAACCCAGTTTTAGACCGTTTAAAAATTGATAGTAATTTCCCAAAACCTTAAAAATCGATTGGTACACTTTGAAAACTTTAGCACGTCGGTATATATATATTATTATGTAAAAAATTGCAACTAAGTTTCATTTTTTACATGAATTAAACATTGAAGGTGAAAAAGATAGACTTGTTCATAGTTGGGGCTACATGAATATGGTGTTGGGAAAGTTGCATTAGTTTGGGGATATGAAAGAATTAGGTATTGATCCAATAAAATGCAGATGTGATGGAAGATGTATGTTCACTCTCAATCACAGTAGATCCAAAAAAGCCACACAAAATGGCATAAAGAATTGAGAACGACCCATGTGGTGGAGGAATTACTTTTACTTCTCCCCTTTTTAAAAAACGGAATCTTGAACATATTCAAGAAAATACGTATTTGAGAAATATTAAACCTTATTAATGTATACATTACATTTTCAAGAGTATTATCTCAAATATAATTACTTACGAGTTACCACATGATTTGCTCATCTAGGCTTTTTTTTTTGATAAGGGTTTATCATCTAGGCTTTCTTAATAACTAGTATTTTATTTTCCGGAAAAGAGTCTACAAACGGAAAAACATAAGCACGTTTTAATTCATGCAGCTTATTTTATTCGGATTATATGACTGAAATTCGGTTTATTGTCTTAACGATAAGTCTTGGTTAACTTTATTTGAATTCTTTAACCAAAAGAATTAGTATAATTTGAATTCTATTACGTTAGATGCTGCGTCCTTTTATTTTAATTAATTTATATTAATATCATAAATAAAATAGTATTATGTACACGAGAAAACAAATGACGCATTACATCTTCTAAACGAGACAGACTCAAACAACAGCAAAATCAACGTCCAATTAAACTCATGTGATCCATTTACAACTAAAAAGTTAAAAGAAGAAGATAAAGTAGTAAAAGAAAATTAAAAAGGCACCGAATATTATAAAGACTTAAACTTCGTTGGATTAATGTAAAAGGAAAAAAAAGAAAAGAAAGAGTGAATTGGTTTGTACTTTGTAGTGTAAAATGTGAAGTAGAAAGGAAGGCTTTTGCATAGGGTTCCATTATTTATCATAGACTTTAGTCTTTTTTTGGTTTCTTATAACTCTATCGGTTTCTGCTTGTGGGCCTTCTCATACCACCGACCCCTTTTCTCCATAATATGTATACAGTTATGTGCACACATTTGTTTATTTCTTAATATGCAATTAGTTTTTTTTTTTGTTTATTATTGTTTTTATGATACGGTGTTGAAACTATTTTATACATTGGAAACGTAATTAGTCGAATTACTTAAGCTACCTAAACGATAAATATAATCTCTTAGAATATAATGACAAAATTTGTTTCCACCATATGGAGATTTCATGCAAATTTATGCGAACGTTGCCTAATCGTTGACATCAATATTTTTGGTCGAGAATCTATATCTTTCTTTCTGAAAATATTTAACGATTAGCTTCATCCAATCTAGTTATATAAACATTCACGTGTGTGTTTTATTTTATAGGTATATGATGGTGACGATGATTGTGCATTGAGAAATTGTGGGTGATGTCATATACATTAAGTCATTAACATATTAGTGGAGAGAACAGGATGAAACAGTGAGTCGCTGAATTCTCCTCCCGCCAAAACATCTACCTCTTTTTTTTTTTTTTCAAACATACATATATTTGGGTTTTATCATAACTAAATGAACTCTATGACCAAAGAATTGTATTACGTACTCACGATTTTCGGAAAATAGCGATATATATATGAAGAAGATTTTAAGAAATGATTAGAGTCATTAGACTATCACTTAACTGCATTTAGTTTTTCCGTTGTTCTTTTTTACAAAACTCTATAATTAAATCGTGTTTAAATTTGAACTTTTTTTTAATCATCTAGATGATCTAATGATTGATTTTCGGTATCATGTAAGTGAAAATAAAACATAGAAAATGCATTTGAAATGAACTAACCAGTTGGCAAATCTTTCGAACTGATAGACGAAGATAAACTTACAAACCGAAAACGGACGTACACTACAAGAAATCTACCGCGTAACTGACGGCAATTTCCGTCGGAAATCCGTCGGAATCAGCAAAATCCGTCGGTTATCCGTCGGGTTTTTCCGTCGCTTCTATCTCGTCGGAAATAAAAATATCGTCGGAATTTCCGGAATTCCGACGAAAAGGGGAATCAGAAATCCGTCGGTTTTAATGCGTCGGTGTTCCGTCGGTTAAAAACCGACGGAACACCGACGGAAATCTGATTCTTATAAACCGACGGATTTTACGGATTTCGACGGATCTATAACCGACGGAAACCGACAGATTTAAACCGACGGATTTCCGGACTTCTGATTTTTATAAACCGACGGATTTGCGGATCTATAACCGACGGAAAACCGACGATAATTTCCGACGAATTCTGATTTTTTTAAACCGACGGATTTCCGGAATTATTGAATTTTTTTAATTATAAAATCGAATATTTAAAAATAAATTTATTAATTTGTAAAATTTGTTTTATAATTAAAATTAAAACAAATTTTAAAATTAAAGAAATAATAATAATGCAATAATTCAATATTTCTAAAATAATTCAAATAAAAAGGAAAAAAAACTAAAACTACGGGAAGCGAGATAAGAATTCCGCCATTTGTTGCTGCAATAACCGGTTATCCGCCTCCAATTTGCGTGATCTCTCGCTCGCTTCTTGTTGGAGGCGATCCGCTTCGTTGGAGGCGATCCGCTTCTCGTTGGAGGCGATTTGCTTTTGTTCTTCTGCGAATATTGCAGCTGCATCTTCATAGCTTCCATGTCAGCTCGTCATGCGAGCTGTGCCCTAATATCTCGGAGAATCGGAGGATGGAGAAAAAAGAGTCGTCGTCCGGAAGACCAAATACACGACCTTTTGTCTTCGAGTACACTGCGTAAGAAACGAAAATCTTGTTAAAAATTAGAAATTACAAAAAACGATATAAATATATATTTTACTTACCTCGTAGACAAATTCGTTAATCTTCTCGATTGGAAGATCGGTCATTGGAGGCGTTCTTCGATGATTGGTCGAGAAAGGAGGAAGTCTTCCTTCATCTTCTCATAGTTGTCAATGATCTCCCGAGCCAGCGGATCTTGGATTTCATGGTTCTTCCCGCTTGGTATGCGATCTTTGAAAGCAATGTGATAGCGGAAGGTGGGACACCGTCTTGGCGAAACTACAAAAATGAAAATTTAGTAAACTATAAAATTATAAAATTTTAATTAAATAAAAACTTACCAGTTGTTTGGCCCGTGTGACCAAACTAACCGCCTCCTAGATTGTGCGCTTGCCTTTTCCTTTTGCGATCGCTGTTTAAGACGCAGAATGAGTTGTGGAGCTTGTCTTGGTCGGTTCTTCACTCCAATAAGTGCATAACCCGCTCCATAGGCCGGGTTAAAAGCAACTCCTTGGGACATCATTCTTGTGCCACTTCTCCTTCCACTCGTTCAGCTTCCACGAATACATTCTAGCTGCTTTTTTATCGAAGCATCGTCTAACTGGAGGCGGTCATGGTTATCCCAAGTAAATTTTGCTGCAAATCAAAAATTCAAATAAAATAAATATATTAAATAAAAGTTAAAATTTTTTAATATGAAGTACTTACCAAAATTGGCGAAACCACAATTCCTGATCCGCTATCGGCATTTGGTTGTAAAGTACGGATGAGAAGCATTCCATTGAAGCATCCGATTAATGGACTTGAAATCCCATTTTGGAATCTCCAAACCTACAAAAAGAAATTAGTGCAAATAATTTGAAATGTAACTAAAGTAATTTGAATTTAAAAATACTTACCATGTGTCTCGCCACGCATTCCGGATGGAGACGAGGCAATCTATCTCGCCCTGGTTGAGCGACAAAGTCCTCAACGCCATCTCGCGATGGTGCAAGAGTGAAGGCATCGGCATAGACGCTGTCTCCGGGATCTGTGTCTCCGGGATCTGTTCTCCGGGATAGGTGTCTCGTATAGGAGAACTCTCCAAACGAAGTACCTCCCACTACTACGCCAACCGTGACAAACCTACCGTAATCCCTATAAAAATTTTAAAAAGTATCAAACATTATATGAAAAAATAAATAATAATGAAAAAAAAAAAAAAAAGTTTGAAAAAATAATTTAAATTCATTATTAGACCAAAACAATTCTACTTTTATGGAAAAACTAATAAATTACTAAAATAAAAAAAAAAATTTATTTATAAGTATTAATTCCAAAACAATTGAAAATTTGTTAATTCTTGATTTATAAAAAATGAAAAATTCATGAATATAATTATAAATTACTAAAATGATTAAAAATTATCAATAAAATAATGATAATTTTCTAAAAATTATAATAACATACCAAAATTAAGAAAATATTAATGCATGAAAAAAATTATAAATATTTCAATTAATAAATAAAATAAGAAAACAAATAATTTTAATAAACATAACAATCCTAAATCTAACAATTACAAACCTAAATCTAACATTACAACTCTAAATCTAACAATTAAAACATAAATCTAACATTACAAACCTAAATCTAACAAATCTAATTTTCTAAACAATCAATCTAACTAAAAACTTAACAATCAATAATATAAACTTCAAAACTTACAAGTTTGGGAGATCTTGAGACATAATGATGATATATTGACGGAAATCCGGAAGATTGGGAGAGGTTTGGCGATTTTGGAAGTTTTCAACTCGTCTGCGAAAGTGAGGAGGAAGAAGACGAAGTCTGTATATATTACGATATTTCCGACGGATATTTCCGAAATCCGTCGGTTTAAAAAATTAAATTAAATTACGATTCTCGATAAGGTTCGAAAAGGATGGTTACATTTTTATTTTCCGTCGAAATCCGGAATATTCCGACGGATTTCCACGGATAATCAAAATATGCATGCTTTCCGATTAGCTGTCAATCTTAAAGACGGTAACCACAAACCCGTCGAAATCCGTCGAAATTTCAGACGGATTTCGACAGGGTTTGTGGTTTTAGTGGTTTTTACGCACCGCTTCAATAAAACATATGTTTATAGTATTATAAATTCATGTTTGCAAACACAAATAACTTATAGAAATCTTTAATTTGACAAATTTCAAAAGTTTAGATGATTATTTCAGATTTGGTAAACTTGTACATTAACTATATGTTTATCTATGAAACACTTTCGATCGAACCATGTCTAAAAACAAAATCTTTTTAAAATATATTATATATCACATAATTTAGTTTATTTTGTCAAAGTTTGTTGTTAACATTGTCTTGATGTACAAGAAATTATAATTTGACCATGTAAACCCCAAACCCGTCGAAATCGTTGAACACCGACGGATTTCGACGGTTTTGGGTTACACGTGTCTTTTGAAAGATAAGGGAATGCGTAATTCGACAAAAAAGTCCTTTTTCCGACGGATTTCCGACGGGACTATTCTTTTAACGAAAACACGTGTCCGTTTTTAAGGTTTAAATTATATTACCGTCGGAAATCCATCGGAAAATCCGACGGATTTCCGACGGTTTTGGGGGTCATTTTAAAATTAATTTTAACTGGTTTAATGAGTTGTGTGGGTTTGTTAATGGGTTTGTTTAGGGAATTTTTAATTTCTGGCAAAATCTTACTTTATTAAAATTAGTTAAAATATACAAAGCTGAAGTTGGGCTTATAAAATGCTTCGGCATTGCGGTTTTCGAGGACCTATGGTTTACAACGTAATGTCAAAATTAAATAAAATACAAAATAACAAATTTACAACTTTCATGTAATACCAAAAAATAATACAAACCACGTGTATAACTAGTCTTCATTAGATGATGATGATGACCCCTCGGATGGAATTGAGTCCGAATCCTCATAAAATTCACCTTGTTCTTCTTCCGAGTCGGAAAAAACTAAACCAAATTGTGTGAAATCAACAACAAGATCCAGAGCACAAGAAGGCTCAACTGGATCCATTGGAACAACTTCGCTGGCTGTAAAGGATCATGTTCTGCAACTCCATAAATTTTTCCTCAAGGGTCACTTTAGTAATCGGCGCCAAGGATCCGTCCGTGTAACTCGAGGGTAATGAATATAGCACACCTAAAAATAAAATATTAGTTTTGTAATTATTATACCTAAATAAGGAATTGAGTATTAATTACACTATTATTAGTACCCTACCCGCTTCACCATGATCCTAGAATGAATGGGTCATACGCTTTAGTCTCGACTTGAATTAACAGACGTAACACCAAATTGGTCTACATGAAGCCCACGACCGAAGTGTTGAATCATACCAATCACACTTGAAAACAATGCACCTCAAGTCTAACATTCCCGGGTACCGGACTTCAAAATTTCTTGAAGAACGTCAGTAAACATCATTACCAGATTTCACTTGAAATACCGAATCTAAGTTGTTCTTCTCTCGTCATGAACCCTAAACCCATATCCACGACTGTAGTATCTAGGATAAGAAGTTGCAATGTAGTTTGGACCATTAACAAATTCCAATAACCATGTGGGAAATGTTCGCTTATTACTCCTTCGAAACCTACAAAAATAAGTTAGATATTAGTATTTAAAAATAGGTTATTAAATGATTTAGTGTTTTTAAACACTTACGGAAAATTGCAACCAAGACATAAATTCCTCCTCCTTATGGACGTGAAGCTCGTCTTCTGTCTTATCCATATAGTACCAGCAGATTAATGCCATGTAAATCCGTCACGAAAACCAAAATAGTTGACAAGTTAATAATAACATATAAAATAATCAATTATACATTAAATGACACAAAAAAATCCTTGTTTACCTTTCAGATTCCGTAATTTCTTCACAATTGGTTAGGATATACGATGCAAGTGTGTAAACTCCTGTTGAGATAATTTACGCCTTTTTCCTTTGCCCGACTCCCAACTTGGGAAAATAACTCTGGAACAACGACGGGTAAATCGCTCTCTCACCACGATCATCATGGCGACTAGGACGCCTACTCTTCGTTTGAACCATCGACGGGAAGTAATATTCAAAACTGTGAGGCCTCTTCGTTGATGCTCTGGCGATAATAGATCCCTCTACTCTACTCAAATTCTTAACCTTTTTCTTCAGATGAAACATATACCTTCAAATGGATAATCAACGGTATTGAACAAGGCCTCCAACTACCTCGTGGGAGGTGGATGGAAGATGTTCCATCACATCAAAGAAAGATGGTGGAAATATCTTCTCCAAATTACAAAGGATCACCGGGATATTGGCTTGTAAATTTTGGATTCCCTCAACAAGAAGTGTTCTTGCATAAATCGCGAAAAGAAACTCCTCGCAATTGCTTGGTGGACGTCTTTATGGAGAAGATGAAAAAGCGAATGGAAGAAGCCTCTGCATCACAACGTGACAATCATGACTCTTCATTCCAAAGAACTTTCCTTCTCCATAATCGATGCATGCGGATTAGATGCGTATCCATCGATGAATTTAACATCGTCGTGAATCCAATCAAAAAATTTTTTTTTTTGCTACTTTAACCAGTATAATGGAAATGGACATTGACCATTTGGGAGCACTTCAAGAAAACCTCGATCGCAATATGCTTGGCAAGTCTAATCTAGATTTCATATTGTCTTTCGTCTTCCTCGACGTTTAAGACTGTGTTCATGATGTTCTCAAAGAAGTTCTTCTCAACGTGCATCACATCAAGATTATGCCGCAATAAATGGTTCTTCCAAGAAGGCAATTCCCAAAATATGCTCTTCTTGTGCCAGCTATGAAATTCACCGACACCATAAATAGGTTCATGTCCATTACCCCCACAAAGGAGTCGTCTCAAAGACCAAAATCTCTCAACTGTTCCAATAAAGTTTCACCGTCTATCTCAAAGTGGACCATCAAAACTTGCCTACCCTTTGTAAACATTGTTCTCGAAGCACGTATACGGATGATCACTCGGTAAAAATCTCCTATGACAATCAAACCAACAACTTTTTTCTACCATGCTTTAGTTGGAATGCATCTGTGTTGTCTTGGCAATACGGACACGATAATCTCCCATGTGTTGTCCATCCAGATAACATACCATATGCTGGGAAATCGCTTATGGTCCACATAAGCACCGACGCATCTTAAAGTTTTCTTTGGGTCGAAACATCATACGCTTCACACCATGCTCCCATAGCATTTAGTAACTCATAGATCAATGGTCGGAGGAATATATCAAGTGATCTCTTCTGGATGCTCTGGGCGAATAAGAATCGATAGATATAAAAATTCTCTACGATGCACAGAGATGGAGGCAAATTGTAAGGGTTACAATTACGGGCCATAACGAATACTTCCTTCCATGCTTCCCAAATGGGTTAAAACCATCTCAGTACATAACCCGAGGTACACATTCCTTCGCCAGACGCAAACTCTAGATACAATGATTGAAAATGTTTCCAAGCGTCTGAAGGATGTGTAATATCTCCATCTTGTCGATGTTCTGCGATGCCATCTCATTGGTTCATATGAGAAGTATATAACCTCTTTAACCTCTCTCGTTATTGGTAAATACCACATACGTTTATATGGAATTTGAATTCTGCCACTACTTTCCGATACCGTGGTTTACGACAAAATCTACATCTTTTGGTTTTCATCTTCTCTCAAATAAAGCATACGTTGTCGATGCACACATCTATTACCTTATACGGTAACCCAAGACCAGATACAAGTTTTTGTACCTCGTAGTATGATCCGGGTAAAAGATTATCTTCGCAATAAATCTTTCGCCCAATCATTATCGCGATCAACGACTCCTCCGCCAAATTGTAATCCGTCTTAATCGTCATCAATCTACTTGCGGTGATAAAAGCGAATGACCTTCTTTACAACCTTTATATAATTGGCTTGCAGCATCTAACATATCAAAAAATCTTCTTTTACATTAGGTTCTTGAACCTATATCTTTCTTCACCGCTAAACTCGACATTCTCTCTAAACGCATCATTCACCATCTGCACGCTCCCTACACCTACATCTACTTCGTATACCTCCTAAACTATCCGAGACAGTTGGTTCACTAGTATTACCATACTCAACATTTGTTTCTCCATGTAAATACCATATCTTGTAACCGGCGTAAACCCATTACTATACAAAATGATGCCAAACTATCTCTATCGCAACATTACGAGAATTTCTACAAATTGAACATGGACATTTTAACTTACCTGATTTTTGAACACGGTTGCTTTCCGCCACTTCCATGAACTCAGTTATATGCCTCGGCTCAAGTTGTTCGTCTCCGGATCCATTAATGGTTCGTCCATCCATGATCGAAAATATCTAGACATATTTTTCACTTTTTTTATAGAATTAAGTATTAAGTAAAAAATGAGAGAGATATGAAATTAAGATTGTTGTGTAATGGGATTGAGAATGGGAGAAACATATATATAAACTTCGTTTCGTCGGATTTCGAAATCCGTCGCTTACAACGGTAAATTCAACGGATACATTAACGTTCATATTTTACTACTTTTTCCATGAGCCGTCGAAATCCGTTGAATATAACGGCATGGATATCCGTTGAAATTCGTAATACAAATATCCGTCGGAAATTCCGTCATAAATCCGCCGAATATAACGCCTCGGATTTCAATGGAATTTCCGTCGAATCCGTCGGAAAATTCCGACGAAATATTTCCGTCGGAAAATTCCGCCATAAATCCGTCGAATATAACGCCCCGATTTAACTGATTCGAAATTTTCAAATCTCAGGAATCCATCGGTAAGCCGTCGTAAATTTCCGACGGAATTCTTTTCCGTCGGAAAATCCGTCGGTTTTGCGGTAGATTTCTTGTAGTGGTAGAAGCTCACAAACGGTTGACAGTCATATATAACAAAATTAATTAATTTTTCCTCCAAATATATATATAGCACTATCTAGAGTTAGATCTGGATCTAGTAGTATTAAAAATCTAAAACAACATTTTCCTAACCTGATAATCTAATTACATTAATTAGATTTTTGTTTCGTTTTACACTACAAAAATTGAATGAAACCTAAGATTTTGCTTTGACATACACTTGTCAACTATCGAGTATTTAGTTAGTTGTATATGTGTGTCTCTATCTGTATACATCATATCATTCACTCACAAATTCACAATCATATTCTGTATATATCAGAAGTGCTTACTATATTTAAGGTGTCGTTGTCTCGTTGAGATAATTACGTTAAATCATGTATCATATTAATTAATTTAAAATATATTGTTACATGCATGACCGGTCATCGAAGAAGGATACAGCACGTACATATGTTCGTACTCGTATTTATACACAAACATGTTAATGAACCGAAAACACCAAAAATAAAAACACACATGTTAATGAATATATATTCTAATTAAAAGAAGAATACAATTAATCAATAAACTGGGCTCGAAACCGGAAATAGGAAACATATGTGTTAGTTATTAAACAGAATAGACCATTAAAGGTTTATCTTTTTTCTTTGTTAAAATGTTAGAAATGTCTTTTCGAAAGAAACTTTAGAGAGATATAAAAGTAAACTAAAAAAAAAAAAGAGCGCAAAGAAATAATCTTGATATGCTACGGAAATTTTCCAAATGAAGTTAATGTGAAAATACAACGTTTAAATTTAAATCGCATTACAGCTGAAATCAGATTTGAATCCATGTCCAAATTCTACTAAAGAACAAAAACTTTCTCCTATTATAACAATTTGTATAGTTATGAATCAATTAGGAGCTTTCTGTTTAAAGAAGAAATTCACATCAATCTTTTTTAAAAATACCTCCTCCACTTATTTAGAAAAAGAGAAGTCTCACTTAAACTTGAAAGCCTTTAGAGCATGTTCCTTGTTTTGGAAGTCTTTGTTCCTAATCTCGAATGCCAATATTATATGTTTAGTTGCATGCACTAATTGTTAAAGTAAAATACAAAATAGAAACTGAGAAAAGAATTAAACTTGGGCCTAAAGAGAATTAAGCTGTGAGCTGAGAGAATCAATTAAGAGCGGATATAAATACACAAAGGGTGTGGACAAAAGAGAATTAAGTAACAGTAAAAAATAATACATTTTTCTTACAACATCTGTTCATAAAATGTGATATGTCAGAGGTGCTTCGCTGTCTAACTCAAATCCAAGGCACCACGCGCTAATGTATCGCTTGTATCTCATCATCCAATTAAAATTCGACAGTTCATAAATCAATAACTGTTTTTTTTTCCGTCGAAATATTGAGAAAACCAGTCACTTCATAAATCAATATTGTGAGTAACAGACTAACAGTGGTATTATATGAAAAAGACTAGTGGTATTCAAACTAAGATTGCACGTTCATTCGTTTTAGTAAAAATTTTTAGAGCAAATTCTCAAAAGTAAGTACTTAAATCATCTTCTCGAAAGCGTAGATAAAATTCAGGAGAAAGTAATGACTTCGAAGACTCATCATTTGAATAATTTATTTATTTCAGTTATTCACACACTAAAGACTAGTACAAAGTAGCAAAGTAGTTAGCAATATTAATTGCATTCGTCGTGACTGGTGGGAGCTTCGGTTTGGGTCTATCTAAATTAAATTGAAACAGCTCATTGGACATGACTTTCTAAGTTTCTCTATGCATTTAGATTAAAAGAAATTAATTCGGGAAATTTTAAAATTTTGAAACTTGGAAGAATCGAAACCAAACGAATAATGGCCGTTGAATCACGTAACTTGTCATGTACCCTCTTTAACAAAACACCAATGAAATACAAAACACCAATGAAATATTGCCAATCTCAATCGCCGATTTTTTTTTTTTAAAATCCAGAATACTTTCTTTTCCATTTTCTAATTCTTTTACTCTCACCTTTTGTTGGTCTTTATTATTTTCAAATACATATCTTAAAGAAAAAAAAAAGCCATACAATTTTCACCGGTCTTACTAAAAAATTTTTATGATGAAAAATGTTTTAAAAATATTAATTTTGTAAATAATTATTTTGATTTTCATTTGAGTAAGTTCTTTTATGAAAAGCTTTTCATCTAGTAATTCTCAGTATATACCCAAATTTCTTCGTTTCTGTTAATTTTTTCTTTTTATAAATATCATAATAACAATAAAAGAATTTAATAGTTTATTTGATGAATTTCGCGAGTAAAAGGCATTCGAACAACTAAAAGAATAATTTCCATAAGATCGTACTTGAAACTATAACTTTACTATACTTTCCTTAAACAAATGTGTCATTCCTCACAACAACTCGTATAGTATATAAAAGACCATATAATGTCATAATTCAAATGCATACTTCAAAATATCGGTGTAGGAAACCCATAAAAGCAATCATGTTCTCGACAAAACTCTAGACACTACTTCCGTAACATAATGGCAAGTGTTTTATATATATAACATAAAATTGCGTACATATATATAAACAATGGCAAAAATCAAGAAACAAAAAAAATAGAGTCTATAAAATAAAATGAAAAAAAAGAGACAAAGAAACACAATTGGTGAAGAGAGAAGGCATTAATGGAGAACAAGGTCATGCCTTTCAGCGTTATATTTTTTTTTTCAAACTTGCCTTCATACCCGCGCACTTACTTATCCATCCGTTGGCTTTCATTTTTATTTTATTTGTTTTCTTCTTTAAATATCTTT
Source organism: Cardamine occulta (assembly GCA_028015245.1). NCBI lineage: Eukaryota > Viridiplantae > Streptophyta > Magnoliopsida > Brassicales > Brassicaceae > Cardamine > Cardamine occulta. Next base: position 22,542,711 of record CM051364.1, on the reverse strand, counting down.
AAAATTGAGAGTTCTAAAAAAGGTTTTCATGTGGAGAGAGAAATAAATTAATGAGATTGAGAATCGAGAGAATGTGTTCTTTTATTTTATTTCATTTTGAATTTGATAAAAACGAAACCCATGTGTTCATGAATCATGAATGACTTAAAAAAAAGGTTTGCTTATAAAAGAAACCATTTTCTTTTAACTCGATCTCTGTATAAACAATTAGAATCAGAGGATCCAATTTTATTCGCAGTGGAGGATAAATAAAGTAGATGAAACTCGAGAGTTTTTTGAGTGACGAAAATGAGTTCCTTTTCAGAGTTTGTCTTTAAATAGTTTTTTTTTTTTTTTTTTTCCTGCAAAAGAAAGTTGAAGAAGTCATTGTGTGATAAGGAGGGAGAGGATATATAGAAAGAGAAAGAGAGAGAAGTGAAGAAACAGAAAAACAAAAAAAATGGAAGATACGAAGAAGAAAAAGAAGAAGAATATTAATAACCAAGATTCCAAGAAAAAAGAGCGTCATATTGTTACTTGGACACAAGAGGTGATATATGATGATGAATACTTATTCATATGAATCTCTGTTTCTTTGCTCTGTTTTTTTATTGATTCTGAAATGGTTTTATTATGGATGTTGCAGGAGGATGTTATTCTAAGAGAACAAATTACTCTTCATGGAACTGAAAAGTGAGTTTTTTTTTTCTTTTCATTCAACTGTTTATTTTCTAGGAAAGTTTTGTTTTTTTCTTTATTCCCTGAGAAAGTTTCGATTTTAAAGAAAAAGATTGTTCTAATCTTGTTTCCAATGTGTTTTTTTAATGATATTAGTTGGGCGATCATTGCATCCAAGTTCAAAGACAAAAGCACAAGACAATGCAGAAGAAGGTTAGTGAATCGATTCATTCATATTTTGATCATTGATCTACTTATCTATTTTCTCTAGGCAAATCTTTCTGGGTTTTTCTTAAAACAGAGTTTTTGATTTATGTTTGCAGATGGTATACATACTTAAACTCTGATTTCAAAAGAGGAGGTTGGTCCCCTGAAGAAGATATGCTTTTGTGTGAGGTGACTTCACTTACAGAGACTTTCATTACATAGATAAGATTTTTAAGTTTGGTGTTTTGGATTTATGTCTGATCTTTAAGTTCTTTGCGTGTGATTTCTTAGGCACAAAGAGTATTTGGGAATAGATGGACTGAGATAGCAAAGGTGGTTTCAGGCAGGTAAAATCAAAGCTCAAGCTCTAATAGTGGGTGAAGTCATTAGTATAAGACCAGAGTGATTTCAACTAATGTTCGGTTGTTTGCGTGTTTATAGAACGGATAATGCTGTGAAGAACAGGTTTACAACACTTTGTAAGAAGAGAGCCAAGCATGAAGCTATGGCTAACGAGAGCAACACAAACAACAAAAGAATGTTGTTCTTAGATGGTATTAGTACACCGCGAAAAACCGAGAATGAAGCTCCTATTGCTAAGAAAATGAAGTAAGTTTTGTTTTACTTTTGACTTTTGACCTAAGAAACAGAAGTTTCCCAAGTGTTTTCAAACGTTTCATGTGCCTTGTTGGTTATTATTATCAGGAGAAGTCACATTCTAGATCTCACAGAGATCAGTAACAATGGAAAGGCTGAGTCTTGTGTGAATCAGCAGATAAGATCTCCATTTTCGGTATTAGCGCGAAATGCCACAGGTATTGATAGCTTGGAGGAACAGAATCAAACAAGCAATGTGAAGGAGAGTGATGGTGAAGGGATGTTTCTTAAGAAGGATGATCCAAAAGTGACAGCTTTGATGCAACAAGCTGAACTTTTAAGCTCATTGGCGCAGAAGGTTAATGTAGACAACACAGAACAAAGCATGGAGAATGCTTGGAAGGTAAACCAAGAAACCACAACTTCTCAACTAATCAAAATGGCTAAAAGTTTCAAGCTTCCTGATAACAAATCTCTTGTTATATGTATATGTTCAGGTCCTTCAGGATTTCTTGAATAAAGGCAAGGAGAATGATTTATTCAGATATGGAATACCCGATATCGATTTTCAAATCGAGGAATTTAAAGACCTTGTAGAGGATTTAAGGAGTAGTTATGAAGACAATCAGCCATCTTGGAGGTGAAATAGCTTTTAATTTAGCCATCTTGTGTGTTCTTATTATGGTTCTGAATGTATAACCTTTTCATTTGATGTTCTTTAGGCAACCTGATCTCCATGACTCGCCAGCTAGCTCTGAGTATAGTTCAGGATCAACCATAATGCTTGATCAGTCTGGTGACAGAACACAACCATCATCGTCTAATACTCAGATAGAACATAAACAAGTTGGAGAGGAGTTGCTGTCAGCTAGTGATGTCCTGAAAAATCCTGCTGAGAATTTG
>CM051364.1:22274247-22540247 GCA_028015245.1 Cardamine occulta | reverse complement strand
GGTACGGAACGAAGTGAATGGTGATGGTTTAACATTTCTTGATATATTAAGAACACATGGACATATTGATGAAGGTGGAGACTTACAACAAGTTGTTGTAAACACCGGGTGCAAAGAAGCAGCTTCTCTACCAAAACTGATGAAAACATATGACTTCTTTAAATCACCAATCACATTTTGGACCTACTGCTCCACGCACACAAGACGTATAAGTGCTGATACTTCAGACGAAGCTAGAGGAGTCTTCTTGATTATATGCACTTTGCTAATCACAGCCACTTACCAAACCGCTCTCCAGCCTCCAGGAGGTGTAGACCAATCCGAGGGTCATGCAACGATGAAACAGACATTCTTCATCCTCCTATGGATTTCTAACACTATAGGCTTCTGCTGTGCTATATTCTACACCTTTTGTCTCTTACCAGCTAGAGGTTTGTTGACTCTATGGTTTTCTTATATAGGAGCATCTCTATGCGTCTCTTACGCCTTAGCAATGGCTGTAATCTCACCACACCCTTTATTGTTTCTCTCTGCGTGTTTTGCCTTGTATCTGCTTTTTCCTCTCTATGTCTTGATGGAAGTTTTTGTAAGGCAATGGCGAAGTCATCAGAAGGTAGCTGTTGATCCCCGCTTGAGCTGGTTTTGGAAGGTTTGAGACAACACTTGAGAGGACTTTGAGAATGCTTAAACAGAAGCCATGTCCTTTGTGACTCTTCTTTGTTGTAATAATTTATTGTAATAATGTTCCATATAAATAATTAATTGGCTTGCTTTGTCCTTTGTGACTTTGTGACTCTTCTTTTTTATAGACATGTTTAGTAATGTAATATATAGAGTTTTTGTGATATCTTGAGTCTTTCACTCGTTTGTTGGTTCTTGCTTTGCAGCTTCTTGGTAAAAGACATTTTCTGCAATTTATTAGTCCTCTTGATTCAACTGTAATTCGAATCTTATAATCCATTGTATTCCGTGAGATGTCTTTTTGTTGGAGAAGTGACTTAAACCATTATATTATACAGCCACATCCCCTGGAGGCTGGAGATCCAATAAACGATGCAATAAGATTATAAAAATGAAAAAAAAAACAATCATTGGAGACAAAATTTTGATAATAACTTGGGGGAGCATATTAATATTAGTCGAAACAAAATAATGTTAAAACTTGAAACCGCAGAGACAAAGCTAATATATATAAAGCCCACAAAACCAAGAGTGAGTTAATTCTGATAATGAAGATGCAAAAAAAAAAACCAAACGATTGATTCTTGAAGATCAAAAGCAGATTGTGATCGGTCAGTAAGGCGGTGGAGCCCTGGCGGTGGGGGCCCAAATTACATCAGAACCACCCATGTGGCAGCTGTACATCGACTCTCCTCCACTTCCCGTCGCCACGTGTTCAGACTCTCCACCACCTCCAGATACCGGCGGCGATTGTTCCTCCCCTTCCGCCGTGCTTCTCTGCTCTTCCTCCGCCGCTGGTAACCGGTGATAGGAAGGGTTGTTGAAACTAGCAGCGACGACGTAGACGGTCCCGGCGGAAATGAGAGGACCGGCGACGAATCCACCGATTATCTGTCCTTGAGGTCCAGCGAGAGAGACGGTGAAGAAATTAGAGACTAGAGGAGACATGGAAGTACGAGGCGGAGGAGGGAGAAAAGTGGCGGAGACAGAGAGGAGATCGAACTTGCCGTGGAAAGTGATGGTTGAGCCAGGAGCTGCTGGTGAAGGCTGACGCAAAGTGACGTTAACGACGGAGCCAGAGCCACTAAGGACACAAAAGCCGATACCTTTACGGCGGCAGAAACGGTTAATAGTCTCAACGATGTCGTTACCAGAAGGTACTTGGAGGATGTAAGGACTCATAGGAGGCTCAGAGTCGTCGCGGGTGAGCAAGAGTGGTGCTTTTGGTTTGTTTTTGGAACCTGGAGGTCTGCCACGTGGACGACGGTTTACTTCCATGGAGGCGGCGGAGGAGGATGAGAGGTGCAAGTGTTGTTGTTGAGGGACCTTTGACAACATTTTTAAAACCCTTTTGGAGTTGTGTAAATTTATGATAAATAGAAAATTGGAAGAAGATGCAGAGATTGGTATGGATGTATAAAGACGACTTGTCTAATCTTTTTGGGAAATGGTATTGCCAAAAAGTTTTTTTTTTTTTTTTTTTTTTTTGTATAGTAGAATGAGAGGATAGGGAAGATTGAAAGCAACAAACACTTTAGGACCCACCTCGTCTCTTTGTGGAATTAAGTAACGCATTCATTACTTGAGAATGAGTAAGTAAAGTGTTCTTCACTACTTCGGTTTGATCTTTTACTCGGTGCTACTATAAACACTTTTTTCTTGATTAAGTTTTTGCCAAAAGCTCCCTCTTTATGGATCCAAGGCTTCAACAAGCTGCTGAATTTGGTAAGCATCGGTGACTTTTTATGCTTTGATTGATGAGAATCCGTATATACTGAATGTATAGCAAGAGCTGAGTGTTAATAGCCAGAATGCTCTGCATCTTGCTCTGATGAATGATTGATTTGAACTTCTCCAAGTATACTTTACTGTTTCTCTCTATGAGCTCTGCCTAGTACCTGTTTTTTCCTCTTTATATGTCTTGATGGAAGTTTTTCTAAGGCAATGCGTGGAACCATCAGACAGTGGCACCTGATCCCTGATTGAGGAAGGTTTGCTACAACATCTGAGAGGACTTTGAGAATGCAAAGATACTAACCTAAAACATATGCCATGTCTCTTGTGAACTTTTTTTTTTTTGAATTTGGAATAATGTGTTCTATTTTAGTATTTTTGTAGGTAATTTGCTTCTATATACATGTTACTATCTACAGTATGTTTCATCAAGCGCGAGCCTTTGAAATTAGAATCATCTCATGAGCGACTTTGGGAGCCAAAGTTGTGAAATTTCCAGTAAAATGAGTTTCCAGCTGTCATATACAGTTAGAGAGTCCCACTTGTTTTTAATTTGTTATCTTCTTCCACTTGTACATGTAGTTTCTTGGTTCTAATAACTCTCTCTTTATTGTTTCTTGGTATCTTGCTTGGAAGCTTCTTCGTAAAGACAATTTCTGCAATTATTGTCCTCTTGTTCAACTGTAATCGATCTTTGATTACTGAGTTTTCTGCCAAAAGCTCCCTCTCTCCATGGATCCGAGACTACAACATTTAGATACTGATGGTTTAACATTCCTTGATATCTTAAGAAACCAAGAACATAGAGACTTGGATTTGTTGCAAAAACCGGGTGCAAGGAGGCAGCTTCTCTTCCGAAACTCGAGAAACCGTCAACTTTAAGTCACCAGTCACTTTCTGGGCTCATTGCCCCATTGGCATCAGACGCCTAAAGTCGGATACTTCAGAAGAAGGCCGTGCAGTCTTCTTGATTATATGCTTTGATAATCTCATCCACTTATCAAATCCCACTCCAACCTCCCGGAGGTGTACAACAATCCAAGGGTGGTGGTTCCAGGATGATGAAACAGACATTCTTCATCGTCCTATGGGTTTCCAGTTTCCAACACTACTCTACACGTTTTGTCTCATTACCACTTAGTAGCTTGTTTACAACATGGTTCTTTTGGATTGGAGTTTCTCTGGGAGGTTCTTTTACGCTTGCTATGGCTGTAATCTCACCAAACCCTCTATTGTTTCTCTATGCTGCCTTCACCTTGTAAATGCTCTTTCCTCTGTGTCTCTTCATGGAAATTTTCATAGCGCTGAGGCTGAGCCATCTTAGAAGGCTGCAGTGTGCAGTCAATCTAATGTTCATGAGATTAGTGAAACAGAGAGGACTTTGAGAATCCAAAACCTTTCAACATTGTGATTGAATATTCTGTTCTACGAGGTAATCGGCTAAATGAGTTTCATCAGGCTTTAGGAGCCAACGTTGTTAAGTAAGTTTGATACCAGAAAGAAGAAACTAGTTGACATAGAAAGTGAGTGCTTAAAGACAGAATTTTCTCAGAAACATAAGACAAATTAGTCATAACATTTTAACATTAACAGCAAGATAAAAAAAGAAAAAAAGAGAGAGAGACATTACTAACGGTAAGATATCTCAATCCCATTAAAACTACGCAATCAAAAGCCTTTGTTTCTTCTTCTCCTCTTTCACAGTCTCTAATGTTATTATCACCTTCAAGCTTTGATTTTCTTGTTGGTACTGCAACTCGGGCATTTGTAATGTTTGATGTGCTCAGCCTTTGCAGGTGTGATCTTCACACATTTCCCATGGAACCATTTCTCGCACGCATCACAACATATCCAGAACTCATCTCCCCCATAGTTGTCTCCACACGCACCACAAACCGCACCTTGTTCGTCATCTTCCTCCTCATCTCCGCTCTCATCTTCTTCTCTTGGGGGTGGGGACATCTTTGAAGCCTTAGGGTGAGATTCGGAATGACGAGGCTGCATGAGAAAACAAAAGAATAAATAGAGATAAGAACCCAACAGAGATACATAGACACAGAGAGGGAAAAAAAATGGAGAAAACAGAAAGCTTATACCTTGCCACCGCTAGATTTGCTTCTGCTACTGTTGTGGTTAGCAGATTGATCCTTGGCTTGCTTTGCATTTCCACTTACAACCTCGAAAATGGTTGGGAGATCATTTATCATCTGGAAGAGTCTCTTCCTGAAAAAGAATTAATAAGCTCAGAGACGACAATATTCTTTGACTGTTCAACAAATTTGAATTAAGCTCACATGAACTTAAATTATATTCACAACATTTGTGGGTTCACTTCTCTCTATTGAAGCAAAAGAGTGAAAATGATAATCACTTCTTTAGAGTTTTTCACAAAACAAGATAACTTGAGTTTTAAAGGTGTACCAGAGATTGTTACTATTAGCACCAACAACAACAATTACGCAGTGATACAATCAGCCAAACATGTGTACAAGCAAAATTAACATAGACCACTGAGCAGAGAAGGAATCTTACCTCTCATTCTTACCAAATCCGAAACGTGCACCAAAGTAAAATGCAACAGAGATAAGCCAGGAATCACTGTGAACCGCAACCAAAGATATCCAGTCTTTTTCTTGCATTCCGTCCCTTGCAAAATTGATGCCTAACGCTGGTTCAGGAAGCTCAGGAGGAACCTCCTCGACAGGAAGATTGACCTCCCATGTCTCATTTGGAAGTCCATAAAGACACAAATTTTCCTTCTCTGCATAAGCAAAAAACAAGAAATAACATAAGAAGAGAAACCACACAGAGAACAAACTTCATCTTAGCGGCAAACATGTAGAAACTCATAAACACTTAAAGGTCTCCAAACTGTTTAAAAATCAGGAAACCATTAAAAGAGTTTAGAGAGACAACAACATCAAGACCTAATCAGGAAATTGATATTCGAAGTAATCCAAAAGAAAAGAGAAAAATCTAGAACAAAAGTCCAACGAACAGATTTCATGAAGCAAAAAATGCATTTTCCCATCACAATTGCTTCCCTAACTTAGACCCGGTAAGAGACTCTTCACTGAAACCCCAACAATAAACACTTGTTGAAATCAACTAATAACATCAGAGAAGAATCAAATAGCCACCAAGACATAACACAGGGTGACGAAATAACTCACCAGGGTCACACTGATGGTAAAACTTCTGAACATCTGCAAAACAAGATAAACCCAAAATCGTCAAATCCCAGCAAAAGAATAAACCAAGAACAAAAACAAGAAAGCCGAAATTGTTTTTTTTTCCCCTCAGGAAATGAAGAAACGAGCATAAACATAAAAGGCTCGCAAATTTATCCAAACATACATCACAGAGTGCTCGTTGCTTAATTTCTGAGAAACAATTTAGCTTAGATTCGAAAACAAACAAACAAAGATAATAGAAAATGAGAGAAAGAGAGAGATCGAGCTCACCAGTAGAGAGAGCTTTGATGAGACCAGCTCTACGACCACGAAAGTCGCTAAAGACCTCTTCAACAGTGCGAGGTATAGGATGCTGAATTCCTTCCATATTGCTTTAAGCCAAGACTTCACAGATGAGAATGAATCAGCCTCACAGATGCGTATTCCCAAGAGAATGCGTCCAACTAAAAGAGCAAATAAAAAGCCAAGATCGGCTTTTTCTTTTTCCTTTGAGGGAAATTTGATTACTTGGCTGGAATTCGTATTCAGGGAGAGAGAGAAATCTATAAGCTTTCAGAGGAATTTATTTGGGGAAATTCAGAAGAGGAGAGAAGTAGAGCTTTAAAAAAAAACCCTAAAAACGAAAAGGAAAGGAGACAAAAGACAATTTGGGGGGGGGGGGTTGGAATCAATATAACAGATAAATGCGACAACATTTATTATTTCATTTTATTTTATTTTATATATAGGCGATTGCTTTTTTTTTTTTCATTTTTATTACGGCTAAATTCCAATATTTTTAACTTTTAAGACTCCAAAAATATAAAGTCGTCAATGTGAGCACTAAAGATAATATAAAGTCGACTTAATGAGTTTAAATAAAAGATAACTGATACATTTACAAATTACAATCTTTAGTTGATGAATTAAATCACACGAGTTATTGAAATACTTTTTTATGAATGAAATCAAATATTTATGAAAACTAACTATGCATAAATATGAGCGTATAACTATATTGTTTTAATTTGAAATTAATTTTTTTTTTTGAACCCGATAAAGTTCATCAATTTTCTACTAATTAAATTTTGAATAAAAAAATTGGAAAAAAATTTCGTAATATTTTTTTATTTTTTGGATTTTGTCTCTTACATAATTTCGAGCTTTAAGATCAAACTACACATGATGAATCATCAGAAGACATGTTGAATAATCAAATCCTTTTTTACATGTTGGTAACATGCTAATTTGATTGGGATTTTACAATGCTATTTCTATATATGTGAATAGAAGAGCAAAAAGAGTTAAATGAGGGCATGAGCTTTGTACTTGTGTCTGATTAGAATTCTACGGTTATAGCAAATAGGTATAACGTTATAACTAGATTGTTTGAGTTATATTAGAACTCTTACAGCAGATCGAAATCCATGGATTATAAAAATCTAAGACAATGTCACTGTCACTGGTTCTTGATCGGATATTGTGGTATGGTACGTAACATGAACCTTGATACCGTGAAGATTAAAAGCTGAACAGCTGCTGACGAAAAACAACAATAACCAGTGATAAACCAAACCCGAGAGCCACTCCATATGAAAAATCTATGGCAATGTCACTATCGCTGTCACTCTCCCTGGTTCTTGATCGTTCGTTGTCTGGTGCCTCTAGTTGACATTGAAGCAAGTAATCACCGCAGAGATGGTTTCCCTCGAAGCTCGAGCTTGGAAATGTTTGAAATTGACCACCAGAAGGGATTCTTCCCGAGAGGTTATTGTTAGCAACACTGAACTTGGACAGGAATGTTAGACTCTCTAGAGATTCTGGGATTGAACCAGAAATGCGGTTGTTGGACAAATCAAGAACCTCTAGGCTTATCATTTCCGAGAGCGAGCTAGGAATCGATCCTGATAATCTGTTGGCATTCAGCTTAAATATATGGAGTTTCTTCAAATTTCCAAACTCCTTCCAAATGGCTCCAGAGAGATTGTTCTGGCTGAGATCGAGCATTGGAGGCAGCCTGAAAATATTTTTGTACTGCAGTCGTCTTGCATTCTCATTCATTCTACTGATTGTAAAATATTGAGATGGGTTTTCGTATGAGACATCTTGGATTGTGTGGCCCTGCATTCTGGTTAAGCTTTTTGGGATCTTTCCTACGAATGAATTTCTGGACAAATCCAAGTAGAAAAGGTCGGTGAAACCACCGAACAAATTTGGAATAGCTCCAGTTAAGTGGTTCCATGAGAGATCCAACACCTGTAGATTGGTGCTCTTGCTCAACCAGCTTGGCATTTGACCGGTAAGGTTACAGTTTGGAATAGCAAGTACCATCAGCTTCTCGAAATGAAGACTCGGGTCACCAGGAAACGTCTTTCCATGGAAATTCAAACTGAGAACCAGAGTCGTCAGATTTTTGCAGTGCTGAAGGATGTGAAAAGTCGATGAAATGTCAACAAGGCTGCAATTTGAAAGCGATAAAGAAGACAGGCTATGAAAGTCCTTGAAGCTCTCTGGCACCTGCAGTATAGGGTTTCGGGCTAGATTAACGTTCCTCAGGTTTCTACAACCCGGTAGATTTTCAGGCAAAGAGCCACTGAATCTATTGGATCCCAGTTCAAGTGTTGTCAAGTTAGTCATCACAGCACAATTCAGACGCAAAGGACCACTCAGTGAGTTGTTCCCCAGGTTAAGCAAGATCAAAGTCTGTGAATTTGCCAACGACTTGGGAATTCCTCCAATGAATTTATTACTGTGAGCCATGAGATACTTGAGCTCGAGCAGTTCGTTGAACACATCAGGGATTTCACCAGAGAAATTATTCCACGAGACATCGAGGTGAGCAAGGCGGGAGAGGTTACCAAGTGCAGGACTGAGTGAACCAGAGAGACTGTTCTCTTGAATCTCCAAAAGATTCAACCTTTGAAGATGAAACAGATCATCAGGTATATTACCAGTGAGATTGTTCCCACCAAGGAAGAGCTGTTCCAGCAGAGCACATTTCGCGAACCCAGATGAAAAATCTCTGGAAAAGTAGTTTGTTTCGAATCTGATAAGCCTAAGCTTGGTAGAATTGTGGCAAACATGCCCTGGAAGCAAACCAATCAACTCATTCGAGGAAAGATCGAGATTTGTAAGCGAAGGAAAATTTAAGCTCTGTGGGATTTGGCCAATCAATGCGTTATAGCTCAAATCTAGAGTTTCTAAGTGTACCAGATTGAAAAGCGAGGGAGGGATCGAGCCCAAGATGAAATTTTTAGAGAGATTAAGAACTCTAATTTGATCCAGCAGCCCAAGAGATTCAGACAACCTACCCGACAATTTTCTGTTCACAAGCTCCAGCTTAGTGATTCTCGCAGTGTTGTCTGGATAGTTTAAGCGAAGCGAAGAAGAAGAGTTACAAGTGATCCCCACCCATTCACAGCAATCTGCAGAAGAATTTAAGGACCAACCATCTGGCTTCGGCTCGAGCTCATTGATGAAGCTACGCAAAGCCTCCAGGTCACGTGGATGGCACGTTAGGTTCTGAGAGTTTGATGAGTAGAAGCATAGCTCTACGACAACAGCAACGAGCAGCATCACCCACCGATAATGGTAAAGACCCATCTTGGAACTGGAAGAGAGAAAGTGAATCTAATCTCCAAAATCAAAACTTTCACCCAACTCTTTACAAGTTCGGAGGAACAGATAAAGACATCTCGAAAGGGACATATGCGTTGACCGTTGATTCTCAATTCGTTTTGTCGTTGTCTAAATAAAGCGAAGAGGAAAAAAAATATCTTTTGCAAATTTTAAATCCATTATCAATAAACATTTTTGATTTTTGTTTCAACCGAATCCAAACACTTTTAACAATTCTCGGAGGAGGAGATATCATATAGGTGTCTGAAGCAAGCCCAAGCAATACGCAAAGAAAGGGGGAGAACCGTTGACTGTTGATTCTCAAATCCTTTTCTCGTTGACTGATAAAAGCGAAAAGAAAAAAATCATTTTGGAAAAAGTTAAATCCATTTGGAAATGTCGAGTCCTTGCTTAGTTGCTTGACTCATCAATAATCCGACTTTTCTTCCCCTAACTATTCTATGTTGACCGAAAAAAAAAACTATTCGATGTAGACTTTTTAGTCAATTTGATAATAGACATTTTTGTTTGGACCAAATCAACTATTTCTTATTCAGGTTCAATTTCTGGACCGGATTCTCGATCCAAACTATTATATGTAGTCAAGTTCAGGTTTTTTCGTCTCAAGGATGAAACATTCAATGTGCACAGTCTAATTGGTTATAGTCGTGTTCGTTTTAACTCAATCTTTTATTTTCTAGTTTAATTTCTGAATCGGTTTCTTGATACAGCTTTGGTTTAGCTCAACCGGAATGTACATCTATAAAATAACCGTTGGAAATGGAAACTAAGCACAAACGAAACAACACTGTTTTATTCATCAAGGCATCAAGGCATCTCCGTTACTGCCTTTAGTTTTACACATATTTAGGTTACATTCATCACGTCCATTTAATTAGAAAGCTTTCCGCTTGTAAGTTTCACCATTTCAGCTTTGCCGGAAAATACTGCAAACAATATACACCGATCAAACCAACCGGTTAGGGCATAGACGGAAGTTTGCTTCTAAATTGCATATATGAAATATGAATATACATTTTATATACTACCTTGTTGATAAGGGAAAGATAATATGGTTTCACTTCCTCCACGTTTATACGGACTTTGCTTTTGCTGTAAAGATCGAACTTATTGAACACCTTCAGCCACTTCATGTTCTCTCTGTCCTCATCATTCATCAAATGCTTGTATGCTTCAGATTTGTGAAGCGCTGAGAACAAAAAACAATAACAAGAACACATGGTTTTATAATCTTGACTTTTTATTTACTGATAAATTTGAGCGAATGAGTCCATACCGTAGAACGAATGGTATCGGATGATGAAAAGACTGGCTGATGGTAATGTAGTTTGATTCTCCTTAGCAACCTGTGAAATTCGCTTATGGAATCAAATAGAGATTCTAACATGTCAGTAAGTCGAAAACAAATGTTGAGATTGTAATAAACTTACCAGATACATGTAATCATCATGTCCCCAAGACATTAACACATTGTCAAGCCCACAGCCTTCGGTGTATATCCCATACTTAGTGTTGTAACTTGGGTTATCATAGTCTTGATTCTCCTTGAAGTACTGCACCAAGAAACCCACGATGGAATCAATTTTCAAATCTCTTAAATCTCAAACAAAGTTTTCAAATTGTGTTTAAAGAACTTATATACCTTGTGGTGAACAATAGAGTCATCAAACGCGCATCCCACCGGATAAGTATCACCTGTAACAAGAGTTAAGTCATTTGAGAAAGAATAAGAAAAAACACAATCTTCACCAAACACACAATACTCACCAACAACAGCCCATTGAGGAAGTTCACCAAATGAAGGATGAAGAAGAACTTTTCCAAGATCTGATTCACATATACACACCAACACATAATCTTTAAACCGGTAAACAATTTGTTAGTGTGATCAAAGTAGAATCATCAAAACAGAATTTACCATGGATAAGACCGGTCAAATGGAGCCAATCTTCATCAGGGTAATCTTTTCTGATGGCTTCAGCTGTCTGAAGCAAATGCTCGATCTGAGGCTCATCCAAATCGGGATCACTCTCGTCAATAAACTCATTCAGAAGCTCACAGCATTCCCAAATACTCATCTCAGTTCGGTTTAGCTTCCCGTATACTTCCCTCATCTTCCTCACGAAATCAACGGTCTGGCCAATGTGATTAGCTCTGTAGAAATCTTCCACACCTCTTCTCCTCTCACTTTCAGCATCATAATCCCTTTTGTGACAACAACACAAACAAATATCAATTAAAGTTTCGATCTTGCAACATATGAAACAAACAAATTTGAAAAACTTCAAAGGAGATTTGTACCTGAAGGTGTGACCAAAAGAGTTGGTGTGAGGAGCCTCAAAACCTGAATCTAACACCAACCCTGTTTCTTCCTCTTTAACACTCCCCTGATTCTTCTCTACAATCTCATCTCCTGCATCTTCAGAAACTTAAATTCAATCCAAATCCGACAAACCCACAATACAGAAACTGAAATTGAATCCGAAATTCACCAAGAGATAACCCAAAATCTGAAAATTCTATAACCAGATCATTTCAAAACAGAGCATCGACGCTATCTATCTAAAAGAAAACTCTCGAAACTAAACACAGAAGAAGAAAAATGAATCACGAACCGTTCTGATCAGTGTGGTTTCGATCGATGAGAATCGTCATGGAGATTTTCAGATCGAGAAACCAAAGCTAGGTTTTGTTGTTGGTGATGACGGCAATTGGAGAAAGGAAGGTGATGGTTTAAATAGGTGAGAAGCGAGTCCTGAAGTGAGAATAACAAAGGAAGTGAGTCCTTGGCCATTATTTTCAGAAGAAGGACTCACAAAGAGTCCTTCAACGGCAAAATTTTCAAAAGTTTCGCCTTTTTTATTGGATTAGGGCTCATGCAGAGAGAACAGAAATGCAAAGAAACAGCTGTAACTGTTACGATTATTTTAGATTACGACTTGGCGCGTCCTTGTTTTTTTTCCTTCTTTAAGGATTTTTTTGTGTGCACGTGTCAGGCTTTTTTATCCACTAATTAGTAATTAACAAAAAAATTAAGTTGGTTTTTTTTTTGTAACGCCAATTATTATCCTTTTTCTTTAAAAAGAAATGATCCAAAATCTGTACATAGTAAACTCTGTGATTATGTAAATCTCAAAATAGTTAATAACAAAGCAGTGTTGACCAAAAAGAAAAACAGATATTGTTTAAACAAGCTTATTTTCTTAATATGCAATAAGGTTTAAATTGTTAAGAACCGACTAGAAAGTAACAAATAAAGAAGAAACCAAATATGCAACACAATTTTATTATATTTTTAATTTTTGTCAACAACCGCACCACAGTTTTAAAAATGAACATTTATATTTTAATATATACTTACCAACGAAAATTAAGCTATGTGAAGCAAATTTGATCCCAAAAAATGGTGTTAAATTGTTAATATACGAATCTATCTTCGTTCTTTTTAGAAAAAACGATTATCTTGTTAACCGTGTAAGTTACACGTGTGAAAGGCTACCTCAGTGGGGTCGACGTGACGTGGCTCTTCCTAATTTAAATGACCATATTTGTCCTCTTCTTATTCGCACCGTTTCGCTTCTTGTTAAACATTGTGAGTCGTTGCATCGGTAGTTTTTGTTTTCTATTTGATCACACGTCTCTGATTTGAACTCTGTTCAAATTCACGGTTCTTGCTGATTGTGTGTATTACACAACAAACTGTTTTAATTAGAAATATTATAATATACATCAATCTTGATTTTAACAATAGCGCAATGATATATTTCAAAAATGACTTTCCAATCATAAGAATATTAACTCCTCGAAAACCAAAATTTCACCTAACTTCCAATGTTAAAAGTGGAAAAGACTGGTAGAGAAAATACCAACCAGTCAAAATTTTCAAAAAATGATTAATTGAGATTATTCTTCTTTAAAAACTAGTACTTGGAATGAAATGAGCAACCAGAAATCTGAGTAACCCATTCAAAGATATGATTCTATCATTCTCACATCAAACTAGTTTAAATTAGTAAAAACAAGAGAGACTATACTAATCAACCACATTGAATTAGTAAGAAAGAAATCACAACCCATTGTTCTGCAGACCCTTACAATGTACATTTTGTCTATGAAAAGGAACAAGAACCCTCTGCTTTACCGGTACCTACACAACATTAACTTCCGGTTTAAACCAAAAAAAAAAACGACTGATGATCATCTTCCGACCCCTTTTTCAGCTCTTTCCAATGTTTTTATCCGTCATTTTGTTAACCAGACAAGGAACCGTGGTTACCTCGGTGTTCACTGGATTTGATGGTACTGTGTGATGCCGCGTTTTGGTGGAAGCTTTCTTAGGATAAAGAGGACTAGAGAAGAAGGCAATATCTCCACCAACTGTAAGTAAACAAGACAAACGCCTTTTGTTTAGAGATTTTCATAAGAAGTTTGTATATTTAGACTCTAAGATCCACACAGCATGTATATATATGTGCACATCTATGGTTAGCTCAAGAGCTGAATAGCGAGCTTACCAGGTAATATATGAAGTTTAGGATTGGGTGATCTAAGACATCAAGATCTGCTGCATCGTCAAACGCACCAAAGCACATCTAGACAATTAATAGACGATGAAATGGAAGATCCGGTTAGCTGTAGTTTCAGAGATCGACCACTAACAAATAGAATTCAATCAACAAGATACGGTCTATTGAAATCAATAGTATAATGTGCATGTCTTTACCATGATGCATCTGATGAGGAAACATGTAAAGCATATGGTCGTCACGTAACCAACCTGTAATACGCACAACACATAAAGGGGGTAAAGATCCAAGAAACGGAAAATAGGAAATCAGCTTAACTTTGGTTTAAAATCTAATGTTCACCTCTTGCAGCTTCTTGCGCCGCCCTTTAGATTCTACTGGAAACTGTTGCAGCATCAGGAAAAGCCTGCCAAGAAATAGCCATCAAAGACGATAAATCAAGGCCACTTCATGAGAAATTTCCTTTATAACACAGTATATTGTTGAAAAAAGGGTAGCAACTTTAACTACTTCCGTATTGACATGGTATGATAGAAAACAAACATATGTGCAAAGTTGCATATAGTTCTTAAGAAAAGAATCTCTGACTACGTAACCAGTAATCTCCAGGTTGAGGTTCTAACATTCCGGGTTTTCATTATGATATCAACAACTCATTTGTGACAGGACAAAATGTGGCAGCAGGTAACAAGCATATAAACTAAGCTACCATCATGGTGTAGCATATGCAACTGCCAACACGCTTACCTTCCTCCATATAATAAAAACCCAAGGGCCGCGAACAAGGAGACAGCTGCAATATACATTCACAAGGGGTGAGACATAGATTACATAAAAAGAGTATAATCAATCTCTGTGCAAGGATGAATTTTACTTCAGCTATACCTGCAAAGAACATCTTAGAAATGATTACCATAAGTTGAACAGGCTTCCACCACAATATCAACCAAAGAGCAATCTGAAATAAATACATTCACACAAAAGAAATGATTACACTAATGAATAGCGAGGCAATCTAAGAACAAGCTCAGGCTTATGGTTCCACCATGCTCAAGGTTAAATTTGAACTTTGCAAATTTCTCAAATATTACAAGGGCCAAATAGAAAGTAGGCTCACCTGAATTACATACACAATTGCATTAATTGTAAAGAAACTTGGCCTCAGTCCATCAGTGGATACAGCACGTGCCTGTCGGGATGGAGTACATATCAACAAAAATGAACCAGAAAACAAATTTTAAAAATATATACAGAATCAATAATCAAGGTTTTACCTGGTAGTAAATTTCTGCCCAAAAGAGGACCAAAAGCGCATATGTAGTGAAGAAAGCAAGACTTGGAATGTCAAGCAAGATATGTTGCAGAATCTACACACAAAAAAACAAGCGATATTTCCAAGTTTATAAAATTCACATACACCATCAATGACGTTAATCACAATGTCAATGGAGAAACCAAACCTCTGGTTGCATATTCTGTGCATCTCGCCTGAAAACAAAAACTAGAGCTCGAACTACAAGGGCAAGAAGACGAAGCAATCAACAAAAGATACACAAAGAAAATCAAAAACTAACAAGAGAGGACAACAAACCCACCTCCGTTCACCAGGAAATTGAGAAAGTGAAAGACCTTCTGTGTCGTCCATCCATATTCTGGAACTCTCAATTGTATTCTCACCAATTGAATCTACCAACAATGAAACATTCATCAATTTAGGGCTCAATCTTCAACTCCTACGAATATCTTTTACAAGCATCTATTTCCTCATTTCAATATTCTCGAATCCCTAATCTTTCGATTCCAGATTAACCCATTGCCTAATCCCAATTTCAAATCAACCCAACAATTCAAAACCAGAACGAGAAGTAGTAGCAATACCACAGCAATGACGGAAACAACTCCGTATAGAACAGCGAGGATATGAAAGATACGATCTTGCCACACCGGTGATTCGTTCACGTCCGACCACCAATTCGTAGCCTCCTTCAGGTTAAGAGCTACGATTGCTGCAGCCGAAGAAGACGATAAAGATGGCATCATTTCCAAGCCGCCGATTCTCATCTCCGGGAAAGAAAAAAAACACAATATTCAGATTCGTTGTTGGATTTAGCTTCGATCTCTTTCGGTAGAATCGATCGAATCACTTCTCCTCTATCCTTCTCCTTCTGTTTTTTTCTTTTCCTTTATTTGGTTTTTTAGGTATTTATAGTATTCCCGAAATAAGATTTGAGAACGGCCATGACAGGGAATACAGAGGATGACGTGGAAGACATAGAAGAGCCTGGTTGGAAAGTAACCGGAAATAGCCGGTGATTCTCTCCGCTGGCAGATATTGTGGTGACCGACACGGAACATTGTTATTATAGTTCCACGTGTACGCATACGTGGATTAAGTAATGCTAGCTGGAATTATAAATGAACTTTTGAGATTTTGAGTAATGAACTTTCGTTTGTTTGTTAATTTTAACAAACAATAGAATAAATAAACATAAGTATATTGCATTCGTATATTTTTCAGATTTTCCCTTTTTCCGTGACAGTACAGTGTATATAGAATCAAGAAAAATAAAAACATCTATGTGCATTACCTAATTTAGTACCTTATACATAAACATTAAAGCCAACAAGAAAAATAGTACAGTACCTTGTATATACGAAAAAGTCAAAAATACACATTATTATATATTTTAATAATTTTCAAATAACAAACGAATAATTGCAGGAAATTAGTTTCATACCATTACAAATTTACAACAATAAATGTAAACATAATAACATGAATTTCAAATCTTGAAACTTTCTCGGACGAGTACGTATTAGTAACTCTTTTAATTAACAGCAGAGCAGATCCTCCGGATTTGTCCAGCTGAGCCAGTGAGTGTCTGAATATCTCCCATCTTGATCATTGCAGCTGCATAATCAGACTCAAATAGAGATGGATTTCTGCTGTATTCCGACACAATACTGTCCGTAGAAGCTCCGGTTCCGAACAAAACTTGATCGGTCGCCAAAAGTCCTTTCTTCTGCATCAAGTTTCTGTAATAATTATTATCGAACGAATTTGGTGTCACTTGATCTAGAGGTGCTAGAGTCGTGTCTCCACCGTCGACCGGACAGCGACGCTTACGGGGGCGGGAGAATCCGGCGTCAATGTCACTCGAGTTGTCGTAAAGCCTTTCCCTGAACGTAAGGCATTGAGCTTGCCCTAAGGTGTGAGCTCCTGTAAATAGGGTTTGCGTATGTCACATGCAATATCTTAAATGTTAAAAAATTAGTCACTAAAAGTGTTTTCTTGAGAGGACTGACCTGAGAGAGCGACGAGATCTCTAGTGTTGAGTCCTTTTCGAAGGAAGAGATCAGATAGTTGGTCAAGGCTTGCCCTGAAGCTAGGGAGATCGCCACTGTCTGCGATAGCTCTAAACGCGGCAGTGGAATCTCTCCGACCAACCTCCACTGCATATCTCGGACCTCCGACCTATTAACGATACCAAAAATTACATATTTAAGAATTAATTTAGATTTGTTGGAAAACAAAAATCATAAAGTGCTGTGCATGAAATGTTTACATTTAGATATGTAAACATTTTTGAAACATTCGAGATATATAAGTATATATATATAGATTGATAGATACTAACGTATTCAGAAGCGTCTCTGGCAGCAACGGCAATTATATCAGCGCAAGAAACTACGCCGGGACAGACACTTTCCACTGCGGATTTGGCTTGATCGATGACTTCGAATCCTCTCGCTGATCGAAAGTTTGGCGCTGCATCTCTCTCACTCTCCATAGTGGCAGTTTCCACGAGCATGATCGATGCATCACAACCCTGCAAAATTTTTCAAAACCAAAATTATAGAGCGGTCCATGAACACATATAAATGTTAGATAAGATGTTAATACATACATTAACGAAACAATCGTGGAAATGGAGACGGATGAGGGAAGCAGCCATTCTACGTTCACGGCTAATTGCGGTTCGGATTGAAGATCGGATGGTTGAGAGAGCGTTTGGACAAGTTTGGTCGTAGAAAGTAGGAGAAAGTTGTGCTTGACAGAAACAAGACAAACTTAACAACAATACAAAAATCTTAAAAATCGCCATTTAGTGTAACAACAAGAAACTTTTTTGTTAATTTTCGACGTTATAAAACAATTTCGTGAGAGCTAACTGATAAATGATTGATAAATTGAAGATGTGACGGAACAAGTCTCTTATATGTAGAAGCGAAATAATCAATCGGGTCACTTTTTGCTGCGGGAGCGTGTGGAACTATCGTCCTATGACCTTTTCCAATAATTGCCTTTTTACTTTTAATATATCATCCTACATTATTTTGTTAGACTATTATTATTATTGCGGGTTACACAAAAAAATACTATTGTTAATGCCATTAATAGTGAATTACAGTTGTTCTTTTCGGTATATAATTTTACATACTATAAAAAAAAGATTAAAAAATAATGAACATCAAACAAAAGTACGTACGTTCTCATATTTGATAAAACAATTATGAATTTTTTTTGATGAATATTAAACACAACTAAATCTTATATTGGATTCGTTTTTAGGTAAAATCTCATATTGGTTTCAACAAACAAATTTTTTGTCACCTGTTACATCAACATTCGTAATTTAATTTATTGATTTTCGTTTTTAAAAGATGGAGTGCTATTCGGGGTATTTGAATATATTTTTTCCTTCCTGTTTCACCTATTGCATTACTTAACATTTGTATTAAAGAAAACTGAAAAAGTATCCGAATTAGGTTTAGACTGGGAAGCTGGCATGCGTTGACGAAGCTACAAGTCTATAACAATAAATATTAAAAACCGTTAGAAAATTATAACTTGCCTTTTTTTTCTTCTTATATACTATCAACCTATATTTTTATAGACAATTATTATTATTGCGGGTTGCACGAAAAAAAAAATTGTTAACGGAATTAATAGTGAGCATGAAACACAAGTACTTGCGCGCGTTCTCATATCATTGATAAAACAATATGAAAATTTTATGATGAATATTAAACTCAAATAAATTTTACTTTGGTAAAGCATTTCAATCTTATATTGGATTTTTTCTTGGTACAAAAATCTTATATTGGATTCAACAATCTTAATTTATATTCGAATTTTTTTTAAAGAAAGAGTATTGTTTTTTGGTAAAAAAAAAAGAATAATTAACATTAATCCTAAAGAAAGAGTGTTATTCGGGGGAGTGTTTTAAAATACGGTCTGCACGGTCATATATACGGTGTATATATGCTATATGGTAAGAAAACATACTATATTTTAGCTATACAGTGTTATTATACGGCAAAACTTATATGGTCGTAGATATGGCG
The DNA here is from genome assembly GCA_028015245.1 of Cardamine occulta. Lineage (NCBI taxonomy): Eukaryota > Viridiplantae > Streptophyta > Magnoliopsida > Brassicales > Brassicaceae > Cardamine > Cardamine occulta. The sequence goes on along the minus strand of CM051364.1, from coordinate 22,521,145 downwards.
TTTATACGATATATATATGGTAAATACCGTATATACGCCGTTTTGTTTAAAGGTTCAAAAACATTTTGTATTATTTTGTTCATCTTTAAAACAAACTTAAAAAATTATATATTTTTTTCCAATAAAAATTGATCTTAAAAATAAAAATGAGATGATTATATTGTCAATTTTTTCGATTATTTCAATTTTTATTAACTATTTCATAATTTAATATGTTTTGTTTGTTCAAATAACAATTTTAAACATTTAATATTCTTGTACATAAATATTTTATAATTTTCCATCATGAGTATTATTTTCCAATATTTATGTATTATGACATTGTAAATATAAAATATATATTGTATAATCTCTACATAAATGTTGGTATATACGAATTATACGCTATATGATCATCTGTGGTACGTCTAGCGTATAGCGTAATTTAAAATATTGTTCAGGGTATTGATTGTTTCCCCTTCCTGTTTCCACTGTTGCATTAGTACTTAACCTTTGTATTAAAGAAAAGGACTGAAGAAGTATCCGAATTAATTAGGTTTAGATTGATGGGAAGCTGGCCTGGGTTGACCAAACGATAACTTAATAAATATTAGAAAACGACTAGCTTACGCGAAAATTTGAAAATTGACTTTTGACGTAGAAAAAAACAGTGAAAGAATCTTTAATTAGGATAATGTGACGTCGAATTGTCCATACCGTAACCACAAGTGGTGCCGAGGCTGCTTCTTAACTTGTTGGGTAAGTTTTATCGCTGTTCCGCGTTACAGGCGACTTAGCCTTTTTCTTTTGCAACCAGTTAGTGTTAATTATCTAAGTTGAGATTTAAGATATCAGTAACATCATGTTAAGAAATTAATTATAAGAAGTAAACATAATGCGCAGAATATAATGATTCATTTATTCGAAAAGGAAAACCTAAACTTTTGATAGCCATTCCATAAAATGAAAAATTTCTGTCATTTTACCCTGTTTTTAGTTAGAACAAGTTTGTTTTCTTAATTAATGATTATGCCAATTTTGTTCTGCATATTTAATTTATTTTCACGATCACACAATTTCGTATAGTATCACTATTTAGCTACAAAATTCTTTAAGCTCAGTTGATCATTATAATTCAAAATCCAGTAAATTCAGTTCATTTTTCTCAAAATTTCATCCCGAATTTAAGATAAAAACTATATAGAGAGGGTATCTTCATTCCAAAATTCTCATTTTGTTATCTTCCCGTAGATTTCTGTTTGAATCGTATTAGCCATCTCCAATTAAATGTATAACGAAGTGACTCCCGGTCATCATCAGGAGAAAAGCCAAACACCATTTGATTACAAATATACAATTTGTTTTATTTTATATGAGTTTTATATTAACATCTATACTATTTGATAAGAGTGATGAATTAATTAATTTTATTCTCTCTCCAAAAAAGTTATATATTACTAATATTTTATCATGAACGTATTTTCAGCCAACTTAAGTTTGAAAGTGTCAAAAAAACAAAAGTTTGAAAAGTACCGTTGATATATAGATACTTGCAAATTGCAATACAAATAATTCTCGCTAATCAGTTAACCTAGCCTTAAGAAAAAAATACTAATTAAACCACACACCGTTGACATATCGTGTATATAGTCTAGCTAATTGGATTTCTAATACGTCGCAGTGGATTTCCAATGCGTCGCAGTGAATTTTCTTCATTCTCCAAAAACGTCTATATATAAAATCAGTAATTGTAAACAGATCTTTCAATTTTTTTGAGTTATAATATTGTAAATAAACGTCAGTTGGTTTGAATTTCTAATAGAGGACAGCATTTAATCTAATTGGATCATGTAAGACCGTTTAGATCCATGCCTCGTCTAGTAACAGTCCATCGAACATAGTTGAATTGACCTTTTCCCGCTTCATCAAAAGAAAATGAAACGTAAGAAACACACACTCTATTACGTATACATGAACCTACACGTGTGGTGCTAATGCATATAGAGATATAAAATAGTGGGATTAAGAAATGATGTTTTAATATTATCGGTGTGATAGTTTCTTGGCAGCCCACAAAGACTGGATTATGCGGTTTAAGAAACAAGGAAATAATTGCGACAATACACAGCCATCATAATTAAGATTTCTATCGCCATTGTCCATGTACGTATATATAGTTTTATTTCACATCTCCACGAATTGACATCTTAGGAACATTGCAAGTCTAATTAATCACTCATTTTCACAATATATATGTAGTTCAATTCCATTTTTACCTGCTAAAACGTCGACAAAATTTTGCCCAATCAAATTCATTTTTCATCGATTTTGAGATGTAATTTGTTGGTTTTGGCTAGGAAATTAAATCTTTCTTCTTCTTTTTTTTTTCTTTTATTAATCAAAATCTATTTTTTATTATATATTGTGTTTGAATTTTGAATTTTAAATTTTTTGGTCGTCAACTATTCCTTTCAAACTAATTGCACCAGATAATTGCTGGTTATGACTCTTCAGATCCGAACTTCAACCTATATTATTATAAGAATAAACTAAGCGCTTACTAATGATATTCTCTTTTTTCTTCTCAACCTCTTTAGTTACGTCCTTTTTGTAAGTTAACAATTTGACAATTGACCAAAAGCCAGAGGCCAACAATTTTTTTTTTTTTTTTCATTCAAAATATTCTCTCTCGCTACAATATGATATTATCTAAACATATATTAATTTATAGTTTTCAACATTGAACAGCAACAGCCTTTTTAAGAAAACTGAACAGCGAGACTGCGTGTAAACTCTTATGCATGTATATAACTATATATAAACACCTTAGGGTTTGTGACATTCAATATCAATCTCATCAAATATCATTCTTGATCGATAATTTCCCAGCAACAAAAGAAAAAAAAGTATTACCATTTTACTAAATAAAAAAGAAGATAAAACCACTACTTTCTTTTAAGTACGAGGGAGAATAAAAACATGAAGAGCTTTTCACTAATGTTTGTGCTAATGATGATGATCCTTACATTCTCGATCTGTCAAGCACAACTTTCTCCAACATTCTATGACCAATCTTGTCCGAATGCTCTCTCCAAGATCCGATCCTCCATTGGAAGTGCCATCGCTCGTGATCGACGAATGGCCGCGTCTCTAATCCGCTTGCATTTCCACGACTGTTTTGTTCATGTACGTATTTTTTCTCTTCCAAATACTATTCCCACATTTTTTATTAACGTTACGAAGTCATTTTATAATTCCTTGTGTATATGTAGGGCTGCGATGCATCCATATTGCTCAAGAGAACATCGACGATAGAGAGCGAGCGAGATGCATTGCCAAACTTCAAATCAGCAAGAGGTTTTGAAGTCATAGATAAAGCCAAATCCGAAGTTGAGAAAATTTGTCCTGGCATTGTTTCCTGCGCTGATATCCTAGCGGTTGCGGCAAGAGATGCTTCCAAATACGTATGTAAACTATATATACCCAATATCCTTAATGTAATAAATCATATGTAACAATTGTCCAACCAATATTTAGGTGGGAGGTCCAAAATGGGCGGTGAAATTGGGAAGGAGAGATTCGAGAGCCGCGTTCAAAGCTCTAGCAAATAACGGTGAACTCCCAGGCATTAAAGATAGCCTTGATCAACTCTCTGGCCTCTTCAGCAAGAAAGGCCTTAACACAAGAGACCTTGTCGCTCTTTCAGGTTGGTCCAAAAATTATATCTGTATATTATATAAGGTTCACATTTTTGATAACTAGAAAATTCGAGTCTACAGTCTACTAGATCTTAGTTTTCTTGAAATGTGCGATTGGTATATGCTAATTTCATTTGAGTACGTAGTGTTACAGCGTACCAGCATATTTCTAAATGATACTTTTATATGTTCTTGAAAACTTTCTAGGAGCTCACACCATAGGACAATCTCAATGCTCCTTGTTCCGGGACCGGATCTACGCAAATTCAAGCGACATCGACGCAGGATTTGCAAGAATGCGTAAAAATCGATGCCCAACTGTGGGAAATGATGGGAATCTGGCAGCGTTGGATCCTGTAACACCTAATTCTTTCGACAACAATTACTACAAGAACTTAATGCGAAAGAAAGGACTTCTAGTAACCGATCAAGTTTTGTTCGGATCGGGAGCATCAACTGATAGCATTGTGTGGGAATATAGTAGAAATCCATTAAAATTTAAGGCAGATTTCGCCAGAGCTATGATCAAGATGGGTGATATTGAACCTCTCACCGGCTCTGCCGGAGAAATCAGAAGGATGTGCAGCTTTGTTAATTAGCACAAATGCTTGATTGTAACATGCATGCGATTCATTTTATCATTTATATTGTTTTTTTTAAAATATTTTAATTGTGTGTAATTTGTAATACCAATTTGTATATTGTTTTTTCTTTTAAATAAACTGAATAAATACCATATTTTATGATTCTATAATTTCTACTAATTTTTTTTTGTTTTTTTGTAAAATCAATGAACATACATTATACTTATTAGCGATCTTCAAGAATTGAAAAATGAAAAAGTAATTAGAAAAAGTTTAGAATTGCTGTTGGTATGGGCCAGCGACCACTGTACCTAAGTGAGTTTTAGACCATCTCCAATAGGGGATATTAAGGGGTTCTTGGTTGGAGTTATAAACATTAAAAAGGATAAAAATAAATATTAATTGGGTTAAAAGCTTAGAACCGATCCTTAGCTAAGAGGTTTTAAAGCCTGACGTGTTCGTTTTTTAATGGTTAGCGAATAAAGACAAAAAATATCAGATTTTTTTTGTTTCATGAATTACTCTCCTTCGATAACTCTTTCTCTCTCGTCTCTCTCTTTCGGCGAATGCGACGATCCAAATTTGCCGAGTTTGGTTGAAGGACGATCCAATCTGTTAGTAAAGGTACGAATCTAGATGATGTTCTTAGTAGATGTTGATAAATGATTGGTTATTGAGATCGAAATTAGGGTAGAGATCTTGAGAATTAGGGTTTATTGATATTAGGAAAAATTAGGGAAATTAGGAGAAATTGAATCAATAATCGGTAAATTGAATCAATATTCGGGAAATTGAATCAAATATCTTCTTACTCTCTTCTTGTTTTCTCATTCCCTTTTGATTTCTTTTAGAAAGCCACAAGAAGAAAAAAGAGCAAGGAACGAAATCAAGATAGTAAAGTTTTCAACTTTTGCAGCTGCTTTCTCATTATACAACTCTCAGATGTCGAAGAACCCATCTCTTGAAGACGATGAAGCCATGCCTATCTCCGAAGTAGTAAAGAGATTCAAGCGTTTAAGGCTCATGTTCGAGCCATCACTAGGAGTGTTGGGATTTTTCTTGGTTGGCATGTGTTCTTCTACCTCGATTACACAACCGTCGCTAAAACCAAAGTCACAACCTTTCGGATAAATCGGATAGATTCCTTTGGCTCAAGGAGCTCGATGAAGCTTTAGTTAACAACAACACCAAAGTTGGGTTTCTTGAAAAGAGTGGGAATAGTTGTGATGTGTTCGATGGGAAATGGGTTTGGGATGAATCATATCCGTTGTATGAGTCTAAAGATTGTGTCTTTCTTGATGACGGATTCAGATGCACTGAGTTTGGGAGACTTGATGTGTTCTATACTAAGTGGAGATGGCAACCTAACCATTGTGATTTGCCCAGGTAATTAATTCTTTTTTATGTTCTTCACAGTATTTCTCTGTAGCCAAAAGATTTTGTTTGAGAGTTTGCTAAAGTTTCTTAAGTCGCTTTCAGTGTTCTTCAAGTTTTGGCGTTATCTCTTAATTTCCTTGTCCTGTGTGTGTTCCTTGTGATGTCATACTAACCCATGAGACTCATGAACATGGATCCAAAGAAGATGAATGAACACAGTTTAGAGATTGTCTAAGATTAGAAAGTTTTTGGCATGACTTTATAGATTAGGTGAATGTGTTTGGTTTAACTTAGCTCACTCTATTTTGTTATGAAATGGATCAGATTTTATGCAAAGTTGATGCTGGAGAAACTAAGGAACAAGCGGCTAGTGTTTGTTGGAGACTCTATTAGAAGAAACCAATGGGAGTCTCTTCTTTGTATGCTATCTTCTGCATTCAAGAACAAGACTTTGGTTTACGAAGTGAACAATACACCAATCACCAAGCACATGAGCTTCTTTGTATATAGGGGTTTTGTTTAGCCGGCGTTATCAGCAATCAGATTGGTTTTGGTTCTTTGACTGATATTGGATTTGTTACTACAGTAGTTGTTACTTTCAAGAAGGTGAAAAAGTGAATAAACTTTTTTTTTTTTCATTAGAACCTTTATTGAGGTTCACTAGTGGAGCAGAAAATAGTTAAGAAACTTTAGTAAGGTTCTTAACTTTGAAATAATCAAAATTTATAATAAAATAATTGATTAGAACCTCATTAGGGTTCACCTATTAGAGATGCTCTTATAGATGCATGACACCTTGTGGACAAGCGCCAAGTCCACCATAATTTTGGTGCACCATGCCACATGGAATCTATATGACCTCAAAATATTCTCTCTGTAGTGCGCGTCCAATGAGTAAAACAGAGCAGCAGACGAATTTTGAATCGAAAAAGCATCGTCTTCCTTATTTCTTCTCTCAGAATTTTACGGCGAGCCTCTCTATTCGCTCTTCATTAAATTCCCTGAATCTTCTCCGATATCTTCGTCTTATATCTCTTCCACAATTTTTTTTGTTTCTGTTCGTCAGTTAGCGGTAGGGTTTTCATTTGTCTTTCTCTCGACGAATTTTCCCCATTGATTGATTCGTTTGAATCTGAAGAGATATCAATTTTGGCAGATCTCAATAGGGTAATCGTCCGTTTGATCAATCGAATCGAGTTTGTTCGTGTGTTCGGCTTCTGAGAGCTTGTGGAATAGTAGTATCTGGATCTGTCAAATTCAAGACTAGTTTTTGCGATTGAACTATTGGAAATGATTTGATCTTTGGGTGGGATTTGATCATTTGTAGAGTGTTTGATTCAAGCTGTTAATGAATATTGCTGTAAGAGAGGAGGAGAATCTGCTTCCGAGCTTTTCATACTCTTTTCTGGGATTTCTCAAGTTCTCAACTTTGGATTTCGATAAGAGATCTCTGTCGACCTTAAACCCTAGATTTAGATGGGATAAGGCGTTCTTGCTGATAAAAGAAGAGAACATTCCGAATTTGACTTAGTTTGAATTGAGAATGGGTTCGTCACAAGGCTCCACACTCTCGGCTGATGTGATGAGCCTTGTGGATACATTGCCTGTGCTTGCTAAAACGCTTATCGCTGGAGGAGCTGCTGGAGCAATTGCTAAGACTGCTGTTGCACCTTTGGAAAGGATCAAAATTCTATTGCAGGTCAATGTCTCGCTTGTGTTAATAATCTTATTATGTTTCAATGGCTCTGATTATATCTAAATTTTTTTCAGATTTCATCTGGTTTGTTTGCTGTATTCATTTGTGTTTTGATGTTTCTCGGTTCCTAAGATATTTGCTTTGCTGTGCTTTCAACACCAGACTAGAACAAACGATTTTAGGACCCTTGGTGTGTCCCAGTCACTTAAGAAGGTGTTACAATGTGATGGTCCTCTCGGATTCTATAAGTAAGTACTTAGTGGTTTGACTCTTATTTTTCAGCTCTGCTCAATTACTTTACTGAAACCTTGTGCTGTGCATAACTCTTGCAGAGGAAACGGGGCGAGTGTTATTCGAATTATTCCATATGCCGCACTTCATTACATGACGTATGAAGTTTATCGTGACTGGATTTTGGAGAAAAATCTTCCCTTAGGTTCTGGTCCAATTGTTGATCTTGTGGCTGGTTCAGCTGCAGGAGGAACAGCAGTTTTATGCACATATCCCCTCGATTTAGCTCGTACTAAGCTAGCTTACCAGGTTTGTAATTTTGAATACCTTGATTTGATAGACTTTTGTTGTTGCTTGATTGAAAATGAAGAATATCTTTTTGTTTCTCCTCTTATGCTGTTGTTATTGCATTTAAGGTTTCTGACACAAGACCGAGTCTCCGAGGTGGTGTGAATGGATTTTACCGTCAACCTACATATTCAGGCATAAAAGAGGTCCTTACAATGGCTTATAGAGAAGCGGGACCACGTGGGCTATATCGAGGCATTGGTAAAGCTCATAAAATTTGCTTGCATTAATATTTGAACTGTCTATCAAATTGATAGAGGAAGTCTTTTCAGCTATAAACAGTTTGCGTCAAAGTAATACCAATTAGATGAAGAATTTCTTAGTCTAATCTTGGTTAATTTAGTTTAGTAACAAACTGACTCTTAAACCCTATCTTAATGTGTGCATTTTTCCTAATTTGCAGGGCCAACGCTGATCGGTATCCTTCCTTACGCGGGGCTTAAGTTCTACATATATGAGGAATTGAAGAGACATGTTCCTGAAGAGCATCAAAACTCTGTTCGAATGCATCTATCTTGTGGAGCTTTAGCTGGTTTATTTGGCCAGACCATCACGTACCCATTGGATGTTGTTAGGAGACAAATGCAGGTAAAAAACAAACAAACCAGAAACAAGATTTAGACTTGGCAACATTTCAGAACTCAGAATCTTTGATTTTGTTGTGACAACAGGTAGAGAATCTGCAGCCTATGACGAGTGAAGGCCACAACAAGCGTTACAAGAACACATTTGATGGGCTTAACACGATAGTTCGAACTCAGGGTTGGAGACAGTTGTTTGCTGGTTTAAGCATCAACTACATTAAGGTAAAAATCTGATATAAAGTCTTCAACTTCAATGAATCCAAGACTGGGTTTCCAATTCTTTTCAAAATTTGTGACTTATAGTATTGATTGTCTTTGTTTGTTAGATTGTTCCATCGGTTGCAATTGGATTCACGGTTTATGAGTCAATGAAGTCATGGATGCGGATTCCACCACGAGAGAGATCAAAACCAGCATGAGGGCCTTTGTTCATTCGCTCTCTTAAGAGCAAACTTGTGGACACAAATTTTTTTTTTAGACACAGATTTGTTAGACACAGATTTTTTTTTTAATACTCTCTGGCAAATTTTCCCCTATAATTCCTTGACAGTGATAATATTCTTTTGAGAAGGTAATCAGAACATTTATAAATTTGTGATTAAAAAAAAAGAAGTTGATCCATGTGTTGTGCAGCAAGAACTTGAAAAAAATTCAATCAACAATTAAAAGACTTCACTATTTTCCTACTGTGAATGTAGAAAAGTTTATAATATAATAAACTCGAACTTAAAATAGTAAATTCGATTTGTTAGCGTATAACAACTTTAATAATACAACGATTAATAATCTGGGACAATGTCTTAAAATGAACTCAATGATGGACCAATATCACAGGCGTATCGTTTTTTCTGAAATGTCATAAACAACCCCACTACGTAGCACGAATTACTTGACACGGCTTAGGGTTATAAGAGTCTTTTTAGCCGATGAACAAGAAAGAGATATATATATGTATGTGTAAATATATAATTCTGGCAGTAACATAAAGTTTTAATCGCATGTCGTTCCTTCTTCTTCTCCTCCCGTAGGATTCGACTCTTCAGTTGCTAATTTAATCCTCATCTTCTGGGCAAGTTTGATTCGTTGCTTTAATTTCTGGGTTGTTTTCATTTTTCTCTTCAGATCACTCAGATAATTTTGGGGTGTGTTTCTCAGAAAGTCGAGATTTTTTTTTAGGGTTTGTCGGTTTATCAATGGAGGGAATGTTGTCTTCCAGTGACCAGCAGAGATTAGTCTCTTCTTTCCTTGAAATCGCCGTCGGACAGACAGCTGAAACTGCCCGACAGTTCTTACAGGTTCGTGCTCGAAACTGGTAGATTTGTTATGTTTTATTTCCTATGGTCAACTGATGGATTTGTGTGAGTGAGCTGAACCTTGATTTACTTGTTTTTGGGTCTTAACTGTATGCTTCGGTGTTTTTTCAGCTTAGGAACAATTTGTTTGAAGACTTATAACAATTTGGGATGTCCACTTGAAACCCTAGATTGGGTTCCTAATTTTTCAGCTTATTGGAAATTTTTATGAACATTCTCACAGTATTGGGTTTTCGAGTTTATAGCCTAGATTGAGATTTGACGCAGAGAGTTTTTTTTGTTTTTTTGGGGGGTATTTCTCTGTTGATCTGGCTTTTCGCGTAAGAAGATATCTGTGGTGTTAGGATCTGCATTTTGAGGAGATTGATTTAGCAGGTTTTTTTTTTTTTTTTTGTATGATCATTGTTCTTCTTATGACTTGTAACTTACTCATTTTAGCTGCTTTATAATTTCTGTATCGAATTTAGTTTGTTTGGTCAGTTCCAGAATGAGTAGAATATTGTTGCTCGCTATTCACCACTCTAATGTTGGTTATTTGTTAAGCGCTCTTGACTTTATGTAAAGTTACTAACATAGTAGAATTTCTATTAATAGGCAACAAGCTGGAAACTTGAGGAAGCTATTCAGCTTTTTTACATTGGAAATGAAGGTGGTATGCTTCCGTCTGGTACACACACTCAGCCAGAGTCCAACGATCACGTGGCTGCACAATCTTGGGGGTATGATTATGTTATAATTTGGTTATTGTAAAGTAAATTCGTTTTATTTTTGGTTTGTTCAACCTTTTGGTATGATGTTATATTCCATAGGGCGGGTACAGACACAGGAAATGAAAGGATACTGCAGAACGATGTAGATGAAGTCCGTGCTCCTTTGCCTGTTGTCAGGGAGACTCTTTATGGCCACTCTATGTATTATGGGTTAGTCTCTTTTTCGCTCTCTTCTTTCTTTTTTCTTAAATCCGGAACTTGTATTTAGGTTGAAAGGTTTATCTGCAGAGCTGCCTCTGTATTTCATGTGATTTTTCCTCGAATTCAGGAGCTGCCCTCTTTTGTTTCTTAATTCAGAGGTTGGTCTAGTTGATGTTTCTGCTGGTCGTCATCCAAGTGCAGTTTTCGGATTAACTATTATTTCAGTTAGCTCTAGTCAGTTATCTAGGTTTAGTTGATGCTGATGTTAACTAATTTAGAGCTAACCCTGCTTAGATTATTAAGGTTGCTCTAGTTGTTTATGTGTCAGACTGTCAACCTCATGATGGTTCAGTTCCTTCCCTTGCCTCTACTAATATACATGATGGTGATATACACAAAGAGTTCTTCGTTTCAGGGCTTTGGCCAAAAGAAATATGTTCCTGTTACTTCTTTTACTTGAAGAAAAGCATTTGCAAAGAAAACTAATCCAGGGACGGTATTCATATAAGTACACGAATTATGTAGCACAGCTAGAAGTGTAATCACGTGTCTCTAAATATATTGTTTTCATCTGTCATTAAGGTCAGCATCTCTGACATGTTTAATCATACTCCATTCTATGTAGATATCTGTTTATTATTTTATGCTGATAATACATTCTTCTAACAGTACATGCGGAATGTAGCTCTCATAATTCACTTGCATTTGTGAATAGGGCTATGAGGGTGGGGAACTCTCAGCCTGAACCATCTTCTTTGATTGCTTTCCGTAACTTCAGTGAAGAGCCAAAAAGCCCGGGAATTTGGGAACCAGATGAGGGTGCTTCATCTGCCTCTGCCTCAGAGTCTGCATCAGCTCCACGGGATAGCTTGGCCTCGTTGTACCGTCCTCCTTTTCATCTGATGTTCCATGGCTCGTTTGAACAGGTTCTCTACAACATTTCTTACTGTGCTAATTGCTTGTCTCCTTTCTCACTCTAAACCTCTCTGTATGCTTATTTGTTCAGGCCAAAGCTACTTCTTCTTCTCAGGGTAAATGGCTTCTCGTCAACCTCCAATCTACCACGGAATTTAGCTCTCACATGGTTATTCTCTAAAATTTCCTCTTTGTGGATTTCTTTTTCGACTCAACCTTGACGATAGTCACATCTAGGGGTTCCCAATCTGTCTTTTTGTTCGGTTTCAGTTCAGATTTTTCAGTTTTCAGATTTGTTTGTTTTAGTTTCAGTGTCAGATGAGGTTTGGTTTATTTTCTTTGATTTGGTTATTATGTTCAGTCTTGATTGGTCAAATCAAAATGCATACCCACTCACTTCCCGACTTTTTGTGTATCTCTCTCATAGCTAAATCGAGATACTTGGGCGAATGAGGCTGTTTCTCAGACTATCAAAGCCAACTTCATCTTCTGGCAGGTATAGTACTTCCCTTTAATCTTCTGTGTGCTTAAACCGAAACTCTCTTTACAGAATTGGTTAAAATCCCGCCAGAATTGGTTAAAATCCTGCCTTTTCTGGTACTAGGTCTATGATGATACCACGGAAGGAAGAAAGGTTTGCACATACTACAAGCTCGAATCTATTCCCGTGGTGCTTGTAATCGATCCAACAACTGGTCAAAAGATGAGAATGTGGTGCGGAATGGTCGAACCCGAGACTTTGTTAGAGGATTTAGTGCCATTCATGGACGGTGGTCCTCGTGAACACTTTGCTTCTCTCTCAAAGAAACGGCCAAGAGGCAGCTTCTCTTTGACTCCTCATTCCAAGCCCAAAGGTTAGTTTTCCAACTTCTCCACAACTTCCATGTTCTAGTCCGTTGGACAAAAATAGAATGCTCGATCTATTAATCGGACTTCTTCCTTTAGAGGATGTTACAAAAGATGAAGACGAAGAAGAACTGCTACGAGCATTAGCTGCTTCCTTGGAAGATAACAACATGAAAGAGTCCTCAGATGATCAGTCAACAATAACACCTGAAGAAGTAGCAGCTGAAGCAGTTGCAACTGCGGTGCTGCCAACATTCCCACCTCTGCCAGAAGAACCAAAGGGAGGTGATCGCAGTGTTCAATGCAGAGTTGGAATCCGTTTACCCAACGGACAAAGACTCCAGAGGAATTTCCTCAAAACCGACACAATTCAGGTCTGCAAATCCTAAGAAGTAACATTTTGATTATTCTTGTTTTTTTTTCTGTCTGAGATTTTCTGAGATGTTGTTGCTGTCTCCATTGTAGCTTCTCTGGTCTTTCTGCTATTCTCAGCTTGAGGAATCAGAGAGGAAGAAGCCATTGAAGCTAACACAAGCGATTCCAGGTGACTCAAAGACATTGGAGTATGAATCTAACTTAACCTTGGAGCAATCTGGTGTTACCAATTCCATGATCTCTGCTACATGGGAATGAAAAATCGTATCTATAAAACAATATCTTATGCTGTTTCTTAAGGTTTTATCAGATTAGTTATTTTAATGTCGACTTTAAAAAAGAACACACATTATTATATTTAATTTGCAGTGAATGGAAAAGTCACATATTATTGGATTTTATAGCTTTTTGTATTCGTTACATTCATAATACTTGAAATTCGACAATATTAATTAGTTTCAATAATCTTTAAAATCTCTATTAATTTTATTGGATTTACTATTATTAGTCTTAACGGTAACTATGATGATAATTAGAGTATTAGATTCAATAATCTTTAAAATCTTTATTAATTTAATTGGACTAATGATGATGATTATAAGACTAAACTGTCACTATGCTTATTTTAGATCACAAACAACAAGAAGCTGAGTTGTAAAGCTGATTTAGGTAGAACGCTCACTATTGGTGCGTGAAGTACACGATCCATTCGGTGGAGGTAAGGCGCATGTGTGGATAATAAATATCCTTTGAAACCCAAATGTCCGTTTCACGTTTTGCACTACGGAGACCCAAAATCCAAATGTCTTTACATGCACCAATGGCATCTTTAAAATTTATAGAACAAAAAAAACTAAAATAAATAAAATACGAAACCAAATTTGGAAAAATACATAAATACATATAGATATACAATGAATCAGTTGGTAAAATTTTTTAAAAATTATTGTATTTATTATGATATCTGTAGGTTACCTTTTTAAGTAGAGAGCTCACCACTTTGATTTTGAGTCAATACATAATAATATGTGCCATACATTTTAATACACGTGTATGATAGACACTGTGATTATTTTAATATAAAATCTTATAATTTGTATTTATACAACATTAAGTCATAATCTTTATTTACATACATGCACAATTGCATTGCTAGAATCCTACGCGCGCAATTGTAACTCGTTAATTAATACGATTTATTCGGTGGAGGTAATACGTAAGTGTGGGTAAATATTGTGTTATAAATATAAATTATTAAGTTATATTGGACAATATATAGTGTTTAAACATTTTTTATTAATCTCAACATCATTTCTAAATAGTAACGCCAAAATATATATGTTTTCTACAAATGTCAAATTACATTAATTAACACTCCAACCGTTTCATTATAATGTTATTAAAAACGTCAATATTATAAATTATAAAATTTTATTATATCACATTTAACAAAATATATGAGATCATACATATCAAATAATAATAAAATGTAACAAATATGACATAAAATCATTTGATTAGATAAGATAAAAATTTAGTAATATTTTCCAGTATCCTCACACTAACATTCGAGGTAATAAGAAAAGTAGTGAAGGCTTAGGTGTTTAAAGACAAAAATGATGAGTTAAATGAATGAAGAGAAAGAGAGAGGTTTTGTCTTGAAGCCATCAGAGAGACACGAGAAAGACTCTGAGGTGGCCCCCTGACCACACCCGCATGTGCCCACATTTCACCGTTTTACAATGACACCCAAACCGTAACCTTCCTCATTTTAAAATAATAATTAGCTGGATTTGCTAAATTGATTTTATACTGCATTAGAAAAAATAATTTTTATTTAAAAATTTTAAACTCAACTATGTTAAATTTTGGAAGCTATTTACAAGTTGGCTTTACCACGCAGTAAAAAATATTTTCAAGATGAATCTTTCAATCATTATACCCAAAAAAAACTTCCAAAACATTAGATTTTTTGTGTATTTCACGAGTTACTATTGCACGTAGAGAGTATACTTCACGCGCTATTATTATTATTTGTATCACTCTAGTAATACAAATCTACTTGTTCTTATCAACACAATTCTACTCTTTCTTATCAAAAAAAAAAGTTTAAAGACTTTTTTTGGAAATTATTTTTCTTCTTTATTAGGGAAAAAGAGAAAAGGACTGTAGCTATATATATATATATATATTTCAGAGGTCATAGAAGACTTAATCCCAATTATTAAAAGAGAAGAACAAGAAAGCAAGAGAGAGAAAGATAGGGCATTTTGAGGTATGTATTTGTATATTTATATATATATATATATATAAGTTTGGGCTTGTTCTTCATCGTCTACTTGGTTTCTTTCTTTGTCTCTGAGTTTTAGCTTTTTATTGACCAGTTTCTTCTTGGTTTCTTTCTCTGAATCTCAAGACTAAAAGGGTACAATAAAAACAACTTATACTATGTCTTCTTTCAAAACCTTACAAATTAAATCTAACTCTTTGGATTTATATTTGTTCTCTTTGTTCTCGTAAATGTCTTCTAGTGAATTTTTTTTTCTCATGTCGTCAATCTCTATGGATTCTTCCTGTTCTTCTAATTCCTCGCTTTTCGTTTTCTTCTGAATCATATTTGATTTCTATCTTCTCTCTCATTTTAAAATTATTTTTCTTAATGGATCTTTGTAGATTAAGCAAAATCAGCTCCTAGAAGATGTCTTCATCGTACAACAACTCGATTTCATCATCTTCCACTCAGTCCTTCCTCCTCACCGGCGCCGGCACCGGGGTTAGTAACTTTAACCGTGAAGAGCCGCCGATGCCGATAATTCAACAATCCAACTCCATTACTCCACCACCTAAGAAACGAAGAAACCAACCCGGAAATCCAAGTATATATAAGTACCTCATCTATATATACATACATACATATATTGTTTTATTTATTTATTTTTGTGTGTTTCAATATCCAAACAAGAATCAATAAGCTTCCATGGGAAATGATATTAGAACCCTAATCTTAATTCATTTATTCTTATTCGATCTTGATTAGATTATAGATTATTTGGAGTTTCTTGTGATCGATTCATCAATTTTTTCAAGAAGATTAGATTATTTGATGTGCTTGTATATAATTGTCTCTTGAATAATGGATTTGGTTTTGGTAACAGATCCAGATGCTGAAGTGATAGCGTTATCTCCAAAGACGATAATGGCCACAAACAGATTCATATGTGAAGTGTGCAACAAAGGGTTTCAAAGGGAACAGAATCTGCAGCTTCATAGGAGGGGACACAACCTTCCATGGAAACTGAAACAAAAGTCTAACAAAGAAGTAAGGAGGAAAGTGTATCTTTGTCCGGAGCCAACTTGCGTCCACCATGACCCCTCACGTGCTCTCGGAGACCTCACCGGAATCAAGAAGCATTATTACCGGAAGCATGGTGAGAAGAAGTGGAAATGTGAGAAATGTTCTAAACGTTACGCTGTTCAATCTGATTGGAAAGCTCACTCTAAGACTTGCGGTACCAAAGAGTATCGATGTGAGTGTGGTACCATATTCTCTAGGTAAACTCTCTTTCTCTCTCTCTTGATTCCATTCGATAATTGTTCATATTTTAAATCAGATCAGTGTGAAATAACATATAATAAACATTAAAATCCATGTGTTGGTTAATCCATAAACCACAGTGTAGTGGTTATCACCATTTGTTGCTCAAAACCGAACTCGCTTTTTTTCTTTCTTATTTACCGTGGATTTTACATGTCGGCTATGGATTTTTAAGGTTAGAGTACTCTAGGCTTCTGCTTAAGATTCAAGTAAAAAAAAAACATGTCGGTCAGTGAATAGTAAAATTTTAACTAGTGAATGTGCAAGCTATATATAGTACTCGAGTGTGGTACCCTCTTTAATTATATATTGACTTGTGACTGAATTCTATGCATATAGATATCATCTATATTGGCCACGGAACATCATATTTCCTACATAGGGACATGAACTTATATGCATATATACACATAGGATCTATCAATATATTTGTTTGGTTGCTAATGAGTAGTGAAAGAGAGAAAGACAGTGAAGGAGAAAGGAGAAAAATAAAAGATGCTAAATTTGGTCACATGTGAGTTGGATTTGTTTCCATGCATTCCCATTTTTGTTTTCTTCTTCTTCACCTTTGCAGGTTCCTCTTTCCATGTAACTCCTCTTCTTGAGGGGCCCGTCCCATTTCTCTCTCTCTCTATAATATATATAAAATGTTTATTAATTAAATTTTATTTTATTCAAAATATTAATTAATTAAATCATATATATATATATATGTGTTTTGTGTATAAGAGTGGTTGGATTCACTGTTTAATTAAAAGTTATTGTGGTAAGTGTGATAGAGTAGGACTGTAGGAGTAGTTGATGTACAATTTACATTTCTAGGGTTTTATAAAAAAAATCATGATTTTGGTAAAACCCTTATCGTAGTTACATTTTTTAACTCTTTATTTGTTGTAATTGCAGAAGAGACAGTTACATTACGCACAGGGCATTCTGTGATGCATTAATACAAGAGTCAGCAAGAAATCCTACCGTGAGCTTCACGGCAATGGCAGCTGCCGCTGGTGGCGGCGGCAGACATGGCTTTTACGGCGGTGCTACTTCCGCTCTCTCTCACAACCATTTCGGTAGCACTTCAAATTCCGGTTTTACCTCTCTAGCTGCAGGTTACAATCTGAACCGTTCATCTGCCGGCAAGTTTGAAGACTTCGTTCCTCAGTCCACAAACCCTAATCTCGGCCCTACCAATTTCCTCATGCATTGCTCGAACCAAGGATTGTTGACGCAAAACGATCAGAGTCTCATGAACCAGCACGGTCTGACCAGCCTCGGTGATAACATCAACAGCAACAACAACAACAACTTGTTCAACCTCGGATACTTTCAAGACAACACTAAGAGCTCTGATCAGACAAGTGTCCCTTCTCTTTTCACTAGTGGTGCTGATAATAACGATGCTTCTGCTGCTTTGCTAAGAGGGTTAACTTCTTCATCTTCGTCAAGTGTTGTCGTTAATGATTTTGGAGATAGTGATAATGGAAACCTTCAAGGCCTAATGAACTCTCTAGCTGCAACAACAGATCATCAAGGTCGGTCTGGTAGCATTTTCGATCTTCATTTCGGAAACAATCTTAGCATGGGAGGCTCCGATAGATTGACTTTGGACTTTCTTGGCGTTAATGGAGGAATTGTGAGCAACGTCAATGGACGTGGTGGTCGTAATGTAGCTCCTCATGAGGCTGAGATTAAATTTTCACATCCAAATCATCCATTTGGAAAAGCTTGAGATATGTTGGATTCCTTGGAGTAATTATTTCTAAGCTTTCTTTGTTTGATGTTTTCGACTAAAAAGGATATGGGTTTAATTAGCTTTGGATTTTCATTTCGTATTTAAAGTTTTCTTTTAAGTTTTTTTCTATATAGTGTCGTTATGGTGGGAGGCTCGAACCTATGTTTCCCTAATAAAATTTGGAATCTTTCAACCAGTTGAGTCATTTTCATTAGTTATATATTTTACTTAGTTATATACTATATATATTCATGAAAAGAAATTAATTAGTTAACTGTTTAATTAACTTAATTTAAGACATACATAATTTTAAAAATGTCATGAACGAAATTTACCAAAAAAACAAAAAAAAAATCCATGAACGAAACATAACTTAATTTATAAGATACCAAGTACCAAGTAGAATTTCTTAAGTATCATATTGAGCGTTATACATGCATCTGCATGTATCATGTGAATTAATTTAGAAAAAGAATGAGCTATATCAGTATTTGAAGAAAAATATCGAAAAAAACTTATGCATATATAGTTAATAAATATAATATACATGTGGGAGATTTTTTTAGATATTTTTCTTCAAATACTGTACATAGCTCATTTTTCTAAATTAAGTCACAAGATACATGTAGATGCATGTATTTGTTAATGCTCAAATTCTACTTGGTACTTGGTATCTACTATGTTTCGTTCATGGCCTTTTTTTATTTTTTTTTGGTAAATTTCGTTCATGCCATTGTTAAATATATGTATATCTTAAACTCAGTTAATTATACAGTTAATTAAGTTAATTATAAATATGATCATTTAAAGAATTATATATGCTCATTTGATCCATATATAAATTATATATCCCACGTTGCACATGCAAGTTATGAGCAGATTTCAAGAGATATCTGTCTACAATAATTCGTCAACGGATCGGATAATATTCCAACAAAAGCATAATACAAACAGAAGCATCCAACATTCCAAAATTATTCAAATTCGTGTCGTAATCAAATATTTATAATATTTAATAGATATGGTTAACATTATATATTGTCAATTTTGTTGTATGGATTACATTAATTATACTATATAAAGATGTTCGGCCACCTAATACAGAATTACCGAGTAGGAAAATATTCCATATAATTAAATAGTAGCTAATTATTTGAGCAAACAATGTGATTTTTCAAAACATGAGTTTAATTTCACGTACAACAAACCGTCAAAGATTCTTGAAGTTAATTAAAAGGGGAAAGGGTGTTGACATTCCGAAGACATCTCTCTTTTTTTTTTTTTTGTCGTCGAGGTAGTTACTTCATTATAGGACTAGTGATATATACATACACCAAAAACATAACTTAGCTCTGTTTCTTTAGGTCTTTATTGTTACTTTCCCGACGTTGACTCCACCTACTCAATTTTCTATGTTTCGATGCAATTTTCCGCACCATATGTATAGGTAAAAATGACTAAATGTATTATTAGTGTATCCATGATTCTTAATTCTTATTATAAGGGTTATGAAAGATAATATATCAATATAATGTTTATGTATAATAAAGAATTAAACGTTACAAATCAATCTAGTGATATAATATAAACTTAGAAACACACCAAGAAACCATACTAATATTGAAAAGTTTTATAAATATATATAAAGCATGCAGAACCCCAACAACTAGAAAAATTATTTTTATTGCTCTTTATCTAATGTAACCATCACAATATCTTAATTAACCATCAACCATGTCTTACAAAAATAAAAACTTTATTGATGGATAAGTAATCAAATATAATATAATTTAAACATAATCAACACACAAACATAAAAGAAAATTTATACACATACAAATAATAAAGATATATTCAAACCATAAAAAATATACATATAAAACAAGAACGCCTATATATAATTAAATATGATGAATAAAAATCACTTAACATAGTTTTAGAACTGAATTATCAAACAGAAATAAAAACATAGTTTTAGAGTAATTAACAATATAAAAACCCACTAATAAATATATTTTGGCACTCCTCAAATCTTAATGCAATGAATTAAAAATATACAATAAAATATATGTAGTGGTGAATGGAAACATAGTTTTTATAGATTAAATTAATTAAGAGAGAGCAAAGAAAAAAAAAAAAAAAAAAAGGAAAACTTGTCGTTGTGAATGGTAGACTTCTCGTTGACGTGAAGCATCAAATATGCCCGTGAATTAATAATATCGAGCGTTTTAACAAAAAATAATATCGCGAAAAATCGATGAATACTGCAAGTCTGCAAATGCTTGGGGATATCTTCTTCTCCTTTCTCGTTGGTCCACTCCATTTATGGGCAATCTCAAATTGGGCCATATACGTAATCTGCATACACACATACAATATCTCTCTCTCTCTCTATATGTATATATATATATAATATGGTATGTACCATGTACGTGCTTATTTAGTTATCTACTTCAAAATATATTTATCTCAGGCCAGTGGCCGGTTTAGCCACATTTTATTTTTTTTTACAAAATTTAGTGGTAGAGCAGCATTGGATTTCTTGACCAATTTTTTTTTTTTTGAAATCCTTCATTAATTGATCAGAAATTCATAATAAACTACTAAGCAGAATAATTCTGAAAAGTAGTGATGAACTTGTCAGCAAATTTTTATCGATACAAATTGTAAAAACCTCTGTTTGGGTGTGATTGTATCAAAATGTCGATCGAGACAATACCAAACGAAACAGAAAAATAAACCGTCTTCCAAGAAAGGTTTTTATTGTCAAAACATATTTCAAAGAAAGGGAAGTAAATTAATTATATTTTACAGTTTTAGTATCCAATTTTGTAAAACTATTAGCCATATAAACGAATACAGTAAAACCCACAAAAAATATTGTTGTGACACGATTTCTTCCATTTTGGCCTTTTGTTCTTATACATTTATCCTTTTTTTATTTTCAATTGATTATGAAGTTTTAATTAGTTATAGCTAGATAGCAACATATATATACACCCTCTCCGTTTTTTCTTATAATTTTTTTAGAGTTTTATCTGATAATTATTAATTAAAATCCAAAAAAAACAAATTACTAAGGTAGGACGTGCATGTCTTCTAAAATTAAGGATATACACTAATTAAACATACTTACTTTATGTAAAAAAAAGAAGACATAATTACTCTTATGCTTTGTCTCGAGAACATTCAATCTCTCAATTTTCAAAGTTGACGTTAGCTTAATTATCCATTCAAATCTTAAAAATAAAGAAAATCTTAGAATTTTAGTTTATAATAATTTCAGGTCTGGAAATGCTAGTTGTTTATACATTGATTGTTCGACAAGTACATATCCTAATTTCTCAAACATAGTTTCATATTTAAATTCAAATTTGGTATGAATTCATTATTTTATATCAGTTGAACTGAGCTCATATAGAACAGTAAACTGAAGTCATATTACATACTTTTTGAACGATTTGGCTATGAAAGGAAAGCCGCAATTATATACGTTTATGTACTTGGAGAGATGAATGTTGAAACAGGATTATTGATTCTAGACCGTTAAATTTAATTTTGATAGGGACAAGACAACCCTTGTGGATATGTAAGGAACAGTATTACAAAGATCGATTTGTCAGACAAACAATATACCAATATGGCATAATGGCAATATATATATATATATTAGTTATATAAAATGTGAATAGATTTTAGAGAGGCATCAGACAAACACTCGTGACATAGCCAGCTAGCCTCCGTAAATTTGTCAAATGAAAATAAATTAGCGAATAAGAAAAAGGAACTTATAAAATAAATAAAAATACACAGACACACTATAAGCAGCTTTTTTCTCTCAGTTAAAAAAAAAGGAAAATAAAAGCTGATTTTTACTCTCTCAATTCATTCACTGCCCTTCGCAATGATAGGAGGATAAATGTGACGGAAGCCAAAAAAGTTCAAAGCATTTATTTGTTTTCCAACAAATAGTGATATCCAAAATATGACATTTTCTCTTAGTTAATCGTTCTTTTTAGTAATACCGACGACTACTTTCTAACGCCATTAGCTAGTAACAATAATATAAGAATATTATGATTATTGATTTAACAAGTTATAGATTTTTAACTATAAATTTAAAAGTATTTTATACATAAAAATAAAACTTATATGAAATAGGAGTTGAGAACTATAAGATAATTTGTTTTCTCAAACTACCATTTTTTATATCCAAAAAGTTAGGATTTAAGAGAAATAATTTAATTTGACCAAAACACAACAGAAAAACCAATTTAATTACAATGTTAACCAGAAAACAACTTATAAATACGGGTTAACGACATACCCCAAGATGCGTAGACCTTGTGATGATCTTCGACCTAGAAACTCGCGTGAAAGAATTCATGTAATCGTGAAGACTGTAAAGCTTCTTAGGATTGACGTCGTTGAACCTATCTGAGCTTTCAGAAATGTGAGGGGTAAAGTTGGTATTTTCCTAGATAAGCTAAAGAGAGAATGGACCGAGCCACCTTCGCCGCCGGAATTGATTCTGTCTGACGAAGACGAAGACGAAGAAAGAGTTACAATTGCAAGTGTTGTTTGTTAACATGTCTGACGCTCACATCCATACATGGTTTTGATTTTTTTCAAAATGCAAATATCTCGTTAAAGACCAAATTAAGTACTATTAGTTACTCTCTAAGATGATTCCAAAAGAGTGCAAAGTCACGCAAATTGTATTTAAAATGCATATGTATCTGTATATAGATACATGTATAGATATGCACATGAACTCGAGATAAAAAAAAACAGTACAAACTAATGTTACGTCACGCATGGCACATGCATGTAACTTTTTTTTTTAAAGGGTTCTCTTTCTCTTCATCCATGATATATATCTTATTAATTTAGACTTTGATGGGTGGCATGCAATTTGCCCTCATAGAACGATCAATTGTCAAACAATCAGAGTAGTATATATTAAATGAATGATTTGATATATATTAGGCCACGAATTGTCATACAATCTAGGTAATAATTGGTTTATAGATTCATCAAATTGACGAAGACCTATACATGAAAAATGGGTAGACAAAATCCAAGGTAGGCGGAAAAGTTTCACAATAAGAGAGAGAATGATTGTC
The DNA here is from genome assembly GCA_028015245.1 of Cardamine occulta. Taxonomy (NCBI): domain Eukaryota; kingdom Viridiplantae; phylum Streptophyta; class Magnoliopsida; order Brassicales; family Brassicaceae; genus Cardamine; species Cardamine occulta. The sequence continues at coordinate 22,497,838 of CM051364.1, read as the reverse complement.
CAACGAATATTTTAAATGTCCATCTACTTCAAAGATTCTTGACTTCCATAAATGCAACTCGAGTATGTATTAATGAATGAACTCTTTTTTGGTCAACTGAAATAAGGAAACTATTTTTCAGCTTAATTAAAATAATTCTCTAAGAAAATCTATAACCATATTAATTTCTCTCTCAGTCCATTTATATTGACCCTTTTCGTAATTTTTAAAGATATTCTATAATAATTATTTAAAAGAAAAAATTAGGGTTTAACCAGAGCAAACCCCAACAAACAACACTTATAGCATGCATAAATTACAACATACATATATACATACAAGAACCTCCTCTCTAGTCTCCAGATATTTCATGTATGGTTTAATTAGCAGCATGTGAACTGCCCCTAAAAAATAATTTTATCACAAATGTATCTAATAATAAATTTTGCAGTAATGATACTATTTTATGACAGAAAATTAGGCTAGTGTATCCAAGGCAAAGTTAACTTTTGTTCCTATTTGGCTAAAGCATCTAATAAGAAATGTGCATGTTTTTTTTTTTGATAAAAGGGTTCAGAAATGTGAATGTTTATGTATATATATATTTACACGCACATTCATGTAAGATATTAAAGTTAGTGATCCCAGATTCCCAGTAAGGTCTCTGAATGCACGTGAGGGGTCATGGTGAACGCACGTGGGGTTCTGGATATATTTAGATACAGTTTCCTCTTAAGACTTTTTGTTTCAGCTTCTATGGAAGGTTATGTCCTCTTCTATGAATCTGTAGATCTGTTTCTCTTCAAAACCCTTTGTTACATACTTCACATATTAAATATGTTCGTCGCCATCATCGTCTATGAAATGAAGCTATCACTTTCCGCATCAGAGTCTGTGGTTTTGTGCAAGAAAACAAATGAGTTCAGAATATCGTTAATTACTAGATGTCGACATTTTGTCAAATTGAAAGAAAACAAGTTCGGTCTGTTGAATTACAAAAAGAAATTAAAGCCTATAAGAGGCCCAGCCCAATAGAGCTGTTGTTACTATAAAATTTAATTGAATGAAATTCATCGATTCGCCACTAAAATTTCGCTGTTTTAATTGGTTGAGTTTTTTATCCAAGAGGTTCTAATCTTCTATGCCCATAGAACTATATATCCTATGAACCGGATCTAGCAGTTTCTGGCATTTTTTAAACAACACTCGAATCTAGAGAAGCACCACTTTTTACTCTTTTTGAATTGTTTACCACACAAAAAAAGTAGTACACGAAATCAACTATAAAAATTTGGCCTAGAGACTAACCTGAAATGAAAAGCCCAAAAATTATCATTCCATAAATTTTGAATATTTATATACATTTTATTCATGTGTATTTATAATTTTATTTAGCGGAGAATTTTCAAAATAAGGAATGATATTTGTCATTTCTATATAACGACATCTTAACAATAATCGATACCCTTCGCTTTCGTACCTTCAGATGTCAGATCTATCATTTTTCTTTTTTTGGCATCTCAAGATGGAAAGTATCATTCTTTGGTAAAAGAAAACCACTAATTACTTTTTTTAAACTAAGCCTTCAGTTATTAGTTATATAAATTAATTTCCATTTAATTTCAAAATTATCACCAACGGTGGATAATGTGCCCATTTTCTTCTTTCTTTCTGGAAAAAAAAAATCTCTAGGATCATATACAAACAAACACTCTCAACATTTTTAGTCTTGAGATTCTCCTGGTGGATCGCTCCCTTCATCATCCACAGATTCATCATAGCGTCGAAGAGAATCAAGACTGTAAGTAAATAAAAAAACGTTCATGATCACTCAGAGATTCACAACGTTTGAAAGGAAGATCAAATTAAAGTGAAGTAGTACCTGCAATTCTGAGGTACTTTCCAGGAGAAACCTGAGGATTGTTTTAGATGAAGTGGCAAAGACATGAAATCTTTCCAATCTTGAAGCATGATTCTTAGATCATGAAGCTTACTTTCCATACCGTAGCAGCAATTCGCGTGCATTGTACGAACCAGGTTCATATCTCTGCTAGGCTCACATAGACCGCCGAAGTAAGCAGTGTTCAAAAATCTCATCTTTAATCCAATGCGGAAAACAAAAGGTTCTGTCTTAAGAAAGTTAAGAACATCTTGATCGTGATATCCCGGGAATCTCAGTCTTGAAGCATACCAGTATTTGTAGAAGAGTATAGTTCGATTATTGAACCGTACAAAGTTGAATCCTCCGTTTGGTCTATTATGTAGGTCGTTTGATCTACCGAGGTAATGATCACAAGCAATCTGGAAATCCGCATACATGTAAAACCGTGGAAACGGGTTCCTAAACCACATCACATCAGCATCCTGAAGAAAAGAACGAACGGGTCACTAGATAGAAGAACCAGAGCAATGAGAAGATACGAGAAAACTTACGGTGAAAACAAAATTGTAGCCCAATTCAAGAACAGAACGCAAGAGATCAATCCTTCTCCACATCATCTTCAAGTAAGACCGAGTCATAAAATAAGCTTCACGAGAAAAATCAACTCCTTCAGTAACAAGACTGAAACAATGCTTATGAAGTTGTAAGCAACGAGAATAAGCCTTAGCATCCAATGCAACAATCACCAAATGATCCAAGATTTGGCTTGTTTCTTCCCCAATTCTAAAACTCTCGAAGAAGAGATCAATCACAGATCCTGGAGCTTCCCATGCTGCATTCAAAGTAGTCAAAATCACTGTCCTGTCTCTCGTTGCAGCTTTACGCAGAACATTTTCAAGGTTAGGTTCCTCATCATCCTATCATAAATAAACCAAATCAAACATTTGAATACATTCACCAAGCAAATTCAAATAGTTTAGTAGAACACTTGAGGCTTCACAGTGATACTCATTGGTTCCAAATTCATCATAATCGAAACTGAGAAAGATAACATGCAAACTCCAAGCAGCAGAAATTGCTAATTTCAGTGCAGTTTCAATGATTTTTGAGATCAATCGATCTCAAAAAAATCTTTCGACGAACATCAAATTTTGTGATGAAGAGAAGAAGATAGTGAAGAGAGAAAACTAACAAGATAAGCAGAGAAATCGAAAATGCGCGGGGAGAGAGACAAGGAATCAGCGGCTCTGTAAAGAAGGAAGCAAGAGATGGAGATGGCGGCAAGAAAAACAGCAGCTCGGCGGACCGGGATTGATCCCGGAGACATATCTCCGAAGGAATTATTAGCGGAAGACGAAGCCTCGAGCCTCGCCGTGTGGAATCTCGAACCGACACGGTGCAATAGATTCATCCCCACCGACCATCGTCACTACTACCATCAATGCTATTTTCCCGAATTTGTTTTTTTATTTCTATTATTATCATATTTACGACCAATTTAATTACATACATCCACTACTAAACGCAGCGTTTAACTTATACCTCTATATCCAAACGCAGCGTTTAATAGCTTCTTTTCTGAAATACATTAGTTAGAAAAGCCCATGGATGGTAGGAGGCCCGTAAGGATTTAAAGATGGACTTGGAAATGCTTTATCAAAACGTCCCAATTAAGAAAGTTAATGGGCACCAAGATCACTTTGGTTTTTAACTTTTTTTTGCCATGAAGAGGACGACACTCTCGTTGTTGTTATCTTCCAATTATTCGACCGTGAGATTGTAGACCCAAAAAATTATCATCACCACACAACAAACAAATTCTAGAAGCCTAACTAAAAATATATATTACGACTTTTAGGAGGTTTTCAAACAAATCTATATGTTCACTGCACTAAAATTTAAAACAAAGGAAGAAAGCTTCAGCTGCGGAGGAGAGAAAAGGAGAGATTAAGATTAAGATCAATCTTTGAAGAAGCAAAACAATCTCTGAATACGAATGGAGCAGAAGATAATGAGACTGTTTCGCTGGTTTCACTGAGTGTTGATGATGCATTGCTTCTCCAACGTTGTTGATGATTATGAGGATGATTCAACGACAGAGACAGAGATAACTCTTCTTCTTCTTCTTCTTCTTCTTCTTCTTCTTTTTCTTCTTCTTCGTGTTCATGCTCTCGCCATGTGTTTTTCCAATTGTTCTTCGTGCTCTCATCAGCCTAAGTTCCAAATATATAAAAGCTCAGTTTCAGATTAGTCTCTTTTATGCTACGTTAATCTAACCAAAAATGACAATTAAAGTTTCTGGTATATTTTGGTTTTAATTAATTTTTAAAATCTTATCTTGGTGATAGTTTTTCACAAGATCGAAACTTAGACTAATCTACACGCTACTATAATACTATGAAAACCAACTTCCTCAGATCCTCAATTAATATGGCCTATTTATTAGAGACGCTAGGCTATCAAATCCAAAAATATTACGATTAGGTTATAAAATCTAGATTGATTCACGTAGGAATGTTACTGAGTATTGAATATTGATGGCGCATCGTAAATATGTCAATGAAAACATCAGAGAATAAGGTCATTAGTTTTTAGTGCTTACTCTACTTAATAATCTATCGATAAGGAAATCTATATCTGGAAATTTTCAGTACCCAATCCCATGCCTACCCTAGAGTTGACCCATAACAATGTTCAATGGTTTAGTGAGTGTTTGTTTATCTGAGCCTTAAATATTTTTATTATTGATGCAACTTTTCGTAACGGCTATCTGTGAAACCATATAATAAAATTGAATTATATTTAATACCTCGAGAAAGTGATGAGACTGAAATTTGATGGACTCGCCATTGCCTGCAAATGTCTTCGTTCTCTCCATGTTCATGATGTTAAGAAAGTCATCGTCATCATTATCAGTCGCTGAAGTCTGATCTCTTCTCCCCAAAAAAAAAAAGTGAAAAGATTTCATAAATTGGACAATTCATATCCAAACAAAACTGTATGATAGCATACCCATTTTCTGGAATAAAATTAAAACACTTGTCAGAAACAAATTAATATTCCCTTTCCATTTTTTCCCCAAAAAAATAAATAAAAAATTACCTAAAGTTAAAAGAGTGAAACCCCAAAAGACAATCATTCCTTGCGTGTACAGACAAGTTGTCATGAAGATGATCTTCTTCATTGTCTTGTCTTCTTCTTCTTCTTGAAGATGATGAAGAACTCTCTTCTGTCCCCCAAAAATCCATAATAAATACTAACATAAATTAATTTATGACCATGATGAATATTCTCTTTACCCTTTTGTTTTTTGTCATTAAATTAAAGAAGCACCTATTTACCTACAAGGCTATAGCCAAATTATTCTTTTCTTGTTCTAATAAATATTTCACCAGTATATTTTGTATTTTATGAAAATGTTCTATTATGACTTAAATTTATGCATTACAATTAAATGTGAATGGTGGGAATTTGAAAGGATTCAGTCCTAATCATTTTTTTGGTAAAATAGAACAGTCCTAATCTTATTGTGAATTTTTTTTAGTAAGGTGCAATGTAATTTCTACTCATTTGACACAAAAAGAATATGCAAATTTTAGTACCTGGTTTCCCAAGAAGAGTGATTCTGGATCCCCTATACATCTGCAATATGATCAAAACAATGAAAAAACGTTTTAAATATTCGAAGTATATACTATTAAACCAAGGTGAAGAAGGCTGTATAAAAAAAGAAGGCTGTGTAATGGTATACGCGAAGAAACAGTACAAGACAATAAATATTATTGAAGAATAAATGAATTTTTAAGAAAATCATTTTCTTTGACCTGGAGATGGCTCTTGACGTGTGAAATGGTGAGTCCCTTCACATCCATTATCTTAAGAACAAGTTTTGGAGTTGCTTCTGTTTCATTCAAACCCAAAAATATAAAATTTTTAATACGATGATGTTGAGTATGGATGCATATTCTAAACAAAACGTAAAAAAATCCAAACTTTAAGATGATTAGGAAAAAGTATATAAAACTTTTAGAAGTTGGTTAAAAAGACTGACTGTATTGACCACCAAGCAAATCAACGGCGTGAACAAAGCTCCGGTGAAGCTCAGGCGTCCATCTTAGACGAGGAACCGGAGATCTTACGTACGGTCTAACTCCACCAATCCCTCCGTCGTTGCTCCTCCCACACCTACCCATCGGAAGACCCTAATCCTTTTTGATCTTGATTCTTCAGAAGAAGAATTTTGTTTGGCCTTCTGTAGAGAAGAAGCCAGGGGAGGAGAGATGAAGAAGAAGAATACTTAGAAGAATTGTGATTTTGTGAGTGAAGGTTAAAGATTAAAAAGGACAAAAGTTTTCAGTTTTTTATAAAAGATAAATGTTTCTTTTTTCCTTCTATTCCATTTTGTCTCTTTTTGGAAGAACTCGTGCTTATGTGTGTGTATATGTATATTAGTGTGCCAGTGTGTGTGTATATTATTATGAGCAAAAGAAAAATCAAAACTTTAGAAATTGTGATACGATAAGTAACTTCTTGGGACGACCAAATAAAATACTCCATAAAGAAAGAAAGGGATTATAATTTATTTTATGATTAGTAACCAGCTGGAATGTTGTTATACTTTTATATAGTTTGAGGTGACATGTGTTTTTGACCTAACAGAATAGAATACATTCAACATAAATTTATCATCCATTTGACTTTGCATGCATTAGTAGAAAATAGCTTTACAAGAATCTTTTTGAGTTTTGGTTGGTATCCATAATCCATGGACCACTACCGTTGGAGACATGACATTTCTATTGATTACAGTAAACTTCTACAAAAATATATGAAAGTTGTATACTTTGAAACTTTAGTCTACATTTATGTATGTAAAATTTTATGATAATCAAAAAAGTGGTTTATCGTTTTTGTTGTGATTCATGCCTATTGTGATGAATAAAGCACCAAAGCTATGAAAACATATACGATTGTACAGTTATGTTTACCGTATAGTGAATGGATTCGGATTTCAAAAGTTTTGATTTTCTTTTAGCTTGTGAATATTTTTATTGTCCACGGGAAAAAATTTTAAAACCTATTATGTATTTCTTGTTATGTTGTGTAAAATAGCACCATAATATTACAGCAACAAGTGTTTTGTAGAACAGAATATTTGCTGTTGTATTGTCCAATCCTAATTACTTACAAGAATTACCTTATTGGAATTTGGGATTTACCCAAATGAAGAAGTTTCCTCTAGGCGTCAAACTTTTTTTCATCATAGGTTTTTTTAGACCAGATTAAAATAAATAAAAATAACAAAAAATGAAAATAGCCCAACTGCTAAGCTTTGACCTTAGGATCATCATTCCTTTTTTAAGTTTCCTATCTTTTCTTTTTCTGGGATTTCGTGTTATTCAATATATTTACTTTCTGATAATTACAAAGTTGTAATTAATGGTCCTTCGTATTTGAACCAACTTTTTGACTTCATTCCCCTAATATACTTTTTATATTTTCGTCCATTTCTGATTTCCAATTCATTATTTTTCTTTTTGTTTTTCTCTGATAGTTATGGACGCAATTGAAAAAAAATGTAATGGTATTCATTACACATGCACCTATGCTTCTGGTTCTTTCCAGTTTGTCCTCTTACTTTGTTTCTGATTTCTTACTGCATATTGAAAACAAATAAAAATCATTTCCCTATGTGGTAGCCCATAAAATTACTGGGTCAGGATTCTTGATCTTTTTGTTAAAGAGGATCCTTGTTCTCTTCAAACTAAATCTCTACAAATTTCGAAATTATGTTTTAAAGAATCATATGTTAGCTACTCTCGCAAAAGAATCAAATTATCCGCATATGGATAATTCAATTCATAATACATTCTGATGTAAGCTTTCAAAAATCTAGGTGATGTTTATTAATCATTTGGCTAACTAGACTAAACAATGCTTCTACAAAACTATTACTCTATATATTTTTTTCTGGCGACAAACAAAAAATTGGTACATTTCTATTGCAAAAATTGTCAGAGCCTATACGAAGACCATACGCATATGGTCTTAGCCATTAATTAGGGTAACTGATCCCGTCACATTTCCGTTTAAATCGGCTCTTTATTCTTCCAAATCCCAATATATTTCGGATCCCACATTTTTTATATACAAATTAATTTTAAAATGAAAGAAGAAGAGGAAGAACAAACGTAGGAAGTTGCTTAAAGCAGGAGGGTGGGACGCAAATGTCTTCGATGAAGAAATGGACAAATGTGACTGTAAGTAGTACACATAGTCATCTTCTTGACCATAACCCAGGTTTTGTTTTGATCTCCTGATTTTTTTAAAATATATCAGTTTTTTTGTTGTCTGGTTTATTATCTCTGTGTTTGAAAAATAAAACTAAGCAAATATTATATGGTTTTCAAAAATGATTGATTATTTTCGGTAAACTGTTTTAGTCATATTAATTACCATTCAGAAAATTTTATATCGTGAAATATCGCGATCGCCTTATTCAATATTGTGAAATTTGAATTTTGTGAGGAGCAAGCAAAGTACTACAAATATTCGGAGTGGAACATAACTTTTTAAGTAAACATAATTGGTACGTTTTGCGGTTACCGTACTGAATTGGTATGCTTCATTTATTTCACACCATTTATAAAAAAAAATGTACCATTCATACCTTATTTCTAACTTTGTACCATTTAGATGATATTCAACAAAACACATGCGAGAAGAATTCCAACAAAGCCGACCAAAATGAGAAAGTTACATATGAATAAACACTCTAAAAATCAAATCAAGCCGTAATACTAAAATCAATTAGAGGTTACGTAATACGTACAAAGTGGACCTTTTTACCTCATATGAATCACGAAGCCTAATGTTATTAGAATAGGTCAAGATGATGTTATTGACCTTCAAGATAAAGACTATAATACACACCACACGCTTTGATTTTACACTTTGCACCTACAAGGCTAGCCAAAACATATTTGCAATATGCCAATAAGTTCTGTATATAAACCAAATTAAAATCACTTCAATGATTTAGAAAATCTAAGCAAATGGTGTGAAGTAAATGTTGAATGGGTGGTATCCTAACCACTATAGCTAACTATCGGTTTTTAAAGAAGCTAAAGTTACGTGCTATCAATTGTAAATTAGATAGGTACGGTGACCACCTTGTGTCAGGCCTAAGTTAAAAAGAAATAAAATTACATCCAAAACGACGTGTTTTTGAGTATTATTTTCATGAATCTCTCGAAACGGGAAGCACAAAATTTTATTATGTTTTTAATAATATTATACTGACTGATCATACATTCATAAAGCTATTTATCACATACAAAGATGGTACGAAGAAATTGATACGGTGGCTACATACCGCGACATTAAATTTGTTTTCAATAATACTATGAAAAATGGAAAAATGAAAAATCAAACATTCAATGAATCGCCAAATAGATCCAAAAGAAATTGAATGTGAAATTGACTGCAGGTCCATGATTCATGGCTTTTATTACAATCAAACATTCAATGAGTTTCTCCAACTGATACATATATTTGTGTGTGTAGATATTATTTACATACAAGCTTGACGATATAGGATTGTTGAAAAGGAGTATTTGGATTATCATAACGGCTAAATTCTATTTTGGTTCAGAAAATTCTCACCGAATCATTTGACCATTAGAAGTATTATTTTATCTAAGCGTTTTTCTTCTCCTTACACTTTTTAATTGATTTCAATCATAGCACATGCACGACGATAGAAACTTAAAACAATAATAAAAAAAGGTGTAAACCGAGAGAGAAAAACACCTAGAGAGGGTTTGTTTAAAATTGTGATTTGAGAATAGATGGGGCACCGAAATAACATATTTAATATATAAGTTTCTGTCAAAGAATAGGTTATGAATGAAGTTATACAATCATATAGATGTGGTCATGTGAAAAAAAAAAGATTTAGGGTAGTGAGTAGGAGTAAGAACCAAACAACCCTTGACTTTTTTTGTTCCCTTGAAACATGGGAACTTGGACGTATGTTTGCCATATGTTTTTCTTTTCTTTTCTTTATCCTCCTCAAATTGTTTAAAATCCAGCTGCTACTGCTTTCCCCAAAAATAAGATAAACAGTAAAAACTATATTTTAGAACTTAGAGAATATATGAACTGTTAAACTAACCTGTCTGATGGAATGTGTTTTATCTATGTAAAGAATAGATTTAACACTTGATAAGATTGCAAGAAGGATTTTCGAACATACACTTGAATTTGATGACATGGCACGTTTGAGCATAAGTTGAGAGCTTCCTTGTCCAAGTAAATAAAAGTACGAGTTATAGCTCAAAAAAGGCAAATCATAACATGTTGAAAAATGCAAGAGAAACTTTAGGTTTCAGAAGCAGCACACACATGGTTGTAATCATAGCAGTAGAGACAAGTGAAGAATAACACAAGTTTGATTGTAAATGGCAGGTGAGAAGAAGAAGAAGAAGAAGAAGAAGAGGGACATAAAGAGAATAAATATCCCTTTACAGGCTTTGTTCATGTTCTCTTATCCACCAATCCATAATTGCAATTTTTTGCAGAATCTTATGTACAATATCTAAATGCAGACTATTCAGGGTCGATCCAGTGTGTATGGTGACCTACACAAAACTTAAAAAAATGTTCCCATTTCATTTTTCTTTATGTATAGAGAAGTATCCCCAAAAAAACAAAACATAAATTTGTTCCTAAAGATCTGATGTCCAAAGTCATAATTTCTTTTACATGTGCTCAAGACCGGGAATGAGCTTATGCACCACATTTTTTACAGGTACTTGGGAAAATGCTTTGTAAGTTAGGAGACTATAAGAAACAAATCATAATTAATTTTTCAAATCTAGAATCTAGATAAAGAGCATGAGATCGAGTACGTATGAAACTTAATATACATTGCCAATTTGGAGTGTACTGACCAACCTAATAATAACATTTTACCAAACAAATCGATATCACCATAGAGAAAAATCAGACACCTACCTAATGTTCCAGGGAAAAGCAGTAATGAGGTATAATGGACATTAAGAATCATGTAAGGAAGGACCTATCAGAATGAGCATCATTACATCAAAGAATGAAACCGAGACCAAATATTAGATAACACTCTGAGGAAATCAAAAGGCTGCGGCAAAGTAATCGTGGGTCCAACTATACTTATTCAAATTATTGAAATCAGAACAAATGTTTGAGGACAAGAATAATAGAAAGCGAAAGGAAGCTATTTTTCTAATTGAGATGGAATACTCTCGGGGTACAAAATGTGGATAGGACAGTAGAAAATCCCCTTAAAATTAAGCAATCTCATTGGCCTACTGTTTCGTATTCTGTTGGTTAAGAGTCGGTTTATGTCCATGATTTGGTAGTATACTGAATCGGTTTGATCAACCGGCAGTTATGAAAAGCTATTGATTCTACTAACTTCAGTAAGCCATTACCTTTTGCTGTAATTTCCTCTTGATCGTGCACATGTGATATGACCTAGAAGCTTTTTTTTATTTACAATTATCGCTCTTCAGTAGCTTTTAGTATTTTAAAAGTAAATAAGAAAAGTTTCTGTGGACCTGTGCTGATTCAGACCGGGTTGACCCGGATAACACTCCCTAAGAGCAATAAACAAAGAGCAATTCAAGTGATGTTGACGTTAACCAAAACAAATGGTGTTTGGAAATAATCTGTTAACAATTTTTTTTCCAAAGAGATGTACTAAAAAATATAGTCAAACCTCAAAACTAGTTCACCATAACATCAGCATAGTTTCTAAAATCTTGTGTTCCATTTTATTGATTTCCTGAATTGCTCGTCTCTGCAGCAAGACGAGCACCTTCCTTCTCAAAGAAATCGAATTCTTGGAGAATCTTAGCAAGCTTGGCCGCGTTGTCTTCTTTTATATTTGCAGGGACCTTCTCTTCATAATTAGACGCACTCATCAGCTTCTGCAACTTGTCCTTTTGTCTGATGAAACAAGAAATAAAATGTTAAATGAGGAAATAAAAACTTGATTTAACATGCGACTTGAAACATTTTGTTTTGATTCATTTACGGTGCCAGGGACTTACTTTTGGAGTTCATCAATCTTGTTTCTGATTTTTTCTTGTTCAGCTTGTGTGTCAATGGCTCCGTCCACTTTGAGATACACCTTGAGGTTCTCGTTCACCGTCTCAACTGCAGATCCAGGTGGGGCTGCGTGTTCTCCCTTTAACAGAACCTATACCAAAGCCCCGTAGAATCTCAGATAAGATGTACCAAACAATAGAGAAGCCATAAGAAAGAAACCAAAGATAGACTTTACCTCTAAGGAGGATAGATTTGCAAGGGTTCTGATCTCCAACTCGTGAGATTTTACAATTTCAGATGTTAAGTTGTTTTCACAAAGAGCAAAAGCAGGTAACCTGAGAAAAATGTACATAGCGAAAAAGTAACCTTTTCAGTGACAGTATATTTGAAAAATGCAGGATGTTTATGAAATGTCTTATGTGTTCCTCGAATGGGAATTTAATCATATACTCAGACCTTTCATTTTTCTGTTTCTCCAGCAACCCTGCCCTCAGTGCCCTCAGGCATTTCACAGTCGATAGAACAGTTTCCATTTCGGTCACCACTTTTTCATTTGTCCAACTCTGGGTTCACGACATCAGAAGAAAAGAATTAGAAACCTGAATAGTTATGACAAGTTACTAAGAAAATCTTACTGACCTCTATGGCAGATGGGTAGTCACATAACATGATAGATGTCTTTCTTTCAGTGTCTTTGGGTGAGGGAAGCCGTTGCCATAGTTCTTCAGTAACAAAAGGCATAAGCGGGTGAAGTAGTCTCAAGCCAGTCTCCAGACATATCCAGAGAGCATGTTGTGCATGAGCCCTCTCTGAAGCAAATGTTGGGTTGTCACCAGCAAAATAGGGCTTGATTGCTTCAATGTACACATCACAGAATTGGTATTGCCACCATGCATATACTGTGTTGGCTGCATCCGAGAACTCAAATGCATCCAGTGACTCCACTGTCTTTGATATTGCCTTATTTAGAACAGACAGAATCCATTGGCAGCTGAACGGCATGGTTTCAGGGCTTAGAGTCTGTGGAGGGGTATAATCATTGCCAAGCTTCATCATCGCAAATCTGACGGCGTTCCACAGTTTGTTACACCATTGACGGTAACCAACAACTCGCAGGATGTCCAAGTTTATTTTATCAGACTAGAAAAGAATCAAGAGTAGAGCAATTTTTAGTTTATAGAAAATACACTGAAGGAAGTTTATAGAAAATACACTGAAGGAAGTTGTTAGGGCTGTGTGAAATGGATAGTACCTGAGCAGTGTAAGAGACGAGTGCAAACCGAAGAGCATCAGCACCACATTCAGGGATACCATTTGGAAAGTCCTTCACTTGTCCATCTTTGGCAATAACCAGCTCTTTTGGATCCAAATTACCCTCTTCCAATCTTTTGTGAAGACCTTCAAGAGTTACTCCGTTTATCACTTCAAGCGGATCAATGACATTTCCAAGAGACTTTGACATCTTACGCCCATGTGCATCACGTATCATAGGATGCAAATAAACCTATAGCAAAGACAACAAATGTGTTTTTGCATAAGTACTAGTCACAAAGTAATACTAGCATTTAAAAGGAAGGAGGTTATGATCCTTGTTTAACTTAGAATTTACACGTACCTTGCTGAATGGAACCTCACCACCTAGCTTCATTCCCATCATAACCATACGAGCAACCCAAAAAAAGAGAATATCATGTCCAGTTTCAAGAACAGAAGTTGGATAGAAGGCTTTGAAGTCGTCGGTTTCATCTGGCCATCCAAAAACAGATAATGGAAACAGCCCAGAAGAAAACCATGTGTCAAGTACATCAGGATCTTGAGTGAGTTCAAACTTCTTCCCAGAAAATTTCTGAGCAGCCTCTTTTCGCGCTTCTTCCTCAGTTCTAGCAACAACCCAATGGTCATGGTACGCACCAACCTCCTTGAGCTGATCTTCCTCTAGCGTGGCATACCATGCAGGTATTCTGTGGCCCCACCAAAGCTGTCTCGAAATACACCAGTCACGTATATTCTCTAGCCATCTGTAAGGTTGTGATTGTTAATAGATGGTGTAATGACATCTTAAACAACTATGCAGTATGAATGCTACTAGATAGGGTAAATGAAAGAACCATAGAGTAAATGATAACTGAAAAAGGACCTTCTCCATTCTGCTGTGTACTGCTTTGGTATAAACTCGAGCTTCTTGTTTTCATCAGTGATAGCAACATCAAGAGCCTCCTTTCCAATCATGCTGCAATTAACATACCATTGAGGCTTTATCATCGGCTCGATAACATCACCGGTTCTTGAGCAAAGTCCAAGCCTCATTTCGTTGTTTTTGGCACCTCTGTACAGCCCCTGAATAATATATTGACAAAACACTTACAAGCAATCACACACATTGTAATATCTTCTCAAACCAACAATCAGTAAAAAAATTCTACTTATATGCTACATGAAGAGTCACAGAATTACCTGCTTCTGCAGAGCTTCAACCACTGCCTCACGAGCTGCAAAGCGTGGCATCCCTGCGAAGTCAGACCCGCCATTTGTGTTGATTTTTCCATCATCAGTGAATATGTTTATAAATTCCAGCTTGTGGCGCTTTCCAACATCACAATCATTGGGGTCATGGGCTGGAGTAATCTACAAGACAACAATAAATTAACTTTGACACGAGAAAAACAATTGATATGGGCAGAAACATATCATCCAAATATATAAGAGAGAGCCTGTGTACCTTAACACAACCAGTACCAAAATTTGGATCAACAAGTATTCCATCACAGATAATTGGTAACTTCCGTCCATTAAATGGGTGCACAGCAAATTTCCCATGAAGATGCTTATATCTTGCATCATCGGGATGAATAGCAATAGCAGTATCCCCAAGCATCGTTTCCACCCTGGTAGTGGCAACAACAACCTCGCCCAAGCCTCCCTCCAGAGGGTAAGCAAACGAAGTAAGAAGACCAAATTCTACTGGCTTCTCATAGCCAGGAACTTTTAGTAGTGTTCTTTCTTTGATGTCGATATGCTCAACCTACAGACATAAGACACTCCGCATAAAGAGGAGGCCGCCCAATAATCATAGTCAAACAGTTGCTGCTGACTTACCTCAACGTCAGATATTGCTGTTCTCAAAACACAATCCCAATTAACAAGCCGGATATCCCTGCACAAGTCATAGTATGCCTTCAGTCAAAGGTGCGTTCTTTAAACAGTGTAACTGAAAGAGTAAAAGAATACTATATTCCTATTTTTAGAACAGGAAGTCTGTAGCTTGCATCAGAGAACAAAGTCAGACTTAAACTTGCCTGTAGATAAGCCCTTCATTGTATAACCGTACAAAGGCCTCAGTGACAGCTTTTGATCTTTGCTCGTCCAGTGTAAAACACTACAAGTTTACAGGCAGAAACACATCAGTAAGATGGATAGCCCGAGGACACCAGTGAAAATAAAAAGTTCATTTACAAATAAGTTCATCTAATGGCAAAACAAATTGAACATAGCCAATTTTCCAACAAAGGTCGGATCACTGAATTTTACCTCACGAGACCAATCGAGAGAAGCTCCTAGACTTCGTAGTTGTGTTAGAATTGTGCCGCCATACTGGTTCTTCCACTTCCACACCTTTTCCATTTTTACAAGCAACACAACAGAATTTTTAAACAACGAAAAAGGGAAAAAGATACATGTTTTTTTTTTTTCAACTCACTTCCTTTACGAATTCTTCACGGCCAACGTCATGCCTAGTCATTCCTCTTTCACGCTTGATTTTTTTCTCAACCACAACCTAGAATGTACACCCAAGCAAAGAATATGATACAATGTGTAAAAAATAAAACTACAAGCATGCAGCCAAAAAGAGGATTAGGCTGAAATGTATACTAATATGGGACATGAGACAGGGGCGAACCTGTGTAGCTATACCAGCATGGTCAACCCCAGGTACCCACAAAGCATTATACCCAGACATTCTCTTCCAACGAATAATTGTATCCTGCATCAGCAAATATTTAGCCGCTGATCATCGGAGGAACAATAGTCACAGCAATAGCACCAAACAATATGCTAATGAAACCTCAATTGCAGTTGTTAGCGCATGGCCAATGTGCAAGGCTCCAGTCACATTTGGAGGAGGAAGAACCTGCAGAATCAATCAAAGGATTAAAGAAAAACTTTAAAAATCTTCAGAATAGTATTGATAATTTCAGAAGCTCAACATTTTCTCAACTGAGTTAGGTTGCACAATTTAAGTATTTGAGAAAACAATAAAAAGAAGGTCTAATCCAGAACGAACATGAATTCAAGAATCGAATAAGGCCTTACAATAACAAAGGGTGGCTTGGAACTCTTAGCATCTGCCATAAAAAAGTCAGATTTCTCCCACCAAGCATACCACCTGTCCCAATTACAGAATAACACAGAGATTATCTAGAGAAATGTTTTGGGGATGAATGACCACGCTCAAATTAATGTCAAAGAAAACGCTCTACACTTACGATTTCTCTACAGCAGCAGGACTGTATTGTTTCGCCATCTGTGAAGAAAGTTTTTTCCTCTCACCAAGAGGAGTTTCAGGGTCCACAAAATCCTGAGGATTCTCTTCTGACACATCCCGTTTGGAACTCTTCTTTGCGCTCTTTTTAGGGGCATTGGTTCCATCTTTGGCCTGTTTTGCCTACATGAGCACACCATGATAAATTTGTCTAGACCTAGGGGAAAATTAAGGATATGCAGCAGGAATCGGAAATGCATAATTGGAGTTCCTCAAAGATTACCTTCAGTTCTGCAAGCCTCGCTTTCTCCAAAGCTTTTTGTTTCTTCAACTCCTTTTCTTTATTCTATAAAAATTTGTATACATATTACTTCTAAGGTTGATATTGTACAGGAATAGATACTAATTGAGGTCCAGCACGATATAATGAAGTTCGATCAGACTGACAAAACCAAAATCCTACTTAACTAACTCTTACCACAGAAAAAAAATGAAATGTAAGGCGTTGTATTCAAAAGTATAATACTCCACAACAGTACCGAAAGAAACATAAACTATGAATACATAGAGATGCGGCAAGTAATCAAACTATGAGTGTAGAACATTTCTTCATTCTGATATAGTGAAGATGGATGCAACTTTTCTATCATATCTCTATCTATCTATCTATGATCTCATCAGTTCCAATTTCCAAATGGCCAATCCATAGTTGTCCCTATGAGAACATTGTCCACCACAGCCAATTGCATCACTATCGAATCACTCTAAGCATTCCCTAAATGGAACAAAAAACTCAACCACATTCGTCGATGAGATTCTAAATGATATAATTGTTCAAGTTCAAGCTATACGAGGACAACATAACAACGTCGATTCTAATCAAGAAAATGTTTGTGAGAAATTGGAGAAAGAAAAAGTCAGAAGTCAAACCTTCTCTTCCTTTTTCTTCTTCTTCTCAAGCTCCTCCTCTGTAAGGATCTTCTTCTCTGATTCTGACTGTGAATTCAGAAAACAAAACATTGGATTCTCAGACTTAAAAAACAGCAGAAGAATTTCAAAATCCGGTGATAATCCAATCGGAAACTACTACCGTACCATTATTCTGGAGCAGTGAAACGAACGCAGAAGCTGATTCGTAAGTGAGGGAGATAAGAAGCTGCGCTGAGAAGGAGAAGCTAAAGAAGATACAAATAACGGCTTGGCTCTTCTGAGGAAGAGCAGTGACATAGACAGAAATGAAATCTTCTAGGGCTGCTTATTGAAATTGCTTTTTTTATTGACAGAAAAATAAATCTTTTAATTTAAAAGTGAAAGAATGGACATTTGGGTTTGTAATACAAGTCAGGTATTTCGTTTTCAGCCCAGTGGGTCAAATATATATACATTAACAAATTTCATATGGTTTTCTGACCTACCTAACAAATTTCATATGGTTTTTTTACCAACCGACCATAATGTATAACCAATTTATATTACATGCCATGAAGATTTTAAAACGAGCTCACAAAGAGATGTGATTGATCAACGGATGTGATACCTTCTCAAGATCCACTCTTTACGTAAGTGATGACTGGTGTGTAAAAAGATTGAGAAAGAAGGCAACTACTACATTCAACAACAAAAAATCATTCAGGCCACCTCACACGTGTGTGACTAAGAAACCAGAGACATGGTTTGGTCTGGTTATTCACAACACCATGTTTAGATTAACTGTCTAAAAAAACAGAAAGATCACAGTGATGGAAGAAGAAGGGATTCAAAATAGGAGTTTTTTGTGGTGTGAGTGATGATTCAGCTAATGATCATCTTGTTGAAGAACTCAGCTTGCTCAGGGAAGAATTCCAAAAGCTCATCTTTGGTTACCCACACAAAATCCTCGCAGTTACTTATGTTGTATTTTGACGCTGCTACTACACTGCATTTGAAGAAGAACCTCTACATAACAACAAAAAAAGGGAGAAGAATCAAAAAGAATCCGTCAAGTTCAACTAGATGATGAAACCTGATTAAAACCTTTCAAGCTTTGTTCATTACCTTATAAGATGGCAAATCAGGCGTTTCTTCTGTAGGTTGCATAGCCATGTGAGCCATTGGAGCATTTCCAACAAAGTATGTGTGAGTGAGGTCTCCTAAGACTGACTTCAAAGCAGATTCTGCACACTGCAAATACCAAATTCCGATAACAACAATAAGCAAAGGAATGAAAATTGATGGTATTATGGATTGAAGTAGATGCAATAAACCATCACCTTGCGAAGAGTTGGCTCAGAATCGTAGACTTTCTCTGGGAAATGCCAGGCGGGTTTGTCACTAGTAGCTCCAAATGGCTTGCCGAAGATGAGAAGATACAATTTTTTGTCAAGAGCTCTATATAATGACCTGTAATAGTAGAGCATTTTCCAAGAGTAAAATATCGATCACCAAAGCAAGAGAACATGACATTTTATAGAGGCGAAGAACTTACTTCCTATCGTTTTTCTTGTCAGCCTCTGTAATTCTAGGAGCAGGTACATAGTCCATTTGGTATTCACCCTTGGCTCTGTATTTACGCACCAAAAGATCAACCAAAGACAAATGAAGTTTTCATGAAAACTTCACTACACTTGGAGTAAATTTAAACTGAGCTTAGATATAGTCACAGAACCTTCACTATATATCTATGAGCATATAACAGTTCTAAACTTTATCTGCAGCTCAGGTTACTCAATAGACCCGTAACTCATGCAGCTACAAGAAAAAACACACAAACCTACAATTCTTTACTATTGACCAAGCTTATATGCTTGGACACATATATGATATGAAAGAAGATTGACAAAAGCAGAAACATTTAAAGTGAGCCAATCTCTACATTAACATTTTAGAAATAGGTAAGTAAATACCTGTTCTTAGCTATGTCCAAGAACTCATCTGGGTATCTTCGACGAAACTGTTGTTGCCAATTGAATCTGCAATAGAGACAGAAATGTTTCCTTGATCAAAATCAGGTGAACCGAAGTGTAAAATCAAAAAGTTCACTACTCAATAACACAAATCCAATTGGGTCCGCCACATAAAAATCAACAAATAGATACATTAAAAAGCATTCTTTGAAACACATAATCATTACTTTTCCTAGCCATTTGCCTCGCTTTCTCATCATTCCATAACCAAGCAAAACAGAACACAAGCAAGCAACACCTAAGAAGACAGAGCGAGACAGACGAGGAAAGGGCTTTACTTGAACTCCTGAAAAGCGTAAACAGCAGGATCCGGTTTAGGTATCACAACGCGCAATCTCTCAAAAAGCACCGAAGCTACGATCTTCTCGGAGCTCGTGCAAAACCCTCTGCTGCTCTCCAAGAGAGGCCTAGCTAGTAACCGCACAGATGATCGCATTTCTCAATCACAACCCACAAACGAAATCGACTTTGGGTAGAGAGTGAGAGAACGCCGGCGCTTGAGTCTTCTGAGGGTTTTTCGATGATAATCCGTAAAACAAATTCCACGGGATGGAAAAATTATTGGTTTACAGAACCGGACTCAATCAGAATCCGGTTAGCTAGAGGGCTAGCATTCGAGTAAAATCGGTTTGATTCGATTTAGTTTTAAAAGTTCAGGATTCAGGTATTTAAAATCGGGTATTTTGTTTTAAAATCGGGTATTTTGTTTTCAGCCAAGTGGGTCAATGAATATTTTCAAGCTTATGTGTTTGGGCCTAAAATATATATTTTATGGGTTTTCACCGCTATGTTGTATAGCCATTTAAATTACATACTCTAATTTTTTTCAGAGATTAGGTGTTGAATTTTTTTAAAAAAATAGAGTACCTAGATGAAAATAATGTTAAAATAGTGGTACAAGTTTTTTGTTATGCATGGTTGTATTATTTACATCGCTAATGATAAAGATAATAATATTCGACTCATACATCAAAACATACAAAATTTTAATTTCTTATAAAATAAGTTAATGATTAAATATGGGTGAAAAAATAACAATTAAAAACATATGTGAAAAAGTTAACAGTTTGATATATTGGTGACTGTGATAAATTGATAAGCGATAACATTCTCTCTGATCAATTCTTTTCCTTTAAGCATCAAGGATTTGTGTTTTTGGTTAAAGTGATGGTCTTGAGTCTTGACTTTACATGGGCCCAATAGAGTGATAAAAGCAATGGGTCCAGTAATAGCAACAGACAAAATCTTCTTCAACTGAGGCCAAACTGAGGTTCAATCATCACCGTTTGATTCATCATAATTACCGATCGCGAACCGTCCGATTAAGTGATGAACAAAACCGTACAACACACACATGCAAAGACAAATATTAGCAGTAGAGCACAACTTTGATTGAAATAAAGCTCTCTTAATTTGTATTTTTGTTTCTGAATGTAACATTTAATTCCAAAGAGTATTCAATTAAGTAATTGCAGTTTATCCGTCATGGTTCTTTTTGGTTGATATTAGTAATTGATTTTTGTTTTTGAGTACCATTTTTAGCACAGCAAGTTTTGTATCGCAGTCGTAAGTTCTGGAAAGTACGTAGAATGAGTTTTTTTTTTTTTTTGACGATTACGTAGAATGAGTTTCAGACAAAAAAATAAAGAAAAACTCAAAACCATATCCCAGTACCAAAATATATATATTTTAAAAAAACTATCAATAATTAGCTCAGTAATTTAGTGAAGATATGTGTTTCAAATTTCAACTAATTGTTACAAAAAACGTGGCTGAAATCTACCTCCATTAAATGGTTTCTATTTAAATAGAACATTGATATAAACATAAGATTTTAAGAAATCTACTTGAACCCATAAAATAAAAGTGGTTAATATCATGGATCAATCATATCGTTCGAAAAATTTGAAGTTATATACACAAATATTAGGCATTAAATATCGCATTAGTAATCTTTTCAACGCTAAGTATTTAAAAATAAAAATAAAAATAAACTGATAGTTGTGGCTTCAAAAGGGGACGGAAACAATACGGGATAGATGGAATTAAATTATTTTTTTATGAATGTTGATACTATTATGTCTGTTCCACATTTCAAAAACCATATGGTGGGGCATATTTTGTTTTGGTATAGACTTTGATTTGTTAAAAAAAATGAAATTGTCAACAAAACTTTAGTAGGCAAACAAATTTCTCAACTCAACGAAGCTTTAATAGATAATACAAATCACAACTCACACGGTATACTTGTTTTTCGATTCTAAATATCATCGCAAGAGAACCGAGTAAATTGCAATCATCAAATTTGACCAATATACATATATATTGTGAGTTATTGTAATTTATGTTGGACCATTCAAACTCGAATTCAAAAGATGCGGCCCCCACAAATGATACGGGTGCAATCTTTCTATTTTTTAAATGGGCCCCGCCGGCATGCCTACATTCGGGCCCACTGAAAATTCGTATCTATATCCATTGCCATCGAGAAAAAACATACTCGGAGACAATATACTTTTTGTCGCATTAATAACATAGCATATGAAGTAATTCTCTTTTTATTTTTTGTCAACAGATGTGATATAAGTAACTGATAAAATGCGAAGTAATTCTTTCTTTCTTTGTTCTTGTTAAATGTCAACAATTGTGAAGTAATTTCTACATGATTAGAGTTGTTTTGTTGTTATAAGCACACTTCGTTCTAGAATGGAGGAGAATATCTTTGATTTGCTGAAGTATCAAATTGTTGTAAAATGTAATTATGTTCTATTTCTTTATTTAAATTTGTTATCCGCCGAGATTCGGTTGTTCATATTTCATTTGAGTTTTAATCTCTTTTTAATCTTCTTCGTTCTTCCTAGTGCGTGGTTCAAATTTTGAATTGAAATAAATCTATAATTATGTGAGACGGTAGTTTTAAAACTGAAAACGATAAGTGTTTTCAAACATCAATCTTATAATCCAAAATGACTACAAAACAGCTAAGTTTATATTATAATAATCCAGTGAACACATACATTAACTTCGGTAGTTTTATTATCTCAAAAATTCTCATCAAGTCTTGAGTGGAATTAGTAATTAGTACGCTTACGTTAATATTGCCATCATACAGACAAATATGGTACAGACTAAACAAAAACTACACAAGTAATTAATAACACAATATCGAAATAAAGATAGGTTATGATGGAGTAAACGTGATAGGATATGACATGACCCCACGATGGGGACGAATTGAAAGTATATAAATCTAAGGAAAAAAGTACCTAATAATAGAAGAACAGGTTGTTCCCCAAATCAGAAAGCATAAATTGTTATTGTTTTGATACAGATATAAAGCTGCAAATTTGAAATTCTCTTATGTATATAACTCTGATATTTATTGTTATTTTTGTCAACATGCATGACTTTGATAAACCATCTTATTTTATTTAGTAGTTAGTATATCTCGTCGTTGTATTTGCTACATTTTTCCTTTATAATGTGAACATTTCGCTTTCACACAAAACAAATATATTTTTATGTAGAAACTATACATGTTTACTTTTGCCAAGTGTTGTGTTTTTTTTTTTTACTTGTTGCACAGAATATGGTAATTGGATCAAGGAGAAATTCAACGAATTATCCATTCAATTATGTTGTTGTAATTAAAGTATTTATACATATCCCTGGTTAAATTTCGATCGACTTTTTTTTTCTTTTCTTATATTTATATGATGGGTAAAACACTCTTTGTTTTACCATGTTTCAAATTTTAATATGTCGTAATTGTACACAACTAAATTGCTCGGTTATATATAAGGTCTTTTACTGTACATCCACTATCAGTTTAATTAAAATCCGAGTACAAGGATAACATTGAAATCGACGATAAGTAACTTTCGCATTCTAAATCCATCATAAATGAAAACAGTATATCATTAATGATTTATCATTCACGGAGATGTACCAAACAAAAAAAATGATCATTTATTTGTTTATTTTACTGATACAAATACACGAATAAATCAAGTTATATATCATGCACCTACGATATTCTCTCTCCTCCATGAGTAACATGCATGAGCAGTCATTAGAACATAGACATCATGATGATAGTTTCATCGCCTTTAGCCATTATTCAGTCCCCAATTTACCTAACCCCACTCAAAATTCAAAACGTTAATTTACCTTTGTTCCATTTGTGTCTTATACATTGGTCAATATCAATTCATTTTTCATTGACATAATATTTTTTTTTTAAATCAAAAGATTTTTCATTGACATATAGTTTGTCTTTGTACACACCATGCCAGCATATATACACGACAACATTAATTATATATATATTGACCAAAGCTTGTAACATGAAAATTACTATTAGTGTTGTCACTATATTAAACTCCGGAGAAGCAGATTTTAAGAAGTTAGACATTACGAAAGATATCAGTGTGCAGACAGATTAGCCAAATTTGCTCTCAGATCTACCAAATTGTTTCCTTTAATATATCTGACATTTTGTAAACAATTTAACTTTGAGAATCAAAATACAGATTAAAAAATATCTTATTCCATAAATCAAACTGTGGGAATAAAAACTAAACTAACATAATGGAATAGTGAACTCGCTAAGTAAAGTAGACTTCATTATATATAACAAAAAAAAGGTAGACTTCATTTAAATTTCGAATACATCTTTTTCATAAGTTTGATCATAGTAATGGTGGGGTACCGAAATCATGTTTAAAAATCAAAACTTTAAAAAACAAACCCCCAATGCGGTTAAACATTATTAAATTGTAAACAGTATAATCAAATTATAAAATGATCATTTCACCATCTCACGAATAACCAACTAAAATTTCTATTATTTTGTATGAAAAAAATCCTGATGGACACATTCGCCACACAGACACTATCCAACCATTATTGTTCTTTATCTTTTATTTACACTTTTATAGTTGACTGTTTTAAATACCAAGTTTTCTCCTTCCAAATTTCTTCACTGCTTTTACTTTTTTTGTTTTCTTTTCAATATCATGCTTTATTTAAATTTAGTTTAATATTTTTACTCACAAGTCACAACCCACCAAGATAAATAGCCAGACATGACCTCCTCTCAATTCAACACATTCACAATCAATCAACAAACAATTCGTTAAAAAAATGAGTGAGCTGTTCTACTCCCTCCCCACTTGGGATCTTCATAACTTTGGATCACTCTTCAACCAAAACTTCAATCAAGGTGTATACAACAATTTTTTTTTTGTTCAACCATACAACAAACATATGCATATATGTGTGTGTGTTTTACGGCTTTCTTTTGTATGTTTTGATTTATGTTGAGCTTGTTGGTAATATATACGAGGGTGAGCTTGATGCAAACAAACTAATGTATTTCAATAAGTTTTTTTAAAATATATATACATTTATCCTCTGTCTAATAGTGGAGGAATTTGGCTATGCAATGTACTTGTAGATGCATGTGATGGGCACATTGATGGATCGCCGGAGCAAATATTCCGTTCGCCGGAGATGGATATCGGGGACGTTTCCACCGGCTATCTCGAAGACGCACTCATCGAATTCAGTGAGAGAAGCAAACGGAGACGTCTCTCGTTCAACGCCGTCGAGGACACACTATATAACGATTTTGACCATTCTCAGGTTTTATATCTGGTTTTTCGTTTGTCATTTACATAAATATTCATTATAAATTTATAATGGCTGATTTTGGCTGATCCTAGAGTATAATAATGCACAATAATTGGGGCCTGTCTGAGAATTATAGTTGCACGAGTAGTCAGTTTGCAGGTGAGACCTACTTCTTTAATATTATTACCATTTTTTTTTGTTCTTGGAATAAATAATTTATTACTGTTATTATATATATATATGTATAGTGTTGTTTTAATATTATAGTATGATAATTGAATAATCTTCACAACCAAAATTCTCTTTTTAACAGAATTAATTTTCTTATACTTAAACAGATGAATCTCCAAATTCTTCCATCAATATATGTTCAGAAGAAAAATCTTCAAATCGTTCCAAAAACTCTTTCGAACCATCCTCGTCCACGTCAAGTAAGTATTCTGTGTTTTTTTTTCCAACCAAAGTGTATTAGATGGGACCATATCCATTTTTCGTTTGTGTTTAATTATACGTATGCGTAATTGTTTACATACGTACTAATATATTGTGTTAATCTTAAAATAAAACATGAAACTCTTTATTTGTTTCGTTTGCGTTTTGCGTTTAACTATCTGATTAAAAAAATGTGTTTTTCTAATCACAAGTACTAAAGCATTTTTAAGCGTTAAAAAAAAACTAAAGCATTTTGTAACAAAAAAAAAAGAAAGTACTAAAGCATTTCAACAATTGGTTAACAAAAATAGAACAGTATTTCAACAAGTAAACCTAGTCGTATTATATTTACTTTTAAAAACTATCAGGTCCATACATTTATACACTAACTTAACACTTGTGCATTACAGAAAATAGTGAGTGTGACAACAAAAAGAGGGTGGTGTATCCATTTGGAGTGGTGAAACCAGGTGGTCGAGAAGAAGATGTAACCTTAAATGACATTAATAAGAGGATTCTAATGCCATCGGCTCGGCCGGTTCGACACCCGGTTGGAGTCTTTGCGTGCCGTCCGTGTGTCTCTGCAGATGGACCGGGTCTATCAGGCAAAGCCGTGGTTGCTTTCACGAAGATACAAACATTAGGGAGGGGCACAATTACTATAATAAGAACTAAGGGATGATATATGTAATATTGGAAATTCGACCCCGTTGTTATAATATGTACTCGATATGTTGAAAAAGATGATACACTCGTTGTCATGTTTAAAACCTATTGTTGTGTATAACGAAAAAGTGTTATATATGTATTTCCGTAATAAAAAATAAACTGCACGACTTATAATTCTTTTTTTTATAATCAAGATTAATTTAGAAAACTTATTCCCTAAAACAAAAAAATGCTCTTTAATATTTCCTATTGATTTTTATGTTTTTTGCATGCTCATGCTTTTGGTTCTTTTCCCTTTTCCCCCCTCCGCAGTTCGCAGCCCCTTTTGTTCTTTAACAAGAAAATACTCGGTAGACACTAACAGATAAATAGACGTAGCGTGAAGAAGAATAAATAATAAAGAAATTAAAGCAAAAGAAGTTGTTGAAAGCAACAAATCATTGCTTTCTTCTTGCCCTATATATTCAAAATACTTGATGATTTTTACCATATAGCAAGTACAAAAGGGGGAAAATAATTTCCCAATAAAAATACATCTTCCCTTTTTGTAAATTTCGGTAATGTATTTTGGGACTAATCGATAATAGTCAACATATTTTTTCATGTATGATGGATGATATCACAGTGGAAAACTCAAACTGAAGTTTACTTTTCAAAATTCGATATTTTTTGTGATATTAATGTCATTATGGGCCCCATACGTCGTAGGCCCAGCTCGATTTACCCACAGTCAGATACATGACGTCATGTTTATGTAATATGACGTTTGTCTTCATTTGCTGTCTGCTTTCCCTCAAGTACTCGTATTGTAGCCTGTAAATACTAAGTAACGCTGAAGTGTTTAGCATGTGGGGAAAATAAACACGTTTTCTAGTGGTAACTGACGTGGATTGGTTAATAATTAACAATTGTTAATGGTCTCTTTATTAGATTTCTTGAAATTAAATGGAACATTAACTACTAATTTACTTGTCGTTGCTATTATATTTCCTATTCAAAGGACCAAGACCAACGTAGCTTTTAACCTTAGTGGGTGTCCATGTCCATGTCCGTAGACCCTGGTTAAACTTAACAATGCTGAAAAAACAATAATATTTTGAATCTTCATCTTCCCTCATTTTTGTTGTTAATAACATTTTAATAAATCAATAGAACCATTAACATGTTCCAGGGAGGGAAATTCGAATGCTTTTGAGAAAAAGTCATATTTTTATGTATCAAAATTTTAGTTTATAAAAAGGTATTTGAATGTAAAAAAACTAAAGAAAAGGATTCACATGGGACTGAGATAGAACGGACCCAAATTATTTTAAAAATTAAGCCGGTTTAACAATTACTACCGACCGAAATTACAAGCCCGTTAGAAAAGGCCCATTAGTAAAACCCACTACGAGCTTCGTTCATAAATCCTAGGGCTCAGTTTAACTTGTTTCAATTCAGAAGCATCTTCTTCAAAACTATTGCTTCTATCGATTCATCAAATCGTCTTGTGAGCTTTCAAATCTCGAACTGGTTCGTCCTCCGCTTCTCCTCGACGTCACGGAGAGGCAGTTCAAGGTACTGTGTTTCTGATCTCTCTCCAAAACCCTAAGCTTACTCCTTCGCGTCGCCGATTTTTTTTTTCTTTCTCCCTATCGATCTCTTTCTCTCGCATCTTGGTTTTTAGGATTTCTAACTTCTCAATATCCATTATTTTTCCGAATTCATTTCCGCGTTTGTAAGCCAATTCCAGCAGAATTGATAGTTTTCAGAGATGAGTTTTAACCAACGAATTAGGTCAGAAAAAAAGTAATCCTGAAATTTGATATTTCTGGTTGCAGAAAAATGTTCGGTTCGATGCAGATACTGCCACTGGAGGCTCCTCCTAGCGATGGGAATCTAGGTCCACTTCCTCCGTCGCAATTAACGGATCAGGAAGTCGAAGAGAAAGAGCTGCAACTACAAGCTGAGCAAAACAATTCGACGAATCAAGCTCCGGCGGCTGTAGCGACTCACACGAATCCTATCGGAATCATTCATCCACCTCCAGATATCAGAACGATTGTCGAGAAAACGGCTCAGTTTGTTGCCAAAAACGGATTGGAGTTTGAAAATAGGATTATAGTTAGTAATGATAAGAATGCTAAATTCAACTTTTTGAAAACCACAGATCCTTATCACGCTTTTTACCAGCACAAGCTCACTGAGTACCGTGCTCAGGATAAAGACGGAGCTTTGGATGCTGATGATTCAGATGGTACAGATCTTCAACCTGATGCTGCAGCAGCTGCTGCTGATAAGTCTGAAGCAGGTGATGCACAACCTGACCTTCAGGCTCAATTTAGGGTTCCTCCTAAGCCTCTAGAACCTCCGGAACCTGAGAAGTATACAGTTAGACTTCCTGAAGGGATCACGGGCGAGGAGCTTGATATTATTAAGCTCACAGCGCAATTTGTGGCACGGAATGGGAAAGCGTTTTTAACGGGATTGACGAGTAGGGAGATCAACAATCCTCAGTTTCAGTTTATGAAGCCAACACATAGCATGTTCACTTTTTTCACTTCTCTGGTTGATGCGTATTCTGAAGTATTAATGCCTCCCCAAGATTTGAAAGAGAAGCTGAGAAAGAGTGCCGCTGATTTGACGACCGTCCTTGAGCGTTGTTTGCATCATCTTGAGTGGGATCGTTCCCAGGAGCAGCAGAGGAAGAAAGAAGAGGACGAGAAAGAGCAGGAGAGAGTGCAGATGGCTATGATTGATTGGCATGATTTTGTGGTTGTTGAGTCTATAGATTTTGCGGACGAGGAAGATGAAGAGTTGCCGCCGCCTATGACTCTTGATGTGGTTATAAGGAGGAGCAAAGTATCAGCCATGGAGGAAGATGAAATTGTTGAGCCTGGAAAGGAGGTCGAAATGGAAATGGACGAAGAAGAAGTTAAGCTTGTTGCAGAAGGAATGAAAGCAGCGAACCTGGAAGATAATGGTGGCTCTATGCAGATAGAAAATGTACACGATGAAGAAGCACCTATGAGAATTGTTAAGAACTGGAAAAGGCCAGAAGACAGGATCCCAACAGAGAGAGATCCAACTAAAGTTGTTATATCACCAATTACTGGAGAGCTGATTCCAATTAATGAGATGTCTGAGCACATGCGGATTTCGCTTATCGACCCTAAGTTCAAAGAGCAGAAGGATCGGATGTTTGCTAAGATTCGTGAGACCACTCTTGCACAAGATGATGAAATTGCTAAAAACATTGTCGGGTTGGCCCGCTTGCGTCCTGATATCTTTGGCACAACCGAAGAAGAAGTCTCAAATGCTGTAAAAGCAGAGATTGAGAAGAAGAAAGATGAACAGCCAAAGCAAGTAATATGGGATGGTCACACAGGAAGTATTGGTCGCACAGCAAACCAAGCCTTGACTCAGAACGCTAATGGAGAGGAGCAAGGCGATGGCATTTATGGAGATCCCAATAGCTTCCCTGGTCCAGCTGCTCTTCCTCCTCCTCGACCTGGTGTCCCAATAGTCCGGCCATTGCCACCACCTCCTAATCTCGCATTGAACCTCCCTCGTCCTCCTCCTTCTGTTCAGTACCCTGGTGCACCAAGGCCATTAGGTGTTCCAATGATGCAGCACATGCATCAACAACACCAGCTCTCAATGCCGGGACCACCAGGACACCCTTCGATGATGATGAACCGACCACCGCAGATGCAGCCTGGTATGCCTGTGCCGCCTCCTCCTGGATCTCAGTTTGCTCATCTTCAAGTTCCTAGACCTTATGGTCAGCTTCCACCGCCTTCAATGGGGATGATGCAACCACCACCTATGCATGGGATGGCTCCTCCTCCACCACCCGAGGAGGCACCACCGCCTCTTCCTGAGGAGCCAGAGCCAAAGAGACAAAAGTTCGATGAGTCAGCCCTTGTTCCAGAAGACCAGTTTCTTGCTCAGCATCCGGTAATGTTTTCTTGCGACTCTTTAGTCACTTTCTTATCTTTTGTTGGTCTTTCCTCTGAGCTGTATCTTACCTGTTTTGTAATACATTTTCAGGGTCCGGCTACAATCAGGGTTTCTATGCCAAACGTGGATGATGGGCAAGTGATTGAGATCACAATGCAGTCGTTATCCGAAAACGTGGGAAGTTTGAAGGAGAAAATAGCTGGGGAGATACAGATTCCAGCAAACAAACAGAAGTTAAGTGGCAAAGCTGGGTTCTTAAAGGACAACATGTCGCTGGCACATTACAATGTGGGAGCAGGAGAAGTCCTAACACTCTCTTTGAGAGAACGTGGTGGGAGAAAGAGATAGAGAGACAGCGGATGGATGCAGGGAAATGCTTTTTAATCTCTTAATTTTTCTTTAGATGTTTAAATTGGTGGCCAAAACTATATGTACTGCTCTCTCGTTCACAAATCTTTACTCTTGTCTCATCATATATCTCTACTATCTATGGAGTTTTAGACGAAGAAGAATGATTATTACTGACTTAAGTTTGTTTTGGATTTGCAGCTTGTTCTGAGGCAACGTTTTGGCTCTGTAATCTTTTAAAAAAAAGAGTATTATGTGATACTTTGTAGTTTTGGCATTTTGTCTCTGTAGTTGTGTTCTTACTATGGTTGAGCTTTTTTAGTGCAGTTTGGTGTCTCTTCTCTATAGGTACAGATATGAGGACGTTTCTTTGCTTTTTTTCGCACGGGCTCATCATTGTCGCAGGTACGCACGCAATTAGAACAAAACGCGTTTTCTTCTGTGTTTGTAGTAAACATAGGATTTCTTCTGTCTTTGCA
This sequence comes from Cardamine occulta, assembly GCA_028015245.1. Taxonomy (NCBI): domain Eukaryota; kingdom Viridiplantae; phylum Streptophyta; class Magnoliopsida; order Brassicales; family Brassicaceae; genus Cardamine; species Cardamine occulta. The sequence continues at coordinate 22,466,959 of CM051364.1, read as the reverse complement.
GTAGTTTTGGTTTGCAAAACGCGTCATTATATTTCTCTGCGACATCTCTGGGCATTTGATTCTTCTTTCTGAGTCTACCAATCAATCATTGTTTTTTGTACGTGTTAGGTATATTCTTAGTAGAAGAGATGAATGAAAATGGTTTTATATACATTTTTTTTATTTGTCTATAATAGTGGTTGCTAGTTTCTACTGGCTAATTTTTGAGTTCGTCAAATAATTTTTCCCTGGCATTTAGCTCTTACAGCTACAGACTTTGAAAGTTTTGATTTAGTTGGGCCTTCATTATAAGTCCGATATGAAGTTAAATGCCAAACCGTAAAGTCGAATTCCACTTTTCCACTCGGTTCAGTTCCTCGCATAAAATTCATTGGATAAACCTTTGATTAGCACCCACACGAGATAAGCGAAATTGTTGATGCTAATTACCAATATAAGCTCTCAGAATCAAATGGTTGCTTTAGCTATTGTACTAATCATTCATTCAAAACGTAAGATTTTATTAAACAACGCTATAATAGATGGTAAGATGGGTAATCTTTGAAACAACATGATACCATATAAAAAACAAAACAGAGTGAGTTTCTCTATTGAAATTTCCGAAACACTAGAGAAAAAGTAAGTCACAAAAGAAGAGTTACTTATACATGAACTGTTACAACATTTTGAAATACCCTCTGGAAAAGCTCTGAAACCATCATGATCTTATTGGTACAAACAAACCATGTAGAAAGAAAAAAAAACAGAGTATTGGGTTCTAATTGGGTTTGGTCTGGTTCTAAATGTCCTTAATGCTTGACGATTTCAAGAGAAGGTGTGACATAAGAAGAGGAGGAAGATGATCGGAAACAGGACTGTGAATTTTTCCGGGAAGGGAAACAAAGACAAGAAAAGAAAGCAGCTCTCATTACTCTTTTAAGGACTCTTCCTCTCTTTGGGACTAGACAAGCTTCTTTCTCACCCATTTTTCTCTTTGCCCGGTTTATTTTGGTTTGGATTGGTTTAGTTACTTTGGTATTAGAGTTGATACCATTAACATTAACAAATGGTCTGCAAGCTGTGCCGACGTGAGTCTATATAGTGAAGAATTGTAGAGATAAAAAGACCGCGTGAAGATCCTTCAACAAGACGCGTTGGCTCGTTCTCATTTTTCTTATTGCAAATTCATTTTATCATTTGGAAATTTATATATTTTTGGGATCTGTATATTTGTTGCATATAAGTGATTAATATAGGTTTAGTTGAAAGTCTTACTGTTCAGAGTTTGAAGTGGTCGTAGACTTTCTTCCTCTGGTGCCAAGTTAACGCGTTTTTGGCTATGGATTTTTTTTTGTTAATGTTATTTTCCCTTTTCGGAATTTAACCCTCTACTTTGATAAGTTGATGAGGGTAGATTCTCATGAGAATGACATTATAAGTTATTTTTGTTTACAGCAAAAAAACATAACCCATTAAGCTAACGGAAAGAGGCTTGTTTTAAGAGGAACCAATCCGGAAGTTTAGAACCTACATGGGAGAAACAGAAACCTCGTGATCGGACTCCTTTTGCAACGAGATCCGCATGGACATTGTTACAACTTGGAATGTAATTAAGAGAGAAAGTGGAAAAAAAACTCTTCAAACCCACTTCATAAGTTATTTTTATTTATAAAGAGATAAATAATTTTAATTTTCTATAGATATAATATTCACAAATATATGTTATCTCGTATCTTCATGAGGTAGTAAAACAATTTACTAATTTGTTACGGTAAGAGACTCACCAAATGGCGTCAAAAAACAAAAACAAAAAAAAAAAGACACCAAATTTTTTTACAATTCCCCTTGTATTTTCTCTACAACTAAAGTAGAAAAAAGCAAGTGAAAAGTATACGAATGCATTGGTCTTGGTAAAAAAAAAACAAGAGTAAAAGTACTGAACGAGTTAGGAACTCGATCCTGATACTGAGTCTTCTAATCGAGTTGATTCTGAAATCATGAGCCACCACCACGAATAGTTCATGAACCTGTCTCGCCCATGGACAAACTCCTGAAGCTTGAACGAGCTCTCAATAATGAATTGGTGGCGATCAAATCGTCTATATTTGGAAGTTTAAGTAAAGGAGGATTTCTCAGGAGCTTCTTCAAGTCAGACTGAAGAGAGATAGAGAGAGAGAATGAGCTGTAGCATGTAGCAAAAACATAAGACGACAATCTAAAAATGGTACCTGAACAACATCATGAAGATGAGAAGCTTCTTTTCCATCCAACAGCCCAACCTTCTCAAGGTTTTTGATATAACCATTTAAATGATTCAGCACATAATGTGTTACTTGTCTTGTTTTCAAAACACTCGAAACCTGACAATTTTATGACTAATATGAGCATATATATATTCATGCTGACAAAAATTTTATGGGTACCAAGAAATGTATATATGGTTTCAAACCTGAGGATATGAATCACGGACATTTTCCAATAACTGTTTTGCTTCCTCTCCTTCTACCTCACTTTCATTGATTACAGTCCAAGCAATGTTACTGTTACCTGTGTAAAGAAAAAAAACATAACTAAGAGACAGCTGAGGTTGGGCCTTGGGAGCACCAAAAAAGGGGGAAAAAGCACATTCTCAGGCAAATGATGGACCAAAGGTTTTCATTTGAGGCCCACATCAGATAGATGTAGATAGTGGTAAATTTTTAGCCCTGAGATGTTATGCAGAGTCTTTAACATATATTAACATATATACATATTATATATAACAGAACAGAATGATGCATACCTAGAAAGTTATGCAATTGCTGTCGCGCAATCCTATGGGCCCGGAGAAATGCAGAGGAAATGTAACACGCAGATTCTAGTCTTTCAACGATTAAATACCTGAACAACTTGCAGGGGATCATCTTTGATTGAAGAAACTTGTAGTAATTTGGGAAATGAACATACGGTTCTAAACCCCTCCAGTCGCTTAAAGAATTGGTAGAAACAAGGTCAAGCGCCTCATCTACTGATTGCATCAAAACATTGGCAGTACTTCGTGTTATCCTCCCATCATCAAGCATCTCCCAGTAAGCTGCCTGGACACCTGATACAGGCAAGAGTCTCAAATCAATAGCTGGTTTTGGAGCGGCAATAATTTGACAACCAGAAAATTTTGGTACGCGTTGTGAAATACCATTTAAGAAGCGTATACGTATGTCCATTATATTCGTAGGGTCAAGATTTCCAGCTTCATACCCATTGTGAGGATTAACTTGTCTCCCTTCTAAATCTTTCAAGCTTGATATATTTCTTATAACTGTAGACCAGTCAGCAGATCCAAGCTCCTCGTCATCTCCTAGATCTTCAAAAGCTTTTAAGGCAGTATTCATCATTTCACACTTTGTATACTCCAATATTCGTTTCTGCCAATAGGAAAAACAAAAATTAGGAGAGCTAATATAATCTTTATATTCCGGTAGCAAAAGTTGCAAACATTGTGCGGGCATATACACCTCAAGGATCACCGGTTGGTAAAACACACAAACCTACACCGTTAGAGAGATGCAGTCATTTGTACTTGTAAGAGCACAAACACAGATGATCAGAGTTTCCATTATCTACCAAAGTAAGATATCATGTCTTTGCATCTTAAATTTGAAAAGTAGCAGCACAAGAGAATATAGGATTACATCCTGACCTTGGTAGCCATTAAAGTGTCCATGCGAAGAAGGTGCAAGAGTAATTGGTTTGGTGGATCCATTAACAACCAAAGTTAGGAAAACAATCCCACTTGTGAAGAATAGAAACTGCAAAACAGCTGAACAGATCAAGATAACAAAAATAGCCGCCAGAAAGAAATTCAAAGTTTGTTCATACTATGTTTCAAAACTCACCCTTGTTCCTGTCTCCGAACTGAGATATAGATTTCCACTTGATTGCTGAATCATATGACCGAGAGTTAGAGTGTGTCAGAGCTAAGGAAATGGGAATATGAATATAAAAGATCGGAAAACATATAACTAGATAATAGAAATATTGCTCTCGCATGAATGAAATGACCATTTCTTCAGAACTCACTTTTACAGATAGAGCAAGTGATAGTGACACGGCACCTCTTAATCCAGACCACGTGAGTATGATGGATTCCTTCCAATCCAATCCATAGCCAAAACGGCATAGCAATGGGTACAGAACTCCAACCATAATACAGCGGGAAAGTTGGACATACAAGTATAAGAGGAAAAGAAAGCCCCATGAGTTTCCTGAGAAGAATCTTATGAGTCCTGAATGTTACATAACCCCAATATATGCCAAAAGGACAATTGCGCGAAAGATATCAGGAATTAATGATATGTACAGGGCAAGTAGATATTGTTCACGTCATCTTCTCCAAAGTCAAAATAATAATGACGAAATCGAGCAAAGACTTCTGTTTATATCTTCCGAGAACAGAATTAATACAAAATTCTGAATATAACACGTGGAGAGGCACCTTTGTAAGATATTTTCAGACTGCTAAGAGTGCCTTCGGCGATAATACTGCCACTGCATTCACAGGAGAACACATGCATTGTATATTGATCAATCGGCTGAAACATTGACTATAATAGTTCTGCTGGAGAACAGATAAAAGAACAAAAGCTGTTGTTTCTTTGTAAAATAACCCAGTAACTTTGCTATTTGAGTCTTGCCAGACACTTCGTACCTGAGTATAAAAACTAATGTATTTGCAATATACGCGACCATTTCCCTACAAAAGTTAAAAGACAGTCATATACGTATACTATACGTGTAAATATTTTTTTCGGCTATGAAGAACAAAAGATCTGTGAGTTGTAAAATACCAGAAGTGATGCAAACTCTGGTGACTGTCACCCTTAAATGCTGTCCTTGCAAATGCAGCGAAAAACCTATTACAATTATTTTAAGAAAATGGCTTTTTAACACGATAACAACAGAAAGAAGGGATAGTTAACCACGACTTACATCCCCAAAATCATCACAGTCAAAATTTCAGACACCCCAGCCCACTATTGAGCCTGTAAATGGTAGAAAACGCTCAGGTTTTCTAGAAATTCAGGATTCTCACGTTGGAGATTAAGGTGTGGAGAAGAGCATACAGTGTAATATGCAACATAGCTCACTGAAAGCGTTACAGTGATCTGAACCACCATATCATTGAATACGAATTTAAGCCAAATAACTGATGCAATGCCGAAAGCTAGACCAATGCCTACACTAAAAAACCAGAACAACATAATCTGAGAAAAAGCCACCCACACACACAACACCACTAATAAAAGAAAAAAAAAATCCATACGCTCCAAGTGAGTTTTGAACAAGAAATTTGATTATGGAACCCCAATCAGAGTTATGCCCCATCACCATCATCAACAATAACTGGAAGACCACAACTGATACCCTGAATTTTTTAAAGACAACTAAGCTTAAGCATAAATGACATAAGACAACGTTGATGCTAAACATAAGAGTTTAAATGATTGGCAAAGCTTGAGATGATTACCCATCGTTCATCAGAGATTCCCCGTCAATGATAGTGGTCAGCTTCTTACTAGCACCAAGCTCTTTTAGCAGAGCAACAACAGCCACAGGGTCGGTAGCTCCTAAAAGTCCTCCGAGCAACAATGATGTTTTCCAGTCCCAGTTATATGGAAAAGTGAGCTACAAGAGCATAACTCAAAAAAATTGTAACTTTCCATTATTCATGGTCCAAATTGTCAGAAGCTAGTTAGTACCTTTATAAGAGTTCCAAGACAAAAGGTAGAAATCAAAACTCCAGGGCCAGCAAGCAGAACCATTTGCCCCATACACCTCTACCAAATACCAATTATGTAGACAATCAATAGGCCACAAACTTAAAGAAAGTAAAAAAAAAAAAAGCCAACATAGAAGAAATAACAACCTTGATTTGGTGGACATCCATGGAGAATGAGCTTTCGATAAAGAAGAGCAGGGAGAAAAGCAGCCAAAAGTAGGTCAGGGTTAATATCATTCCCTGTAAAATAATCATATATTATTGCTGCTGTAAATATTCTGAACTGTCATTATTTTACAAGCTCGTAAATCTAACAGTGACAGTGTAGAGAAACAATATCTTCTGCAGAAGCTTACAAATACGTATTCCATTGCCGATCTTCCCAAGATTATGATTAGTTCCATATTCTGCAGAAGCAAAATCCAAACTTAGCTACACTAATATTTCCCTATTCTTCCCAGGAAATTGAAACTGAGCTATCGATATTAGAAACAAACAAGCACCAACGAATTGAAAAATACTTGTCAAATCAAAATCCACGAATGAGGAACTATTAATCAAACCTAGGGATCCGAGAAAAACGCCGATGACGAGAAGAACGACGGTGTACAGAACTCTAGTGCCGTTAAACAAATGTCTGCAAGCTGTTCCGAGAACAAGTGATATTCCGGCGAAGATTACAGCATCCACAGGACTCGAATCGCTCCCCGCTGAATACGAAGAAGATGAAATTGCTTTCTCCGGTGACCTGTACGTCAACGCCGCCTCGATTATACTCGTCATCTCCGTTACGTTTTTTTTCCTGTTGTGGGTGAATTTTTTTATTAAGTTAAGAGTCAATGATGCATTTTGGTGTCTATGGTAAATAATTTAACGGAAATTAATTTATTAAACCAAAAACACCAAATGTATACCGAGACCGAACCAAATTAAATTTGCATATTTTTACAAAACCAAATTATCAACAAATTTTGTTGTTTTCTTTTGTATGTAAATGTTCCATTGAACTTGTTCATTTTTGTAGAAGAAAGTAGTCAAGTAGATACATTGTAATTTCTTGGTAGCTATTATACAAACGATTTCTTTTTAATTATCCATGCCATAAAACGATGCACGTTGATTCATGGCTATGACTGAATGTTTTAATTCAAATGGTTTAATGAACAGATTCTATGATTCTATTATCATGACGTGAGATCATGCAAAGCCATTACTATAACGCACGTACCATTAAGAAAAAACGAATATGATTATTGGATTAATATCAGAAACAAAAAAGGAATTTGACTAATATCATGTAATGTGACATTAACCGTCGTTCTTCATCTATTCTTTAACTAATACACTATCGACCCAAGAAAAAAGAGAATGATTTATTTATAATTTAAAATAGGTTTGGCAGAATAATAAATTCGCCTTCATACCGGAAAATTAAAAAAAAAAAAGATAAAATTTGTGTAGTATATAAATATTGTCGTCATTTGCTCCATTTTTCTCTTCTCTCAAAAAAAAAAAAAACAAACTCAGATCTCACGATTTGGGGAAGAAAACGCAAATGAGGACACCGACGACGCTGCTTCTTTTTGTCGGAGCTATCCTCTTCTCCGGCGCCGGCCATGTCAGATCCGACGCTTCCGACCACCGTTACAAAGAAGGAGACATCGTTCCTCTATACGCCAACAAAGTTGGCCCATTTCACAACCCAAGGTAAAAACAATATCTTATTCTACTAGCGTTAGATTTGGCAACTTTTTTTTTTCTAGATCTGAACTTCAGATCTGAGATTGTATCCGATTCTGAACTTGATGATGAGAAACTGATCGTTGATTACACATTGGTATTGAATCCTGAATCCAGACATTGTTGAAATTTGAGTACACTACAAAATGCGTAATGTAAATTCCAGGGAGTGATAGAAAGTAACAACATTTTGGATTAGTTTCGAGTCTGTCTTAGATTTGAATACTATGTGACTGATTTTGGTTTTGTTCAATGATGATTGCAGTGAGACGTATCGGTATTTTGATCTTCCCTTCTGTATCCCAGGTATGATCTTTACTAGATTGATCACACGATATGTGTTAATTCCACATTTCATTTGTTTTTTTTAATGATGAATTGAACTTTGACTGCAACTGAAATAGCTCACAGTTTTTTCCTTTTTACATTTAACTGCCAATTCAATTTGTCTTCAGTTAAATGACATCTCTCGATTTGGTGTTTATCCGTAGGAAAATGTTTGTATGTTTTGATCCCATTTTGTTTGTTTGTAGAGGGTGTGAAAGAGAAGAAGGAAGCTCTTGGTGAGGTTCTGAATGGGGATCGTCTTGTTAGTGCTCCATACAAGCTCAACTTCAGAGATGAAAAAGAGTCTGAGGTATACTGCAAGAAGAAGCTAAGTAAAGAAGACGTCAAACAGTTCCGAAAGGCTGTTGAGAAGGACTACTATTTCCAGATGTACTATGATGATCTGCCTATTTGGGGATTCATTGGAAAGGTTGACAAGGATATCAAATCTGATCCGAGTGAATACAAATATTTCCTCTACAAGCACATCCAGTTTGAGATTCTATATAACAAGGACCGTGTGATCGAAATCAGTGCCAGAATGGATCCTCATTCACTTGTGGATCTCACTGGGGACAAGGAAGCTGATGCAGAGTTTATGTATACTGTCAAGTGGAAGGAAACCGAGACTCCGTTTGAGAAAAGAATGGAGAAATACTCTATGTCGTCTTCTCTTCCACATCATTTGGAAATCCACTGGTTCTCCATTATTAACTCCTGCGTCACTGTCCTTCTTTTGACTGGATTCCTTGCAACTATCTTGATGCGAGTCCTCAAGAATGATTTCATGAAGTAAGTTTCCAGTCACTCACTACATCTCACCTTCGGCTATTTACACTTCCTTGTCTCATCTGAACTTTTTTCCTACACTTGAAAGGTATGCTCAAGATGAGGAAGCTGCTGATGATCAAGAGGAAACTGGATGGAAGTACATTCATGGTGATGTGTTTCGGTTCCCAAAGCACAATTCTTTGTTTGCCGCATCTCTTGGTAGTGGTACACAATTGTTTACTCTGTGAGTCTCATAACTCGACTATCTTTCCATCAGGATAGACTTTCGTGCAGATCTGCATTTCTTCTTACTATAACTAACCATAGCATTTTCTTTTTTTTGGTCCACTCCAATCAGCACCATATTCATTTTTATGCTTGCTCTTGTTGGAGTGTTCTATCCATACAACCGAGGAGCACTCTTTACCGCTTTGGTGGTCATTTATGCTCTAACTTCTGGAATCGCGGGATACACATCCGCCTCTTTCTACAGCCAACTTGAAGGAAAAAGCTGGGTAAATATTTACACAAAAAACTTCTCAAATCATTTTCCACGGAAACTAAACAACTTCTAATTTTTCTTTCACCTTATTGCAGGTGAGAAACTTATTACTCACTGGATGTCTCTTCTGTGGCCCTTTATTCCTAACCTTTTGCTTCCTTAACACCGTAGCCATCACCTACACTGCAACTGCTGCATTACCCTTTGGAACCATTGTGGTGATCGTCCTTATATGGACTCTAGTCACATCGCCTTTACTCGTCTTAGGTGGCATCGCCGGTAAAAACAGCAAAGCAGAGTTCCAAGCACCATGCCGTACAACCAAATATCCCCGTGAAATTCCACCACTACCTTGGTACAGAAGCGCGATTCCTCAGATGGCTATGGCTGGTTTTCTTCCTTTCAGTGCCATCTACATCGAGCTTTACTACATTTTTGCTAGTGTCTGGGGTCACCGTATCTACACCATCTACAGCATCCTGTTCATCGTCTTCATAATCCTCATCATTGTCACTGCTTTCATAACGGTCGCCTTGACTTACTTCCAACTCGCTGCTGAAGATCACCTATGGTGGTGGAGGTTGGTTAAACTCAGTTCATCGTCTCTACTCTTTTCTTTGTGATCTAACTTGAGGCTGATTTTATAAATTTCTATTTGCAGATCGTTCCTATGTGGTGGATCAACCGGTTTGTTTATCTACGCGTACTGCTTATACTATTACTACGCGCGATCAGACATGTCGGGTTTTATGCAAACCTCGTTTTTCTTCGGATACATGGCTTGCATTTGCTACGGATTCTTCTTAATGCTCGGAACAGTCGGCTTCCGAGCAGCTCTCCTCTTCGTTCGTCACATTTACCGGTCGATCAAATGCGAGTAAGAAGTCTTTACACCAATCTCCTTGCGTTGGTTTCCTTCTTCTTCCGCCTCACGAATTTTGCTAGAAACAAAGAAGATAAAGAGATAGGTTGTTAGAAAGAAGAGAGACACAAACGACAATGTCTGATTATTTTCTTAAAAAAGCATCTCTTCTCATTAGAGGTTTTAGGGGAATAGTCTCTCTTCTTCTCTCTTTTATTTTGGGCTACAGAAATTAAAGTTACTTGTATCCTTTCCTATATAATTTACGTATTGTAAAAGACGATTACACCTTTTATTCGAGTTTCTTTGTATCTAATAAAATCTCATTCTTGCCCCGTCATCTTTATTGGAATTTAGGGAACTTGATAAAATTTGAGATTTTATATTTGGTTCATGGAGAAAATAAACATAGGCTAAAATTTCGGCCCAAATATAAAATGTTGATCGAGCAATAATTAGATCCTCTGATTTCAATTTTTGAATTTCGAATCTTCGTCCTCCTTTTGCATTTAGAAACCCTAGAGAGTTCTTCAGCGAGCGAACTCTGTCTCTGTGTGCGATTTCTTGTCAATTCTGAGTTTCGGTAAAAATGGATCTCTCACGAGAAGTCGATGAAAACATTAAAGATACTATTGATCACTCTTTAGGGCTTCCGATCTCCATGGACGCTCTCCAGAAGAAGCTCTACACGGCTGAAGAATCTCAGCGTCGCCTCCGTGAACAGTATCTGTCTGTGGTTTCCAGGTTGAAAGAGAAAGACAAAGTAATCGACCTCGTTAGATCGGAAGCGAGTATGAATGCGCAATCGTTGAAGAAATTCGTCGAAGAGAATCAGAAATTGGCAGGTGAGTGTGAGGATTTGGTGAATCAGTGTAAGAAGTGGGAAAGAGAATGCTTTCTTTATCATCAAGATCGTGAAGCACTGATGGATTTCGGTAACGAAACTGACCAGAGGGCTAAAGAAGCAGAATCTAGGGTTAGAGAATTGGAAGAAGAAGTTGGAAAAATGTCTGATGATATCAAGAGTCGAATCGAATCTGAAGAAGATTCTTTGGTTGATTCAGTTTTGGCATCGCTCGTTAGCAGAGATGAGACTAAATTAGGGCGTGTCTTTTTGGAAGCAAACATTGAAGACGAATCTTGTCAAACATTGTTGAGCAAATGGGATAAATTGAAGCCATCAACGCAAAAAGTTGTGTGTTTAGTTTCAATGGTGAAGAGAATTGAAAAGGAAAAAGAATGTCTCATCTTGAATCTGGCTAAAGCAGAGCAAGAAGTAGAACTAGTGAGTGAGCAGAACAGAGAGCTTGATAGAGAGAATCGTAAGTTGTTGAAGCGATGTTCTGCAGAGAGAAGCCATGGTGGATCTAACAAGTCAAGCAAGAGAAAGAGTCCTAAGATGTTAAGCAGCCCAATCGAGAAGAGGATTGAGTTGAGCAGCCAAGAATTTTCGTAATTCATAAAATTAGATCCAATATTAGAAACTTATATCGATGATAATATATTATTAGGTGCTGATGATTGGTTTTTGCTAATATATCTATTTGAATATGTTTTGTAAGTTTTGGAAAACAAATCACAAATCTGGTTATTGTTTAGATTAATAGAGAAAACACTAATGGAATGTTGTTGTGAGGGACAAGCTCTGACTAAACACAATGGAGTTTGTATAAAATATGAGACTTCAGTAGTCTCTCTCACATTGGAAACACTGAATATACAATTAAACATTTCCAAAATGTATATAACTTACCATTTCTGTTGCATAACTTTTTCGTTTCGGTTTAAATGAAAATTAACAATAAAATATTTTTTATATTTCGAATAAGTTTTTCTTCCTCGTTTTAATTTTTAAATTTGTTTCAGTAATATCTCTTTGTCATTAAAAGATGGTATTGAAAAGACTATAAAGAGTGGGCTTTGGTTTTTTGTCTTCTTCTCAAATGGCTTTCTTAAACACTGACCAAACATAAACAATAAAGGCTTAAAAAAAAAAGGCTTTTGGATAATAAATAAATATAGAGGAGAAGAGATATTTAAATTAGAAAGGTTACAATATTAGGGTTCTCTCTTCTTGCGACTAAAACAAAACCCTTTCCCTTTCATTCAGATCTCTTCTTTTTTTTCTTATCTTCATAAAAAAAATTCTCTCTCCTCTCTCATCCCTTCTCTTTCCCCAATCTCTCTCAGGTTTCTCTCTCCTCTCTCTCCTCTCTCTCCAGAAGGGCAAAAAAATTCCCTTAAAGAGTCGTTTGTTTAACCCAATCTCATGTAAGTTTTCTCTCTCCTAATCCTATTTCCATCTATACATCACCATGTCTCTCTCTCTCCCAATTTCGAAATCTTACAATGGGTCCTTTTTGTGTACTGTTCCCCGCTTTTTTCCCAAATCTTTTAGAGTTCATGTCCCCGTTTCCTTAGATCTAGCTCTTCCTTCCCCAGATCTAATGAATCTGCATGTTGCTTTCCGGCAGATATGTCAAAACATGTTGTCGAAATTCTTAATTTTGTTTCTGGGTATCTCCAAGATCTGATATTTTCTCCTATGGAATCTATAACGGTTTACATTGTTGCTGAATTATATGAAATGTTAATGTTAATGTTTATTGCTGAATTCAAGAGTAGATCTTTCTTTAGGTGTTTCAGACAGATTGATTTTTTTTTTTAGTTTTTGTTCTGTCTAAATTTGGATCTGAATCTCTCTGATTGTTTTGTGTTGTATAGTTTTAAAATCTGTGGTTACTTTTTTTGTGTAGATCTTTGAAATGGATGATGATGGGTTTCGCAATTGGGGTTACTATGAACCAGCAGCTGCTACATTTAAAGGTAATCTCGGTTTACAGCTTATGTCTACCATTGATCGGAACACTAAACCGTTTTTACCCGGCCGAGACCCGAATCTAATGATCGGGCCAAACGGGTCATATCATCACCCTGAGCCACCTATCCACATGAGCTACAATTGGATTAACCAACAGAAGGATAAGTTCTTCAATATGTTGCCTGTAACAACCACTCCTAGTTACGGTAATGCCCTTCCCGAAACTTCATCAGCTCCATCGATGCAGATGAATCTTCATCATCATCATCATCATCAAACTGAGGAGAATCCGGTTAAGTTGGAAGATGAGATTGTTCAGACTAAGAAGAAGAGAAAGCCTAATGCTAAAGCTGGCTCTACAACAACAAAGGCTAAGAAGCCAAGGAAACCAAAGGATGAGAACAATAGCAACAATACGAATGTTTCACGAGTGAAACCGGCGAAGAAGAGTGTTGATTTGGTGATTAATGGAGTGAGTATGGATATTTCTGGTCTTCCTGTTCCGATATGCACTTGTACTGGAGCTCCTCAGCAATGCTACCGTTGGGGATGTGGCGGTTGGCAATCCGCGTGTTGCACTACGAACATATCGATGCATCCTTTGCCGATGAGTACTAAACGCCGTGGAGCGAGGATCTCGGGAAGGAAGATGAGTCAAGGAGCGTTTAAGAAGGTTCTTGAGAAACTTGCTTCTGATGGGTTTAACTTTGGGAATCCTATTGATCTTAAGAGCCATTGGGCTAGACATGGAACTAACAAGTTCGTCACTATCAGATGATTGATTAGTTTCTGGATTAGTAAAAAGAAGATGAAGAAGAAGAAGAAGAAGAGAGTATTTCTGGTGGTTTATTCGATCTCTTCCTCTCTCAGTGATGGTGTATATATACAACAAATCTCAAGTCTGTGACCTTTTTAAAATTCTGTCTGCAATCTAAGTTCGATCAGGTAAACCATCTTTGGTGTAGGGTTTGGAAGCAGAGTTTTTGTCTTTCTTACCATTTTTATCATACGTTGCTTTGTTTTTGTTTGTTTGTCTGTGTGTCTGAGCAAGAAGGTGACTGAGAAAATCTGCAGGGAAATTTTATTTTTTTGTACTTTTTTTTCTTTTCTTCCTTTTGTTATCTTTTTAAACATTTTACTGACTTGTAACAGATATTCTTTTAATTAAATGTTTTCATATTTTCGGAATACCGGTATTTGTAGTTATATAGTTTCTCCAAACGTACTTATTTTAGATTTGATGTCTGAATCAGTATCTAGAGATAGCTTATCAAGTTATAATCAATGTCTCTTATATATTCAATAAATGTTGAAAATTTCTGATGTAAATACTGAATCACAAAAATGAAGTAGACGTTTTTCTGTTTTCAGTCATCTTTATTAAAAAGTAAATATATAAATCGGGTGTCTAATCTAAAGCATATCCATTTGAGGATAAAGGTTACCAATTTATTATGGTTTCTAGTTACTTGATAACTTTGTCCACAACACAACTAATAATGAAATTATCACGAAATTAAGTAGAATGTGGGGCTATATGAACAACAAGAGTCCAAATTAATTAAATACAATACTGTAATTAGAAGCTAATTAAGTCAGGAATATCAACAACTTTTGGAGGAGAAGAAGCAGCAGGTGGTAGCTCATTCTCATCAAGTGTTATCAAATCAGAAAGCAGCTTCGTCTCTTTCTCTATCTCATTATGATCATCAAGTGTTATCAAATCAGAAAGCTTCTTCGTCTCTTTCTCTATCTCATTCTGTTCAAGTGTTCTCAAATCAAAAACCTTCATCTGTTTCTCTAGCTCATCGTGATCAAGTGTTATCAGATCAGAAAGCCTCGTCTTTCTCTCCTCACTTGAATCCGTCTCCGTCCGTAACAGTTCATCGAGATGTATAACGTCAGCTTCAGGAATCCGTACGAAACTAGGAATCTCTTGAGCGTTCGAAACTCCCAAATCTCTGCAAAATTCGAAATACTTGACGAGTTGTTTCCCTTGCGACATGGATTTAGCGACGATCTTCAACGCCATATCTGCCTCTTGTTTCTCAACTTTCGAATGTACATTCGGTAAAACTTCAGCGATCCGACGACAAATCCAACCGTAAATCTCCAAAATCTCACTAATAACGTTTTCCATAGCTTCGTTAATCAAAGGTATATTCATGTTTTCACCAACCGGTTTAATCCGAATCAACGAATCAACAATAATCTGCATCTTACGAATTATCACAAGACGAATCATAACTGAAGATTCTTCATCGTACCGGTGACGATTCCCGTCGTGGAATAAGATCGATCTTCGATCGAGAAACGCGAAATAAGCGCGTACGAAGAGATGAAACCCACCGGATCTGCTCATCCGCGAATTACCGTCGCCGAAACTTGATAGATCGAACGGTAACCGTCCTATCGATTCGGCGACGGTTGTTTTGCAGAGGAAGAAGCCGTGCGTTAGCATTAAGCCTTTCAACGCAACCGCCCAGCTACGCGTGCGTTTCACGCGATATGAGATTGCGCTTATGAGAGGTCTGAGACTAGACGGGCTCGCGCGGACGTGACGGTAGATGAATTGAGCGCTCTCTGTATCGATTGAGAACTCGTCGTGGCTTGTAGCTTTCACGACGGCTGCTGTGAGAATGTCGTCCGCCGCGATTATACTTGGTCCGTCTTTGAATGCTACGGCGGCTCGTTTCCATAGCTTCATCTCCGATTTGGTTTTAAGTTTTTTTTTTTTTTCTCTTTCGCGCTTTGTAAGTTCTTTAAAATTCCTTATATTGTTTTTCCTCGAAGTCAATTATTTGCTGGTTTACAACGAATTTACATAAGAATAAACTAAAATTAAGATATCTCAGATTTGTTAGTCTTCTAATTTTATTTGATGTCGTGTCGTTCCTAAATTATTATCTTCCATATTCCATTTTCTCTGTTTTGCTCAATGCTTACTTACATAATATCTTTCATTTTAAAACGGTTGACGCAAGTTTATAGTGTATTAGTTTTGTAATTAGTGTTGTAAACATGTAATCGTATCTAGTATGTGTGGTTTAACATTGAGATGGGAGCTGAATACAAAAAGATAATGGAGAGAGTCTTTTTATGACTTTTTCTTGTACATTAGGGAAATCTAAATTTCGTAACACTATTATTGGTGTGATTAACAGTAAACTAATTGTTTAGTTTGATAGATTACACAAACAATAAAGTAAGCAATAAGCATGCGGTAAACTGGGTCACACAATTGCCTCAGAAGCATGATAAGCGGTTTTGCTAAACAAAAGAAGGCGTTTCAATTTTTATTTTTTCTAAATGAAATCAGATTCTTTAAGACCATTGGATTTTGCTTTTGAACTGTTGATTTTTCTCAATTGATGCTTTTAAAGTTTATTTCTAAAATCTTATTTTCAAAGTCATTTTGTTTATTATTTAGAGTTATGCGAGCTCTCAAACTTATGTTATTGTTTATCTTTTTATTACCTGGTTTAGTTTCTAAAATTAAAATTATTATTTTAATCCTTTATAAGCAATTAATATAATTACGTACAATAAAGCACTAGTTTTTTTATCAGAAAAAGCACTAGTTTCACTTAATAAATTTGTTTATATCTATTTTAAAAATTAATGTTAGTATTTTATACCGCTAATTTGACAAATAAATGCTCTAATCTTCTCTTCTTACTACTTAAAACGTGCCTATCAATGAATTCTAAAAACTAACTATCGGTAGAGATTACAACTTTAAGCGGAAGATATGAAATCAATTTTGAAAATAATGTGTAAACTGTAAAAGCAAAGCCAGTGAAACAGTTCAAAAAGTGGGTTTTTCACATTTATTATGACACCTAATAAACATATAAGTACAAAATCTTATGGCTATAAGTAACAATAATTTTGCTTTTAAGTAACTCCCCAACTCTTTTCTGACACAAACAACATCATATCTTAACCCAAAACAAAACTCTTCCAAAACAAACCCTAAACTCAAAATCATTACTCGAAAATCAAAATCTCTCTTTTGTAATTAGAGAGCAAAGCAGATGGAGACTTTTTGTGGCTATGGAAAATGCATGCGCAACCACGCGGCGAAGCTCGGCTCCCACGCCCTCGATGGCTGCCTCGAATACTCTCAACCAGCCACCGGCGATCTCTGCGCCGCCTGTGGTTGCCACCGCAGCTACCACCGTCGTGTCGAAGTCAAATCTTGTGCTCAAATCACCCACGCGCAGTTACCTTCCATGAGCTTCAGGCGCGTGAAGCAGCTCGCGAGGCTCAAATGGAAAACGGCGGAGGAAAGAGAAGAGGAGGAGGACACGGAGGAGACTTCTACGGACGAGAGGATGACCGTAAAGCGGCGGAGGAAGTCTAAGTTTACGGCGGAGCAAAGAGAGGCGATGAGAGATTACGCGGCGAAGCTGGGATGGACGTTGAAGGATAAGAGAGCAATTAGAGAAGAGATAAGAGTCTTCTGCGAAGGGATTGGTGTTTCTCGTTATCATTTTAAAACTTGGGTTAACAATAATAAAAAGTTTTATCACTAAATTAATTAAAATCCTTGACTGATAGTAGTATAATTTAGTTTCATTTTATTTTCACCCAGTGTGTGTTTCTTCTCCTTGATCTCTTATTTAATGGATTAGTAGTTTACCATTAGTGTTTTAATGAGTTTGATTTAAAGATATCCTTAATTACTAATGACTTCACTTCTTAATTGTCTTTATTATTCTGCCTTTTTACGTCGGTGGGTGTTGAGTTTTGACAAGACAACTAGCTGACGTTTTATTTATTGTTATTACTGCTCACCAATCAGAATATTATATTTATAGGGAAATAATTTTGAAGTAGTTGAATAAAAGACTAATAACGTTAACAACAACGAACTGTGATAACAATAAATGAATAAATACATATTGGTTTTACAATTAATTATCATGGAAAAGGCTATCAAAATGATAATTAGTTATTTAATTGATAACACTACAGATATCTAATTTAAAATGTTTGTAATCAATTAATGAAAAATATTTTTCTCACGTAATGAAAAGACAATTAGTTACGGAAATAGCACAATATTGTATTTTCTAATTATTTTGACATCTGTTACTAAAAATTATAATGACATCATCAAAGTCAATAAAAGCTGTTTTAGTATTTTTATAGAAAATATTCCTTTAAAAAATTTATATAATATCCGTTTTTTAAATAAAACTAAAACATATACATAAAATTAAATATCAATAGAATTGTGAATATTTAATAGATTCATACACTCCCCATATTGTAACTTTTTTTTTTGGTTAGAAATTGGGCCATATTGTAACTTGCTAAGAAAATGATGAATACCACCCATCCCACGAAAATTCAACTAGTATCGAATAATAGAGGTAGAATTAATAAAATAGCAAGATATTTCTGACTGAAAAGATAAACTACGGAATAGGAATTCTCTATTCAATGGGCCACGAAGGTATATAGTTTTTTTTTGACATTTCAAGCCTAATAAGAGCTTCTTGGACAGAGCTTATTAAGTCCATTATTTACGACGGTTATACACTTTTTTTTTTTAATCATCTGGTCAAAAGACGAAAAATCACAATGTTGATCATGAGTTATTACATGAGGTACATATGAATAAAAGAAAAACTCAGCATCTTCAGAGATTCTATGCTTAGCTTGTATGTCCACATATGAACATTAAGTTCATTATTTACGACAGTTATACACTTGTATGTCCACTATTGTCCATAATTTTTTGCTTCATATAACCGAAAAAATTTCAACCCAAAGCCTACATTAATCTTTTAAATATATATATACAAAACGGGATCAATTTTTGCCACTTAAATAATCTATAGTTATAAAACAAAACAAACAAAAAAATAAACTAAAAATATAGTTCTTGCGTCATGATTTTAGAATTTAATACTTTCAGTTTAATCTGAAAATATTAACGAACTGAGGACAATCGTGCCTTCACCTTCTCTCTCATCTGAAAAAGTAGATCTATCTTCTCAATTTTTTTGTTTTGTTTTAGATCTTCATTGAAGGCTTGGGTTTAGTTGGTGAAGCAAGAATAAGCCAGCTTCCTTCTCCAACAGTGATGGGCGTGGAGTATCCGGTGATGTTGTCCTTGTGACGTCTTTAACAACGATCTAAGAGAAGCTTCCGTTTACTTAACTTCTAGCTGAGGACGTCGGAGGCTCGTAGAGGAAGTTTTCGCGCAGCTCAACTGCTCGTGGGGGCTGCTGTGAGTGGCGGCAGAAGGCGCTATCAAGTCAGTGGGTTTTTTTGCTGTTTGTCGCGGCAGTCAGCGGCAGATCCGTCTGCATCTTTAAAGGCTAATCTTGGGATCCGGCTGTTGACGGTTGGTCTAAGCCATCGCCTTTCTCAGCTTCCGAAGTTTTGTTTTCGCCTGACTGGATCTGAAGTTTATTAGTCTCGAAGCAAGGAGCGATAGTAATTTGGCTCCGGAGGTTTAGTGTTAGAGATGATGATTTCTCTCTTTTTGCTAGGTAGAGGACTAGAGAGGAATTGGGTCAGATTTTCTAGGAATCGACTCATGCCGAGGGAAGTGTTGCGGGTTCAAGCTTGGCAGTGTGACGGCTTGGAGACAGGAATCGGTTACTCCTATCAAAGAGCTCCAACTCTCGTCGTACCTGCATTGCAGTCCTTCTTGTAATCGCCGGAAATAATGGGTGTGACTCACTGGCTTGCGTAAGTCGAACACTCAGATCTCTACTCACCGGAGCTGTCACCAGTTTTCTTCTTCTTTTTGCAACTGTGAATCCTTGTAAGGCCTATGGCCCATCTCTTTTATGGGCTGAATTAATATTAATGGTATTTCTTTTTTTTTTCGTCTTAATAAAACTATGTAAGAGAGCATATTAAAAATATATATATTAATGGTATTTGATTTTAATATATATATCACTCACATCGGTTTATATAATCGGTTTATAATTTCCACTTCCATTTCCTCATGGTATCAGAGCCATGTGAGTGATATGTGAATATAAACCGATTCCTAAATCATCTAAAGGGAAGTGGAAGTGGAAATGGAAATTATAAACCGATTATATAAACCGATGTGAGTGATATATATATTAAAATCACTCATTATATTAAAATTATAATATATATATATATATATATATATATATCAACGAAGAAGGGAGAATTTATACACAAAACATGTAACAACAAAAAAAAATATATATATATATATAAGTACTTATATACACAAAACTAGTTTCACCAAACAAAAAAAAACATTTCGGAAACCCGATTGAAAAATCAATATTCCAAAACAATTGTAGATACGATTAGAATTAAACTACTCGTTAAGACTTGCCTAAACATGGATTAGAAGTGTCGTTGTCTGATTCTTCTCCCTGAGACGTTAGCCAGAGGGTAAAGCCAATCCTAAAAATCACTGATGTCTGTTTCTTCGTCGTCTGATTGAGCATTGTTGTTACCTAAGTCTTTTTTCTTCCACACGAATGGTAACAAAAACTTTCTTATGAATCCACACCATACTTGACGGCTATAGCCACAGCAATAGTTCCGAAGATCTCGGATAACAAAATATAAAACCTGGAAAATAACACAACATTGTCTTTCAACAAAATATGATTCATGACCTCCAAAAGTAAATGTAAAACGGGAAACATGAGTCTGTCCTTACTCTGAATTAGACTTCATGTTGTCAACCATTTGATCAAAGGAGCCCTCTTTGAAGACCGACTTGGTTTTTTGAATCATGAGATTACCAGTTTTGTCTCTTACAGCCTACAGTACATAGACACTCTTACATGATCCACATTTCCTGAATAAAGAATAAGTAAAAAGGAACACATCTCTTTTAACCAAGCTTTGAATCCCTTATTGAACAGAAACATACCTAAACGTTTTAAGTCGATCACACGGGTAATACTGTTAAAATAATCAGCTCTCCTGCACCATCACATATATATTGACTGATTGATAAAAAGTGTTTTAAACATTCATAAGGATTTTGGGAATGAGACTAACTAACCCTTTAATGCTACGGCCCCAGAGATAACATGCTGTGGCTGTGGCACCGCATGATACAGCAACTGCAATCATCTGAAAACAAAACAAAATATATCAAAACGATAACAATCCCTCCACAAGATTTGCATCACCTTAAGTACAAACACATCTCAACTTCTGATTAATATTTACTAGTTCAGAAAAAAGCAACTATATTGGATTACGAAGCAAACCAAACGAGCCACACATACCGTGTCGGAGAATCGAAACCCACCAGAAAGTACAGGGATGAATTGACTAAGCCCTAGTTATTTATAACCCAAAACCAAGTAAATACTAAACCAATTTAAATACCCAAAACCAAACCAATTCAAATACTATACCAATTTCTTGCAAGTCAAGTAAATTTCATTTGTTATTTGAAAGTTCATTCTAGGAGAGGAAGATTTCCTTTACTATTTCATTACAGAAAATATAAAGCTTGACATTGATTTTACACTTCTGTTGAATTTTTTTTTAATAAAATTTTGCAGTGTTATTTTAATGATTATTCGATTTCTCAGCGTCACCTATATTTTTATATACTATGAACTGCAGAGAACTTTGACGAAACAAATGTCATTTTGCCTCTTAAAACCTCAAAAAAGGCAACTCTACAGCTCAAAGTAATCTGTATATGTAATGTATACACACGTTCACACAAATTGAACAACACACCGAGAAAAGAAGACATTAAATTTTTTTTTTAAAGCTACTATTAAGAACATAACATCCATTTTCTACTCTTCTATTATCCTAAGGTCAACTCAAAGTCACACACAGACGACCACTAATTGTCTACAATTACTAGTAACTCCTCTTTTTGATTACATTCATCTATTTCCCAACTCCTACTCCATGTCAAGTTCATAGGCTTGAACTCTCGGTTAACCGGGGTGCATATGAGACTCAGTTTGGTAACGGCGAATCTGGTTCAGAGCCGCAAACCGAAGTGTATGTAGAGACAGAATCTTCCTTTTGTATAGCCACAAAGTTTAAAGGACCTGTTGCGAGTCTCCTTACTTCCTTGAAGTATCCGTTTTGGCGATTACTCGTAATCGAGTAAGATCTTGGGGTCATTATGTCGGTGTTTGTTGTTCCAGCTGAGTTTCTGCGAGGCGTAGGAGGCATTGATACATTCCCACTGTACCCGTTAGGCCTTTTCACACTGTTGCTTCTTCTTGGACTCGGTTTTGATCCATAAATGGATTCCCTCCGGCTTAATAAGAGATCATGCATCTTCTTTTGATCCTGCAGAGGAAATGACAAATTTGTTTTTAACAGGCGAGCAATATTACAAATCTAAAGGGTTAGGGTTATATTTAAAAGAGAGCATTTTGACAGACCCGATATCGTTTCTTTTCCTCTTCCTGTTGTTTCCTTGTCAGTTTATAATCTTCAAGTATGGATACCAAACGAACCTGAAGGAAACCAGTAACCATAATCAGAGGAGAGACCTTATGGTTTTTAAATGTGTCTACTTTAAAGTTACTTTAACTTACACCATCATATAGAAATGATTTCTGTGTTTCGTCCTCCCATAAAAGAGTTTTCTTGATGAGATTGTCAACCATTGCTGCAGAAAAACAATAAACAAAGGAATGAACAATAAGCTAAAGATCTCATATGAATAATTAGTGGAAAAATACAAGAACATACATGGGATCTTGTTTACTGTGACCCGGGCTCGTTCTGCGTGCTTGAGGTTTACATGTCCACCTCTTCCAGCGCTATACCGGTTTTCATCCTGAAACCAAGAAAGAAATTTCTCAAATACATCCTTCAACAAACCCATTTTTTGCCAAGTTTTAAAGGAAATTCTACCTGATTGTATTCTTCTAGCCAGTTTTCCTCTTCACATGCAGATAGCCAGCGGTCAATCCTATCGATTATTTCTTTCCGGCTCTGTGCCTCGTCTTTGATTTTGTTTATATGCAATTCAATATTTGCAAGAAGCTCTGAAGGGTCCACTAACCCTGAAGAAACATGAGGAAATTTTTCTTAGATACAAACGGGTTTCTGCAAGAAAATCAGCTACTCATATTTCTGACAAGAACATAAGCTCTATCACTTCTTACCAGAATCAATCAAAGCAGTTGATTTCTCAAGCGATGTGCTTGTGTCAACCTCAATGTGTGCCAGTCTGCAAAGATTCTCTAACTCAGACCTTCTTTTCATCACAAGCTCCTTCATTCTGCTAGATTTCAGCTTATTAAAACGGTCTACTTCTGCAGACACCTAATGTAGAAGGCAAAAGAAGAACTCAGAGATCATGGATAAGATCAATGGTAGTAATTAAAAGTTGGGAAAAGAAAAGGGCTTTGTCCTAACCTGATCAATTACGTCAGTAGAAAGGATATTTGGCTCAGTGATATCAGATTCAGATGATCTTACTACATCACTCACTCTAGCAAATTTAACTCTCTCTTCTTGAGGTGTGTCCATTAGATTCCATAGCTCAAAAAGAGACCCCATTACATCCTTTAACTGCAAAATGAAAGGTAAAAAAATTAACCATCGAAATGATTATCAATTACATAGAGAAAAATAGCACTGCAGACATGTTAACCTACCTTTTGAAAGCGGACTCTCCTTTCGGTTTTCAGCTTTTGAATCATGTGCTGTAGACCATTCAATGTAGTATCGCTAATGTTTGTAGACTGCTCATGGTTAGTCCTATGTAAGCTCGGATGAACCTCACTAACAGTTTGACCAAAGTCAACTCCAAGAACACCGCATAGAGTGTGCACCTCATTCACATAATCCAAAACCTTGTTCAGACGATCCGACTGCATAAAAACAAGAAAAAATAAGTAAGCAAGTAGCTCAATTTAACAAAGTCCATCTTCTTATAACTATATTCATGATAAAAATCTCCTCACCTTCTCTTTCTGGAGCGAGCGGAGATGTGTTTGATACTCATTAAGTTTCCGAAGAGTCAAGTCTTGTTCATCGAGAGTCAAAGAACCAAGCATCACATTGTTGAGTTGGTCACTGTAACCAGAGATCTCACCACTCATCTTCTCAATTTGCGCTTTTATATCCACAAATTGCTTCATTCTTTTATCTTTTTGTAATCTCAAGTCCTCAAGCAGAGGCGTCACAGCAGCAAGCTTTTCTTTCAACGATTTTGAACCTTTCTCAGCTTTGATCTGAAACCACAAAACACACATTTTTAAAATGTTCCTTTCATCTCCACTATAAAAGCAATAGTCAGAAACTAAGTAGACAAGCTCATACCGGTGAATGGATGTTTAACACTCCAAGAGCAACCATTAAAGTAGCAATTTCAGCTTCAATTGATACAACTGATTCATGAAGCTGTGCCTTAGAATTTGCAGCTTCATCCACTTTTCTTCTGTAAATTTCGAGACATTCCCTCTCCAATTCCATAAGCATCCGATCTTTCTCAGCATCACTCTCACCAATATCGACCCATATTTTCTGCTCCATACCAAGAAAACAAAACAAATTTGCCATTAAACATCAAAATCAGATATCTAATAGAAGAATAGTATAAAAGAAGTCTCACAAAAAAAACTTTAAAATTCAAGAAAGAGGAACAAAATTCACAGTAACCCGTAAACCTATAGTTGACGGAAAAAAAAGGATAAGACTTTATCTACAGTGACCATTTTTGCCCTTCAGTAAACCAAAACACAGACTTTGTCCTTGAAGCATCATTATCAAGAAACCCTAAATTTACAAGAAACAGAGAAGAAGAGAATCAAAAAGAGGGTCGTCGAAGAAAAACCTGAAGCTCTCGAAGCAGAGCATTACAAGTAGTGTTCGTGCGGAAACAGAGACTCGTAGGGCTTTCAATTTCAAGCATTTTCAGCGAATTTTCCCTCCTTTCACTTACTCACTCCAAAGTTAGAATCTTGAACTAAACAGAGACAGCTCAGCTTGAGACAATGGCCTGCTTAAAAACTCAAAAGGAACCACAGAATTATAGACCGTTACTCGCAGAGACAGATTCCAGATCTGAAGCTTAACACAAAAAGCTTCTCATTACTTTTGCAGAAAGAAAAAAAAATGATCAGCAAAGCATAGAATTCCGAGCAAAAGTTGCAAGAAAAGAGAAGGTTAAGTTGAAAAATGAGAAGAATGTGGCGAGATTAAGTTAAATAAAACTGAGCTTCTTTTTGTCATATTCCTTTATTAAAATTTCTTCATATTACATAAATGGGAGTATTTATTATCTTCTTATTCTCTTTTTATCTTTTCCTTTGTTTGTCGCTTATTATCTCCAATACTAGTATTTTATTCGTTCTCATGAAGATACGATAAAATAATGAAAAAAAACGATGGGTATTGTGAAGGCGCGTAGGTTAGACGTGCCAATTACAAGAAAGGGAATTGATTTGTCTTCTTTAGTGAGATGTATAAAGTACTCCTTGAATACGTAATCACTAATGTGTATACGTTGTATGAAGAGACCTCATGGACCTGACCAACCAAAAATATTTTAAATTAGTATTATGCACCAATTGATTAAGGTAGCACAAATTATAAAGTAGTTGGGTATTTTATCAAAAGTTTGTTAGCGTCTCGATGAACCTCTAATCATGAGAATAAAGAGGTAAACCACTATTGAATAATGAAATGCAAACATGAAAAAGTTTGGTAAATGGAGCTGTATTAGTTAAAGATGTATATTGTACAACAAAATATTCCAAATTGGTCTAATCAAAGGAAGGCTTATGGTGGTGGCCAATGTCGCTCCACTCCACTAATTTTCATTAACAAGTTGTAAAATCCTATTTTTTTATTTAATCAGCAAATCCTATCCAAACCTTCTATTATTGGTTGCCACAACTACTAATCAAAACTGCAATTATTATGACATTATATATTCAAATTCTGATTTCTATATTAATAACTATCTTGATTTCTCACAGGCACTGACAGAACAAGCAGCCATGCTTTAGAGTTTAGACAAAAAAAAACAGGATAATCCCAAAAAATTATGGTGGGTTGCTGAAAAAGAAAAACAAGTAAAATCGATTTGGCTAAAAAAAGAAGGAAAAACGGGGCAAACCTTGAATTATTAGCCGGCAAGTCGAGTTCTAACCACTTCATACATGAACAGTTCAATACAAATTATACAATGATCATTAGCATCCATGAGAATCTTTGACTCTTTGCCATAAACTATGTAAAGATAATGGAATAAATTATCAAAGAAAAAAGGGATAATGGAGTAGTCATATATATATATTCGTCGTATGTCTCCTACTACTATTTCTGGTGTGGTTGCTTAAACTCTTTTTAGAAAAACTTGTTTTCTCTCTATGTAAGCTCATTACTTAATATATGAGGAAATGCCATTCAAAATATTAATTATTTGAGTTTTGACTAATATAGGTTGAACTCACATATGTTTAACAAATTCATACTAAACGCATATATATAAGTGTCAAATGTCATATATCAGAATTCGTCGCATTTTACAAAAATAAAGAACAAATAAATTTAAAATATATTCTCTAATTTATTTATCTAAGTGTTTTAGACTTAAGATAAGTTGAACCAAAGTGAGCGTGTGGTAGACCCCACGAGTCCGTATAATCATTGGTATTATGCATATATGATAAATTAAATAAACCCAAAAAATAACATAAGGAATTAAAGATGTAATGAGTCTATTAAAGAAGAGTGATTAGTATAGACTGTATAGTTGACAAAAAAAAAAGAAGAAGAGTGATTACTAGAAAGAGAAAGGGATAATATATCTCACAGGCTCCTCCACTTCCTTTTCTGATACTTCTCGCAATTGGCACTAGTTTTTAATTTACACAATCATTAAGAGATTAATACAACCCATAAAGAAGTGATCAAGCAAAAAAAAAAAAGCAATATTATTCAAGAAGAACACGAATCAATGTCCTTGAGCAATAATGGATTACATTTCTGGATCCGATTTTTCTATCAAGGACAATTATACAAAACAAAGTCATATTGTACAAACCTAAACCTTATTTTACTTCGTTTCTTTCTAAAAGAACATTATAAAGGAAAAAACTATTAGCGAGTCATTTTCTATGAATTAATTTAGAAAACCATCACATTCCTAAACAATTCTATAGCAATAAAAATACAAAATTATGTGGATATATAGACCTGCAAAACTTACAACACCCACGACTTTCTTTCATGCCAGTTTATCTTCATCATTGAGTAGCTGACAACATAATTCAGTTTAATGTAGAAGCATTTGCTTAACATTCATCGTACTATAGACAGACAAATCTACACACACGTGTAACCTGGAAAAGGCTTACGTTTTGTTCTATTTTCAACGTAAAGAATCAAATATCATGGATCTAAAAAAGGGCAAGGAAGAGGTTGTTTCAATAATTTCGTTAGGTGTGTATATGTGTGAATACAGCTAGACATGTTCGAAGGTGGTTGGTCAAAAAATTTGACTCAAAAGGAGTTGCTGACAAATTGACCAATCAATTTACTTAAGAGACAAAGAAGCAAACACACTTCTCTGTATAATACGGTCCGGTACAAGACTTGCGTAACCGGAATGGAGATACAGTAGGAGGACACTACTCTCTAGGACCACCAAAGATTCAATAAAAATTCTATGGTCATAAGTCAACCTTGTTGATTGCATGCAATTATACTCATAGGAACTATGATTGTAAGGAACATACACCATAACGCCTATTTCTTTTACTCCTTAAGCTGTTCTAAAACACTATAGAGGAACTAGACTGAGTCATCAATTATAAGCCCAATTATTAATGATTGTAGACGAAAATTGATGGGAGAAAGAAGCACTGCAAATGAAAACTGACTTTCTGATAAACGTTGCAGTAGTCAATGCTCAGCATTTTTATTTTCTTTTTTGTTGGAACATACAAACACAAAGGTGAAGTTTTGGCCGAGGTGTCCAATACAATAAATCACAAGATTACGGGGAACTGGTGAAATTTTGTCTTAAACACAAAAGATGTCTCATAGTGATCTGGTGAAGTTTTGTCTAAAGTTCCATCTGATAAGTATATAAATCTAGGGGAAAAAAGGAACCCTCAAAACAACAAAGTCTACGGTGAGCTGATTCATCAATCATCAATGTATCGATCAATTGGTACATTGCTGAAAAATCGATGTCAATTCTTTCCATTAGATACCCAGTGGGTTTCGGCCCAATAATTTAGCCCATTTACATTTGCTATCTTATCTTTGATGTACTTTGAACGAGTAGAGAAAACTATTCACATTGTTTTATTATTCAGACAAATACTGACTAACGGTCAACAATAATTGAGAAAATTTCGAACTTTTTCCTCACACTCGCATCAATTATGTGACTAAAGGCTAATAATTGGAATTTACGACAAAATGGTGCCATGGGCCATGGGCGGGTTTGTTAAATAATCATTTTTGTATGACAACGCACCGGAAAATATAGGTTTGTGTGATCATGATGTAATGGTTTGTATAAGTATTATTGTTGTGTTATAATCCGAATTCAATTCTAACGGTATGTATATATGTAAGTTTATGTGTACGATATAAATGATTTTTTTTTTTCAACCGCTATTTATTTTTCTTAAACTCTGGTCGTCAAAATGATTTTGTTTAAATGTTAAAATTTTGAAACTGTCGGTGACAGCAAGCTAGATCAATACTGTTCTAAATGTAAATGTCAAAAAAAGAAAAGAAATTAACACGTGAAGAATGATTGATATTATTAACATGCTCAGGATGATTAAGTTTAGATTTTTTTTTGTTAAAAGGGTATTTCTTAATATATTTGAATATTTCTCAACCACACAAACGTAACTAGCCTAGCCTACATATATATAGAGAGATACAAACACCCAACAAAATCCATCATTCCTTATCTTCTTCCTCTTTTGCTTTTTTTTTTTTTATTTTCCAATCTCTCAATGGCTACCTTAAAATACAAACCTGTAAATTTCATATTTTACGTTTATAATTTGATTATTGTATTCTCCGACCATAGATCCACGGCGGAGCTCCGAAGACTACTACAGCCAGCGAAACCCGATGGTACAGTAAGCTTTCTCGTCGTCGGAGACTGGGGAAGAAGAGGCTCCTATAACCAGTCTCAAGTAGCTCTTCAGGTTGCTTCTTCTATATATGATTTTACCCACTTGTGCATAAATTCAATCATGTTTGTATATAAAATATACACACACTATATACACACATTTACTGTTCATATATATATACGCCGGTCCCCTTATTCAATTCAATGTCACATACTCACATGTATAATATTTATCCTAAAAATTCATGTTAGATGTCATAAATAGATAGAAAACCATGTCAATTCATTATTTTAAAATTTGAAATATAATCTTTACTAAACATAATTCTTCTTGTTGATGTTTGGCAGATGAATTTTAACGCTAACTTAATTTTTTTTTTTTTTTTTTGGTGATATCTAATTTGATGTTTTCTTTTATTTGATTAAATACATTTTTCTGTCTAATTTGAATTTAATGACTGAATTAGACGTGGAAAAAAAAACATTTTTCTAGAAAGTGAATGAATGAAGCCAAATTGAAGTAGTAAAAGGAAGCGACATTACAAAAAAAAGAGGCCTATTACAAGAGTCATAAAAGGATGGTGGAGGCTTATAGAAACCAGCTCTAATAATTTTGCATTAAAGAAGTCACTGCCAATTATGCTAAACTTTTGGAATAAGGGATACCAGAAATCTAATACTCCATCTGTTTCATTTTATTTGTTGTTTTAGGTTTTAGCACACAAATTAAGAAAACATTCAAATTTTCTTTTTTACCCTTCATTAATACACTAAATAAGTTTTTTCATTGGTTATCATATTAAAATAGTAGGGGTAATAAAATAAATTTTATTTAAAATTTGCATTGAAAACCCAAAACAACACTTATTTTGTAACAAAAAAAACCCTAAAACTACAAATAAAGTGAAACAGAGGAAGTATACTTGATAGTTCTCAACAGTTGCTTAGTTATCTTGTATTCTGGATTGAACTTAAGTGTTCATGCAATATATTCAAGAGTTGGTTATAAATAAGAGTTTCTCATTTAATCTTTTGAATAATCATTTATACTTGCCATTATTTTTTACTGTCTAACTTAAAATGGCTGGTTAAATCATTTCACACTAAATTTAAACAGATGGGAGAAATCGGAGAGAAGTTAGATATCGATTTTGTAATTTCTACTGGAGATAACTTCTATGACAATGGGTTAACCAGCTTGCACGATTCTCTATTTGAAGATTCTTTTTCCAACATTTACATGGCACCGAGCTTGCAGAAACCTTGGTATACTGGTAATTAAGCACTATATATAATTTTAAAAAATTACTCCATTATTCCTATATATAGTCCGCTGTTAATTATATTTTCTTTAACCTACAGTCTTAGGAAATCATGACTACAGAGGTGATGTCATGGCACAACTTAGCCCGATCCTCAGAGCTTTTGACAACAGATGGGTCTGCATGAGATCTTTCATTGTAAATGCTGGTAATTAATTCCTCAAATATATTTTCTCCTTAAAATTTCATAAACATATATATTATTAGTTCTCCAATTGTTTTTAAGTTATCTTGGAACAACTTTATTCTTTTTGTTGTTGTATATATAGAGATCGTCGATTTGTTTTTCATCGACACAACTCCATTCATCGATAAATATTTTGTCCAACCAAATAAGCACGTTTATGACTGGAGAGGCGTATTACCTAGACAGACATATCTGGACAATCTCTTAAAGGTATAGCGTTTTGAATTTTCTGATATTAAAAAAGGGCAACTATACTGTATATTTATGTAATTCGACATGATTGGTATCAATCGGACAATGCAATTGTTTTACTTAAACGAGTGATTAACGAGAGCTATATATATAATTATAGGAAGCCGAGGAGGCATTGAAAGAGTCAGTTGCAAAGTGGAGAATAGTGATTGGTCACCATACGATCAAAAGCGCAGGCCACCACGGCAACACCATTGAGTTGGAGAAGTCCCTTTTACCTATTCTCCACGTATCTAAACACTTCAATACTTCATTGATTAACCTTAAAACCAACAAGAAAAAACAATTTATATTATAAAGTTATCATTAAATGCACGTGAGTATGTAACGCACCAATATATAATATTGATCTAATTATTATTTGTTTCCTCCGTTTATCAGAAGAATGAAGTGGATCTCTACGTAAACGGGCATGATCATTGCTTAGAGCACATAAGCAGCATGGACAGGTAGAGAATACATTATTTTAAATTTATTTGTTCATAAAATATTTTTATTAATCAATTCACTCTATGTGTCACCTTTTTTGGTTGTATATATTTTAGTAAAATACAATTTATGACTAGTGGAGGTGGATCAAAGGCGTGGAAAGGAGGTGACTTGAATAAGTTGGACCCGCAAGAGATGAGGTTTTACTACGACGGACAAGGATTCATGTCGGTTCACATTTCAGAAGCCGAACTGCGTGTCGTCTTTTATGATGTCTCTGGACACGTTTTGCATCACTGGAAGACTTACAAGGAGGAGCTTTATTTCGCTTCTTGATTCCAAATTTATTCGGACGTATTGTTTATGATGTACTATCAAATTATTAAATACCTTTTCATTGAATTTTCGGGTCGCATTATTATGATACGAAAAGAACGTATCAGCAGCAACAACAGAAAAAAAAATCAATGCAATATTTATTGAATTAAAATACAGTTTCAAATAAATTAAAGTATTATTGAAAAAACTGTAAGATGGGAGATGAACTAGAAAGAGACATTGGCTTATACAGAAGTCACTGATGCTTCCTTTGATCACCATTGGACCTACATTTATTTAATTTCATCTTCTCTTAAGTATCACAATCCTTATTTTTGTCAAGAATAGTTGTAGGGACATAACTGGGTCCGATTTCTGTGGAGAAAGATTTAAGACATGGGCCATTGCCATAGCCTATGGGACTCCAAACGAAGTTTGTATGATAAAATTTGTATCACAACAGTCAACAGATAAAGCTTCATGTCTTAAGCTTTCCATGTACAAACATCATCAAAAGAGGAAAAATCAACTTTCTTTGAGAATCTTGAGACACGTTTGCGAAGAACCGATCTGTTCAAAGTTGAACATTATGTATAACTGTAGATATGAATCTGTTGTAATATATGGAGATAAAAGGTGTCAGCGAAAGAGGGAGAAATAGAATTTTAATAGGTATGATAGATAAATGATTTCAGAGAGTAGAAAACGGGTAAAATTTTGCTAGTCTCTTTTCCTTGCTTGTCTCTCTTCTAAAAGCAATTTCTCAAGTGGCAAAAACACAACATTTCATCGAATTCGCCGCTCTTTTTATACAGTTTGTATAAACTGCACCTCAGATTTCATCTCTCAAAAGCTAGTTTCTCCTCTCTTTGCTCTATCTCTCTTCTTCAGCTAATTGCTCTGTTTACCGTTACTGCCATCATATTCCCCTGCAGCAATTCTGTTACAAGAATCATCTTTCGTCTTCGAATCTAACTTCCCTTCTGCAGAGTTGCTGCTTCCATTGCTGCTGTCCGGTTTCTCTGGGAAGACTTGTGAAACCTGTTCTTGGGTTGAACCGAGTGGGAGGAACACACCGGTCCCAGGGATGGGCATTCGAGGTTGTGGTGGTGGCTGGTGTCGTGGATGAGGTGGCAGCATTGGCCAGCCCGTTGGTCCGGGTGGCACACTACCTGGGAAAGGCATTGGAGGGGCCAGCGGAGGAGAAGGGGCGATGAAAATAGGTTGAACAGCTCCGTTTGTTGGGCGGTGAGACGGTGTGGGCAAGACACCGGTGGTAGGGGTAGCAGGATAGTGTTTAGCTTGGCCAGTTGGGTGACGGTTGTGGTGATTCGGAGATCGGCTAGGCGGTGGTCCCCAGTTAGATCTGGTTATGGAGTTTCTCGGTTGAGATTTGGTGAAGGTGATGAGTATCCGTTGCTTTCGGGTTGAGCGAATTGCATACTTAGCAAGATCTGCAGATTTTCCTTCCACCAAAAGAACCGATCTGTTCAAAGTACCAAACATAATTGATTATAAAATGACTGAAAGATCTCAACTTTGCAGAATAACTAAGTGATATGAATCTGTTACCCGGGAGTTAGAGACAGCTTGAGGGACCCCGTGTAGTCGCCGGGCTGATCAGAGACAATGACTCTTCCGAATGTCAAATCGCATTCAGACAAAGACAAGACGCCCACCGGTCGTCCAAACCAGGGAACATACATATGAGGCTGCGAGTGATCTCCCTATGGTTCACAATAAATGGAGAGACACAAGAAAACTCCTACTTTGTTAAGAAAACAAAAACAAATACTTTTAGGGGTTTCATCAATAGGCATTAGCAATTTGTTTAACCTCGTTGAAGAAATCAATGATGCAGGCATCTGGTTTCACAGGTATGATTTGCTTTGAGACCAAACGTTCAATGATGTCTAAAAGAGCTGATGGGATTGGTTCTATTCTCCGATCTGCATTAAACTTAAAGCTCATGTTAACTAATAATACACAGCAATTATAAGTAAAGAATCATTTTAAAGGACTTGCCTTTGATACTCTCATCATCAGGTGGCATATCAGCTATGGGAAGACCGAGTTGGATCATCTCGCGTCCATGTCCTCTATTTGGCCGTTTATAAGCCACATATGCCTCACCTGTTATCCATTAACCAATGGTTTCAGACTCAACTAAAAAACAAGTTAAACCATTACATAGTAATGCATTCAAGATTTTTACTTTGAAGTTGTCCTCTTCTTCCAGTAATTCTCATATTGTTTACAAGAGAAAACAGTTGAGAAACTTCCTTTGCGTCAAGCATTTTTTCATATAGCTTCAATCCTTCCACAACATTAACCTACTCAACAAAACTAAGCAATTTAGTATCTTAGGCGGAAACTATAAACAGACACAATCCAACTCACCATTTTCGCTTCATACATCTCTTGGACGATAAAAGTCTTTGCCATGCTTGCAGGACACTCTTTATCTTTCTCCTCTTGCTTTTGCTCACTACTCAGACTGTTATCTGAAAGAAAGAAACAACACAGAATCGAAACATTCTCAGCAAAGTTCTTATATCAAGTGAAAAATCAGTAAGTCAAGTTTCCCAAAGTACCTTTAGAAACCGAGTTACAGTTATGGTTCACTATTTCCACTTGAGTTTCAGACTCTTTCAATTTTTCCCCGACTTTACTATCACTCTTCGGTTTCTCTCTACCATCTGTCCCACAAATAGACACAAAAACAAACTTACATTTTCAGTACACCAAAGAGTCTAGACACTAAACCAGCAAACTAAACCCGAATCTACCACTATCAACATGTTCAATGCACTATCTCATACAGTCATACCAAATTGCAGATATGATTCAGATATGATTTAAGAGCAAAGAAGTTAACTTTTCTTACAAGCAAGCAAAGCCTTGAAGCCAAACAAAGCCAAATGTTTTCATTACCTCTCTTCTCATCTGTAAGAGACAATGCCTTATCATCACTAGCTAGCTTAGCTTCCTCGCGATTCTCAACACGATCATTGCTAACACTATGGAAATCCGAATTATAACTATGACCATTTCTCGCCACTAAATCAGTTCCTCTATAACCACCACCATGATGATGCTTGTTAAACCCAGGTCCTGATCTCCTTCCTCCAAATTTCCCAACCTGATCAGAATTGTAATGCCTTTGAGGTGGTGGCATTTGCTGTTGCCGCTTCCAAGCAATCTGTTGAAGGTTGTAAGAGACCTCAGCAACTGGATAAAACTGCTGCATAACAAGAACTTGAGACCAGCTTAAACGACGGTGATGGATGCTCGCGATCACGGATTCGTATTCGTTGTGATCTCCAATTGTTTGAAGATGTTGACAAAGCGAATCGATGATGGCATTAGCCGCAGCAAACTCCGCACGAAGCCAAGAGATAAACCCATCTCGTTCATCAGGGATCCAATTTCCGGCGACGGGAGGAAACTGTAATTTCTCAGATGGAGTAACGTTTCCCGGTGGCATTGCCATTTGTGGGAACAATCAAGAAGAAAAAGCAAGTATCTCGAGAAAAGCTAGAGTTTTTATTTTTCTTGCTATTAAACACAGCTCATAGCTTCCTTTGAACAGATCTGCAGAATCAGAAAGAAAAAGATCAGTTTTTTATTCAGTTCAACGAGATCGCACACTAAGTCCTGGAAATAAAAATCTCGAATTTGACGTAATTTAGATTTTAAAAACAAAGAAGAAAGAAGGTGATTTTCTTATGGAAAAACTAAACACGAAAAGGAATCACCATAAATGTGAAGAACAGATCTGGCAAATTGAGTATATCTTCTTCAAGGTGAAGCTGAGTAATCTACCTAAAGTGATGTATAAATTAAGGGAAGCTTCGTAAAAAGCAAAGACAAGAGGGAGAGATCTAGGGTTTTTGAGGAAAGAGTCTCAAGGGTAAGACAGATTTGTTTGGCTTAGTTAAGACGCATGCGTTTTAGAGTCTTAAACGGTGGCTTTGATCACTACTACTTCAGATCTCTCACTCTCTTTTTTTTCTTTTCTTCATCAATTTGTAATAATTCGGACTTCGATTCCTACTGTACGCAGTATTACAGCTTCTTTTTCCCCTAATTTTCAATTAATTCATTAGCCAAATCGAATTAGTTTCACGTTTTCGTGTATTAGGTCCATTTATGTTGTTGGAACGAAATCGAGATTCCGCATCTTTTTAAAGATGCTGATTAATTTAAGTTTTTGCATATGTTACTAAAATATGATTATCACGCCACTTTTTTCCTTTGGAGTAAATGGGCCTTATGGCCCATAGTATCGTGATAAGATTAACATATAGGGGTTATAGATCATAGGGGTTTTGTATGTGGCATTTGTTAAAGTTTGGGTCCATTAGACGACATGTTTCTAAAAGAATTACGACACAGAGAACGAATTTTGGTGAATTCTTAAATTATTTGAGATTTTACTTTATGGGTTATTACTTATTTCAAACTGTCGTTAAAATGAGACTAGATAATTTAGATTAGTAGTCGACACATATCTTAATATGTAAAAGCTGATCATGACAAAGAATCCACGCTTTTTTTATAATTACTATGAGGTTCTAAACCAAAAGCCCGTAATCCTCCAGGTTCAAAATTACAACACGCTTTATATCCCACTAATTAAGATTTTTTTTATAACTAAAACCATTTATATCATTAATTAATTGTTGGGATGTAATTGTGCATAACCGAGTCCACATATATGAAGATGACACGTATAGAGATTATTGTTGCCGCTGATATCTTCCTTTTGAATATTGGGGCTTTGAGGAAAAACATATGAGATTAAACTATTACATTAGTCTCAAAATGAAAAATATATGAAACAAAACATCAAAAGAATATTATTATATATACATTATTGGCTATACAGATATCTTTTACCACTGTTATGTGAGATCAATATTTGTAGTTTAGTAGTTTGAGATAGTGTCATCGATTTATCACAATCAGAACTCAAATATGTATATTAGAAACACCACTTGTTACATCATACAAAGGACACTTAAGGATTCCAACCGGCCCATCTCTTTGACAAATATGACAAATCCTTATTTTCGTACAAAAGTGATTTTTGGAGGATTTAACCCCATTTTCTGAAATGAAAAACATCGCACGCAACGCAAAGTCATCCCAAACGGACCCACAATTTCTAACATCGATGTACCTAGAAATGACATTATCAATGACACATTGTGCATATGTGAAAGAACTGAATGTGTCAATGTGGTCACATAAGAATAAGATAGACAATTAAGTCAATGATATTTATTGGATTCATTGAATAATTGTACAAGATAAACAAACTACTCAAGTTGTTTGAAAAACTCTAAGAAAAACCAAGATAATGAGAACGTCTATGCATATTTTATAAGAAGAAAAAACAAGCAAGAAAATGATTTATATCGACAATTTATCATCGACACATAGCAAAATCCCATGGTTTGACGATCATTATAGGAGGATTCGTCATCGCCGGAGAAAATTTTATCCAGAGAGAATTATTTTTGGATTGACGAGTTTCCTTGATCAAAGAGACGAGAGATTTCAATCAGAAGATAGAATATTTATATTTTTATTTTACTTGATCGACAATTTATGCGACTTAAATATCTATATTTTTATTTTACTTTTTTATTCTCATAATTCTATTATTTCATTTGAGTCAAATATTTAAAAGTAATTTTGATATTATTATGCACTAATAAAAATCAAAATATTTTATTCTTATGCTAAATAGATATCTCGGTGTCAATCCATCTTTCAGTCCATAATTCATAATTCTATACAAGACAGAAAATGCCAAAAATGCCCCTCTAGCTGAACAGTATACACCGATTCATATTGACTCACGGCTCCTGCTCCGGTGCTTCACATGACGGTGGCGGTGAGGGATCCCACCGAACGTGACAGGATCATAGACTCTGAGACGCTTAGCCTCCGCTGGATTCACCACACATTCCGACAAAACCACCTTGTACCTCATATGATCGTAACAATACGAATAAGTCATGTGTTTCTGTCGGAAACTCTCCATTTTGTTCCTCTGAGACTCCGTTATCTCCGACGCTTGTCGGATATTTTCGACCGCTTCGTCTTCGCATCTCGGAAACTTCTCGGTGGGGTCGACGGCACAGCCGTGGAGGATGAGATCGGTGAATTGAGCAACGTAAGGGGCAAATTTGTAATTTACGCCGTACTTTCCTCCATTAGTCGCCCATTTGGAGCCATCCCATATGGTTGCGTATAAAGACATTGGCTTCGCCGGGAAGTCACCACCCATCGACGCCGTGCGTTTGACTTCTCTGATCGGAACATTGTCTACATAAAATCTGCAACCAAAAAAATAAATTAATTCATTCCCCGAAACTTATTCACATGGAAATGATCTAGAGATGACATATTTGGTAAAAATTCCAGCTTTTAGTGAACTTGGAGTTAGATTCTTTCTTCCAAAATACTCTGTGTGGGTCTCTGTTGTTGCCAAAGATCGAAAGCTGTAAATCAACTAACTTTCCAAAACAAGAAACTAAATCCACCAGCTTTACATATAAAATTGAATTCAAGTCACCATCTCGCATAAACCAACTTAACTTTCCTTAAATAGAAACATTCAAGTGACGGCTAAAGAGCCTTCAATCTAACGGCTTTAATTAGCCATCTAAATCCTCTAATTCACATATAACCACAACCATTGCTAATTTCTCTTAGTTAGATTTCTAAGCTGATTTAGTCATGAGAAACTTTGGGAGATTGTTAAATTAAGAGGATGATTAAGAATCTAACTAAGATGGATTAGTTTTTAACTTACATGATGTGAGAAAGTGACCAGAGGATACTGTAATGGTGAAAATCCTCAGTTGGATCGAACCAAAGATTGTATCTTTCTTCTCTGCCCAACTGTGTGCTTCCATTGCCGTATATGTTGGTCTGAATCCTCCATTCTTTGCCTCTAATATTCCCCAAAAACTCAAAATCAATCTCGTCATGATTCTTCTCATACATGTCTCCATTTGATAACTGAGAAGAACAAACAAAGTTTTCAGGATTTGTGCTTTCTCTAATCATTTGGGAAAGGAAAAAAAAAACACAACTTTCATGAGAAATATCACAAAACTAATGGTGGGGTTTGGTGAAATCAGCAGATTAAAGATCGTTGCTTACATAAAAGGCGATAACAACTCCAGCAGAGTAATCTGCTGGTAGTTTGATAGAAGAACTGAAGAATCCATGCAAGTAAATATCGTTTGAGACAAATCCAGAACCTGTAAAATCACTTCACAAGTTAAAAAAAAAAAACAGAAACAAGAAAGGAAAAAAACAGAACACAAACCGGTTCTTTCGTCGAGCATTAACCAGACAGATTTTCCATTTCTGTGAACAATCAGATTCTGGTCACCAAACAGTTGTGTGTAACCTTCGTCGAAGTGTAGAAGAGGAAGCTTTTGTAAAGCAAATCCAGAAACCAAACCGGTGAAGAGTGACATGAAAACTATAAATCCAGTTAAGAAACCCATTTCTTTATTTATTTCTAAACTATTATGCGGTCGAAAAGGGAAGAGATTTATATGGATAAATAGCGTGTTGAGGACGAGCTATGGAGCTCCCTTGAGACTTGAGAGAGAGAAAGAGAGAGGGAGATAGTGAGGGCTAGTCAGAATACGTTTGGCTATGGATGGTTTATACTTTTTAGAATTTTAATCTTCATTAATATGCCAGCTTGTTTTTTCATAATTACTTTTTTATTAATTGCACTGAATCAGTCAAAAGATTGTAACAGGTTTGTTTTAGAACTTTTTTTAAAAGATTCTAATTGGCAATTTTTAGACTGTTAGAATCTTAAATTATGACTATAACAGTTTAATCAACTTAATTACCAAGCATGATTTATTAGTATTGTTAGGTCAGTTTAATAAGAAAATTGTGATTAACTTAAAGGTATATAACCAGGATCCTAGAGAGGCTATATAATCACGTTTAAAAATCTATCATTTTTTACATGTTCTAAAATAAATCAATCGAGTATCAACTGATAGGTTACTAAGATTTTATTAGCATGTAAGAATAGTTTTTTTTTTAGTGGAAAATCAAATTGTTTATTTCTCCCAATAAAAGGAGGGTTTCAGTAGTGGAAAAGGTGTGGCATTTTATATATTTAAGAGGGTGAGATATTTTG
Organism: Cardamine occulta; assembly: GCA_028015245.1. Classification (NCBI taxonomy): domain Eukaryota; kingdom Viridiplantae; phylum Streptophyta; class Magnoliopsida; order Brassicales; family Brassicaceae; genus Cardamine; species Cardamine occulta. The sequence continues at coordinate 22,427,416 of CM051364.1, read as the reverse complement.
GAAAAAGGATATAAAAGACGTATGGAAGAAAACAAGAGTAGCAAGAAAGCATAGGGTGCTTTGCTGCTTACACATGTGTCCCGACATTGAGTCACAGGCAGAGTCGCTAACACTACACATTTTTTCTATCTTTTCAGAAAACAAAAAAAAAAAACTAAATTATTTATACAGGGGAAAGGTTACAAGTTGTAGACAAAAATTGTTTCAATCATTATAACATTTCAGGTTGGAATTTAGAAAAACAAAAAATTCTTTTTATTGGGTTTTGTTGATTGTAGTTTTCCTATAAAAGAATCATAAGAGTTAAACAAAAAGTCAGGAAGAGAATATTCTTTTTTTTTTTTTTGTTAGCTGATCATAATACAATCTAAAATCAAGAAACAAACATTTATACAAAAAAGTGGATAGAAATGGCCATTTGGGGACAGAAGGGAGGCATTTTAAGAAAAAGTGAAATCATTGAGGGTACAAAGAATAATTTTGTTTCGAAGCTTTATGTGTATTATGTATATGGTAAGATTATTACATCAAATAAATCGGTTTGGTTGGGTACCCGCCTCATTTTTGCCGTTCCGTTACAATTTGATGATACATAAATTTGGGTATTTATATGCAAAATGTGTAATCGTTTGGCTTGTGGGTCTCTGACTTTGTTTCAGTTTGGCTTTAAATTATATGTTGGGTGAGTGCTGACGTATATCGGCCACGTCAGTATATAGTAGCCGTTGGACCTCTCTCTACGAGGCCCACTATGAAAACACATAAATTATTCTGCAGCGCAAATAACGGCAACTTTGACGCCGTTAATACCCTTTGTGGACGAATACAAGCGTCTGTCAGGTAGTTTGGGTCCACATCACTTCACGCGTTTGCACAAATAAAGCAATTTTACATTTTACAACGTCATTATTGTTTGTGTATACATTTGGTATGAAAATAAATACGAGTAACATTTTGTTTTTAGTAAAACAAATTTACAAATAGTATTATTTGCTGTTTGTTTGACACTGTTTTCTTTAATTTGGGAACTCACAACGGTCATCGTCCCAACAAGTCTGCTGGGAGCAAATTAGCGAGGAAAAAGAGTTTTATGCTAACGTGCGCGTCGTTAGCTCTGAGGTCATCTGGTCATGGAATCTAATGGAAGATCCCAATGTGGAATATTCACGTGAGATTATTTTGTTTACATAAAAATGTCACAGTGGCAAATCGGAGCCGTTAATTTCTTCATGGGGATTTTCCTTCCATGCATGTGGGTAATTTCTGTTGTTTTGCTGGATCCAACGGCTACGATCCGATATTTTGTTTTGTGCATTAGCCCAATATTATAATTCGGGTAAATTAGTACTAATCAAGTCTGATTCGCTTGAACATTTCTATACGAATAAAAGGCGTTGGGACTTGGGAGAATGAAGAGGAAACTGGTGATATGATCTCATTCACAAAAGGCCTTCTCAAGGACCCATTTAGAAAGCTATAAAGGCAATACGTAAGAAACAATTATGGGCCTCGTTTTTCAAATCCGATATGTTATATATTTAACATAAGTATCCAATTATCCAACCCTCGTCCCTGTCCGTTCAATGAACTCGTATAGTCGTCAGATCTCATGCATCTAAGATAAATTATAGTGATAGACACTCGATATATTGAGAATCATGAATATATGTCATGCAAAAAACTACAATTGTATTTTATGAAATTCCTTCTGCTAAATATTTGATTATAAAACAAGTCAACATAATTGACCATGGATTCTTTTGATAATATTATGTCATTTTTATGAGCGAATTCATTTGGAAAATTATCAGAACACATTTTTTGTTTGTCATATATTCAAAGAAGTACCATACTTCGGGTAAAAAAAAATTAGATTTTATCTCATAAATATTACTATACTCAACGTGGGTAAATTATACTGTTGAATCGTTCAAAGTATCTGTTTGATTATACTTTGGTCAAGATAGTTGACCATAAATTGACATATTTTAGTCGAAAGACAAAAGAACTGTCGGTCTTTTGACCAAAAGTTTTCCAAGTTTCCAGATTTTAGAGAAACGGCCAATTCTATAGTTTTCCAAGTTTCCATACTTTGGTCTTCGGGAAGACACAATGTCTCCAATACTGACGCTCTTAGGAGTGAGCCACGGAGCGAATCCTAGTTTTCTTCTTTTCTGTTTTTTTAACAATAAAACCAAATCTAATCAAATATTAACTCACATTCTAAAAGTATATAAGCCATGGATGAAGGATCGATATATAGGCCTGTGATTTATCCACTTGGGTCACATAGAATCAAGACTCCATCTCCATATCATAGGATAAAAAAGGACCGCCATTTGGACTGTATATACAAAATTTAGCCGGAGTTTCGATTTGGATTTTATTCATGAGTATAGGGTACAATAAAATATATCTAATTAAACCAAACTAATACTCGGCTCAAATTCTATTTCAACTCAATGCATTAATCTTTTTTTTTCTTTGTTGTCTCCAATCTTTAGTTTAGTTAGTATTGTCATTTTTTTAGATACAAAACGAGTTGTATATGTAGTTTGTTTGCCGATACTTTCCTTGCTTCTCACTCTTTTGTTGAATTCATCTTTATATTTTTCAAATTTAAAACTATTTACTCGCCGTTCTTTTTAAAAAAGAGCGATCACCAGCCATTTTTCTTTCATAGTTCCATCCTTTTAACTCTCCCCTACCTCTCAAATTTTAAGAATAAACAGTATCTCTTTCTTTGTTGGGCGGAGTAGGGCCTGTCGTCTCCTCTATTTGTCCGTCTTGGATCGCTCTCTTTATTTATTTTTTTTGATAAAATCGCTCTCTTTATTCAACATTAAAGCTAAATAATTTCTAGCATCAAATAATTAAGATTTCAATTCTAGAAAAAAGGCAATAGAAGGTAGGGCCAAAGTGTGTTAGATAGATGAGATTAGAATCAAACGTAAGAAAAAAATCCAAAAGATGAAAACCCTTAGCTGTCTTCGCAATAGAAGCCCCTTCATTTATATTCCAAACCCTTGTACGTAAGCAATGAATTCGTTCACCAATATCTTGCATGACTAATTACGTATAAAGTGCTTAAATTAATTGACACTCTTTAAATTTTAACAAAAATCGAACTAAGTTATATTCTAGGTCATAGTTATAGGCCACCGAAACAATTGAGTTTATCTTATACTTCAAACAAATATGTACTTATGTAAACAATATTTATTTAGTACAGAAACCAAAATAATTAGGTTCATCATTCTCGAATTTATTTCCCTTTTTACTTTTGGTGATTTGTTGGTTAATTTTCTAGAACCGATTTCTAAAAAATTTATTCTCTTCGGAAATAAAAGCATCGAATGAGTGATAATTCGGTTAACCAAACCACAATTTTTATCCGGATTGTGGTCTAATCACTCGTACCATTCGGACCAATTTTAACAACATTGGGTAGAGGTATACTTGGCGTAAACACTTACGTGCGATTTTGTGTTTCTATTTATATATTGTTTGGGTTGTTTTCACATATCGATCACTTTAGTATAAATAACCCATTTAGATACCATCCTTACCCGACAGAACCGGTAATACTCAATCTAGCACATTCGCTTTTCTTCTCATCTCTCTCTCTCTCTCTCTTCATTGATTAAGCCATCATCTCCTTGAACAAGAAGTGGTCCGAACCAAAACCAAATCTGACTAGAGTGACAATGGATCTCTCAGGGGATCGATCAAGTCTAAAGCGTCACTCGTCGCCTTCGACACTTGTGGCTCATTTCTTTGGCATCTTAGCCGTTGTTCTAATGCTCATTTGGCTTCTCCATTACCGTGAAGGCATCGAGTATGGCTCCGACAATCCCCTTAAGGTTTTAAATGTAAGTTTGTATTTCTTACACTTTATGTCTACATACATGAAAAAAATCAATCGATTTTTACGTTATTTTAATTTATTCAATATATTTGCTACTTATTTTTTGGTTCGGAAATGGTTGATATATAGGTGCATCCATTTCTCATGTACTGTGGATTTCTCTTCCTCGTGGGTCAAGGTAATTTCATTACGATCCAAAAATAGTAACAATAAAATACTTGTCAAGTATAACTTAATTCCCCATACGGATGATTTGAGTATAGAATTTGGCTTCACGATTTGATATTTTCCTTCTAATAATTAAACCGTACACACGTGATTTTCTGCAGAAAAAGGTTACATTCGTGATTTTGAATGATCTTTTAAAATTTTAATAAAAAACTTGACAATGATTGATTGATTATGGCATGCAGCGATGATGACGTACAAAACGGCGTACGCATCGCACAAAGTGAAGAAGATGGTTCACGGTGGGCTTCACTTAATAGGCTTAGTTCTAGGTATTGTCGGAATTTGCGCCGCCTTTAGATTCCACGACAAAGTAAACGCTGAAGACATGGTCTCTCTTCACTCCTGGATCGGTCTCACCACTTTCATTCTCCTTGGCCTCCAGGTTGATTAATTACTTCATAAATATTACTTTAATGTTAATTGAACTTAATTACATCAACATTAAATTGAAAAATCGTGGTGGTGATGTAATTTCACAGTGGCTACTCGGTGCGTTCACATTCTTAGCACCGCAATCTTCGTCGGGGACAAGAAGGAGTATGATGCCGTGGCACGTCTTAGGTGGTCGGGCTCTACTATATATGGGTATTGTCGCAGCACTTACCGGACTCATGGAGAGAGCCACGATGCTTGGTCAGAGCACAAATGCTGAGTCACGTCTAATTAACTTCACCGGCTTAGCCATTCTACTCTTCGGTGTCTCCGTCGACTTCTCCGTCGCTCTTGGCCGTTATAACTGACGGAGAACTATATTCATTAGCCCATCGTTAAATCTTTTCTTTTATTGTATCATAATTCAACGAGTTCTTGTTTGTTTGCTTGTTTGTTTTCGTATGTAAATGTGATTCGTGTGATGCTAATTGGTTCTGATGAGAGTTATTATTTGTTTGATTTTCAATTTTAGTACTCTTGGAATATTGTTTTCTTCGTTCTTTGATCTTTGTTGCTTACTTAAAGTGATTATTTGCAATTTTTTAATTATAGTGGTTAAATTTCCACGTCGGAAAGCAATTCCAACGGTCTAGAACATTTCATGCCACCATTAATTTGTTTATAGTTTTATACTCTTTTTCAATAGAATATTTTTTTAATGTCTTCTGGTATTAATTAACAAAAAGATGTCTTTAGTGGTATTTAATAAATTTAACTTTATATGTTACTAGTTATCTGAAACTTTTAGATTTCGGGTAAAAATAAATTCAGCAAAATTCACATCATGAGAAATATTTCAGCTTATTTATTTACCAAAAAAATCTCTCAAGAATCAACTTCTATACTGAAAAATTGAATTCTCTTCTACTTGTCATTTCATTTTCATATTCTTTTTATGATCAACATTTTAGCACCAAAGTATACGTTATATATATGATTTACTCGACACAATAAAAGTACGATATAATCATATCAAATACGTATAGCTATATGAGTATAAGCAAAAGAAAAAAAAAAACTCAACGTTGTAGATAAAAAAATTGAAAATTTAGAAGACAATACCCAGAGAAACATATAAAACACTTATCACTATTTTGGCCCACAAAAAACAAGAAGCAGCATAGAAATGGATAATTGAAAGGCTTTGTTTTACATATTCCTTCATACCAATTGTTGTCTTGTAACTTCCATCCTCTTCAACAATCCTGCAATCTCAGCCTCCATTCTCAGCTTCATGTTCCTGTAATCGCAGTGCGAGTTCTCAAGCTTCTTCAGCTCCTCCAGCTTATTTCTCCTCCTCTCCTCTGTCTCCTGCAGACACAGACGCGATAGCTTCTCTGTGTACTCCTCTTCCATCTTCTCCGTCTTCATTTCTACCATTCTCTTGAAACTCTCTGCCTCCTTTCTCGCCTCGTCTGCCTTCTTCTGGAACATTCTTGTTTCAGCCTCCTTGATTCTTACCATGCTCTCTAAACTGTCAAAACTGTTCATCATTGCATCGGTTAACGCAAAGCTCTTCTTCTTTTGATCCTTGGATGTTGAAGGCGTCACAGATGCCTCGTCGTTTCTGTAGCTCGTTTCTGGTGCACCTGTTAGCTCTTTTGATTCGGGCATTTCTGATACCGACTCTGCATCTGCAAGAAATTATGATAAGAGAAGGAAATAATCAAACTTAATCTATAGAATCCATAAGGTTACAGGTTCCTATCTAATCCATAAGCAGACATTAGGAACTTACAGTTGAAGAACTGAATGATGAAGTTAGAGGCATCGAGCGGGGAAATCTGTTTACTCTCTAACTTCTTAACTATATCATTGGCTTTGAGATGCAATGCTTTGCCTTTCGCATCATCGCTTCCTTGGAAAACCTTTCTAACACAATCAAGCTCCTTGATTAGAGTTTCAAGTCCCCAATTCTTGGCGCAACACACGAAAACATCCTTGACAAATCCAAACATCTCTGATCTGTGAGCGCATCCGATACAATGGAACAACATCTCCGTCGTACCTCGAGGACCTTTCAAACTATGTCCCGGTTTGATCAGATTCTTCTGAATTCCACACGCAGCATGACACCAATGCGAACAAACATCACAACCAACCCAACTACAAGTATTGCTAGCTGAATCAAATCTCAAACAAACCGGACACATACAAGAGCTACAAAAGCCTTTGTTGTTGGAACAGATTTTGCATCCACAGTCATCAACAGGTAAAAGACTCTTACAGTTCACATTCCTACATCTCAGGAAGAGAAAGATCTCTACCAATTCGTTCATAGGGATTCGGATTTTACCAGAGAGGAAATACTTAAGCCCTGTTCTTACAGCTACTAGGATGTCTAGCTGATCCTTTACGCATTTCGATAACGTCTCTTTGCTAAGATCTGATCTTTTATCAATCTGGTTCTGAAGATTCGTCAGCTTCTCCTTCTTCTCCGGTGAATCAATCAAGTTCCTTAAGTACTCTTTAGCAGATTCTAGAGTTTCATCAGCCATACCTTGAATAATCAATGCCACTGAAGAAATCGATTCAGAAACGATGTCGTATAGCACCGTCTCCGATCTGAGCGTATCGCTATCTTCCGAATTTGGCAATTTCTTCCTCGAATCGCCGGAAATTGTGACCTCCATGCCCGGCCGAGCTGGTAACTCGGAAGGATAGAAAGAGTAATCGGAGGAGCTAGAAGGTTTTCCGGAAATTATTGGATTGTTAGCGAGCGCAACGCCGCCGTCGCCGATTGGTCTGAATCGGCTATGAACAGATCCGTTAGTTCCTTCGCCGGCGCACCAGATATGATCGTCTTTACCGACGGAGCAATCGAAATCTGTAGAGTTTCGAGTCATGGAGCAGCTGATGTTGTGAGAGAAAGGGTGAGAGTAAGAGTAAGACATTGACGGCGCCGTCGCCGTGAAATCATTAGAGAACGACGTCGTTGTTCGTTGTTCGCTGTTGTTCGTCGTCACTCTCGGCCTTTTAACGGAGTTTGGAGCCGTCGCCGTGAAATCGTTAGAGAACGACGTCATTGCTCGTTGTTCGCCGTTGTTCATCGTCACTCTCGGCCTATTGACGCCGTTAGACGCCGTTAAAGACAGAGAAACGTCCGGTAGAGCTAAAGAGAGATTTAGGGTTTCGATTTTGTTGTTTTTCTTCTCTTCTTCCGCATCTTCTTCATCTTGTTGAGCCTTACGTTTAGAAGAATTAGGATTGATTTCTCTCAAATTGAAGAAATCTCTTTCGATCCATTTCTCATCGTAGTTTGAATTATCCGAGAACGTGACTACCTCTTTCCCCTTTTGACCAAGACTTTCAGCGATTTTACCGGAAAGTTCACGGTTTTCACAGAGATAGCTAAGAGTAAGCTCGTTTCCTCCTCTGGGTGATGATTTTGAAGAACACCCATCGAGATTATTTGACCCAACGTTGAGAAAGTCGACGCCTTTCTGATGATAAAGACCGAGTTTCTCATCTTGATGATTGTCGTTGTTTAGCTGAGAGAATCGAGGCTTTGATGTTTTGGTTCGAGAACACTCTCCATCTCCGGCTAGATCTTTCTCTCCGATCATGGCGTTGGACGAGAGAACAAGAGAGAAAGGAAGGACAGAGAGTGGATTTTACGAAGCGGAGAGATAATGGTAAGCCGGTGGGAAAAGTTTGGTCGTCTCAATGGCAAAAATGAAGTAATATGAGAATATTGAGGGTAGTTTTGTCATTAGCTTATTCAGCAAGTTCAAGCATAATAAGTTAACGGCTGTTTTTGTTTGGGTTGTGTTCACACGAGTCACCAGACGCGGTTTTTCGTCTTGCTTCGATAAAGTCGAACAGTTTTGTTTTTCTTATTTATTTTGATTTTTTCGACCCAATCAGAATTTGGTCCCTATTTATTTCGGACAAGAGAGTAGAGTGAAATTTTGAGGAATAAGTATAATTTTGAGGATAATACCGTGTTTATATTCAAGTCCGACAGGAAATAAAACAAATATTCCCACCGATTGAACTAACTACGTTTAAATACAAATATTTATAAACCTTTTTTTTTCTCTAAAACAATCAAACCAACGCAAATAAATGAAATTAAGAAAAAAGATGGATTCAAACTAATATTGACATATAGGAAAGTAAAATAATGTAGCCGATTAAAAGATTGTTATATGTATTAGCAGAACCAAATCTATATACAATACTATGAGGTGATTTACGTCTCAAGAATATAAAGGGACAATGGACCCGGATAATATTAAAATACGAAAATAGAAAAGTCAACGCGTAACATATTATTGATGCCCAACTTGTCATATTCTTACCTTGGAAGCATCTGGCATATTTTTGCACACAGCCGTTGACTTTGTATTAATAATATAGGGTATGCATTGCATACATACGTATCTCAGTATAATCATTGTATATTTGTATATATATTTTACACAAACTGAATTTATGGTCATGGGTTTTCTTAATGGATCAGTAAATGTAATTGAGCTCAGTTAAGATAAAGTCTTGATATTAGTTTTGACTTTTGAGTGAAGGCCCATTATCTAAGCGATGGTAGTCTCATAATTCCGAGTTGATTCATGGGGTCTTAAGTAAATTAGACTCACGCCATAAACACAATTAGTACAAATGTGTGAACGGTGACATGAGACTAAATCGAATATGAACATAATACTAATAATACCATATGGTTAATGCAAAATAATTACGGTTTATGGCATCTTTACGCCATGTAGTCAGCTTTGTTTAGTTGATGGGACCAGGGCCGTGCATACTTGTGGAAAAAAAAGAAACAATGGCCTAGGACCTTATATTTTTATGCAAAATTGAAAAAACCATTTTCATAAATATTTAATTTATGTGATTTATTGTTAAAACTAATTTTAAGGTAAACTCCTTTTCCCCTACTCTGCTACTAATATCAGCACATTTCTATTAATATTTTAAGGCTAATTCATGATGTAAAACAAAAAAAGTTTTTTTTAAAATATATTTGTCCATGCACTCTTTTTTGTTCTCAATCCCTTATGATCTATCTTATTTTTAATGCATATAACTTTATAAATACATAAAAATATATAGTGTGAGCGGAAGGTATAAGCTAGTATGTTTTTTGTTTGAGTACGATAACAACGGGGTGAATAAATCTCTTAGTTGCGAGGTTTTTGCTCTTGACTCTAATACTTGGAGATGCATCAGTCCGCCTGATTGTCGAGTTCACTATGACTATATATCCTCTAATTTACTTGGATGCAGTGATTTATTGCTTCACCCACTAAATGGAAAAGCAAAAGTACCCTGAACAAGATTTTAAGTACTTGCTAGCTTTTGATCTTCACACAAAGAAGTTTTAAAAAAATTCAATTACTCCAGGTATCGGGTTTAGACGCGGGCACGCTGCCATGACTTAAGCATGCGTGTTCTTAATTACCATCGCCTGAGCATCCTCAAGAGATTTGTAGATAACGACCTTTTTCAAAATATGGGGTTTAGACATAAACAAAGGGATCATGGGTAGGGGTGAGCACGAGCCGGGTACTCGGTTTTTCCACCCGCCTTAGTACCCGGCTTGCCCCGCCGGGTAATTGAGTTTGTCGGCTTGGTACTTGTCCCGCCGAGAACGGATACCCGGCGAAACAAGTACCCGTCCAAAATCCTGAAGCTTGCAGGTTACTTGCCCTGCCACGGGTACCCGTGGGTAACGGATACCCGCGGATAATTACTTGATTTTTTTAGTAACGGATTACGGGTATTTTTTGCGGGTTATAGATATTTTTTTACGGGTAACGGGTAATGGACGGGTAATGGGGTGGGTAACAGGTACGGGTAGCGGGTAACGGGTAAAGGACGGGTAGCGGAAAATTTTTTCCGGCTTGATACTTGACTTGGCTTGGCGGATAATGGATCGTGAAGGCTTGATACTTGACTTTAACAGGGCGGGTACTTGACCGAACGGGACGGGTACGGGATGAGCCGTGCGGGTAACGGGTATTTGTGCCCAGCCCTAATCATGGGGAATGGTGTATTCCATAGACTTGTCTTGTTTTCCGACAGAATTCAAAGAACCCAGAATCTGAATTAGTATATTTTAGTTACTTACAAATTATTGACATACCTAATATGTATATTGAAGTCCTTGAATATTTATAATCAATCATTATTGCCGTCCAACAGACGTAGATTCATAAAATAGCCTTTTTTAAATAAAAAAATTAACAAAATTATATAAACAATATACCTGAAAAACCCTAATTCAGTTTAAAAAAAGAGAGGTCCTAATTTGGTGGTCGAGATGGAGAAAGAGAAAAGAAGATGTGGACACATTCCAGAAGAGATTGTAGAAGAGATTCTTATGAATCTTCCGGTGACATCGATGGTGAGATTCAAAGCCGTGTCGAGAGAATGGAGAGCAATCATAGAATCAAAGAGTTTCATAGAGAGACACATGCTTGGGGTTCAGAAATCTTTAGAAAGCCAAGCGAGAATCCTCGTATTATCAAGTGAAACAAAATACAATCATCTCGCTTTTGACACGATTTTGTTTTCTACCAATGGAATAGTACATGAAATTTCTCCATACCTACCCATTACACATTTTCATCTTTTTCAAGGTTCCAAAATCTCCGAGCCTTGCGACGGTTTGTTCTGTCTCTTCTCCGATACTCGTATGAGCATTTTTAATCCTGCCACCACTTGTTGCCGCAGTCTTCCTAATCCCACCTCTACTATCCCTCACGGTACTTCTGATGATACTCCAAATTACTTTCAGTCGACTTTTCTAATAATTAATTAAGCTTGTTTATACGTTAGGGTTTGTTTCGTATAACAGATCGGCGTAGGCATTATACTTTGCTAGGAATCGGAAGAGAGAACAGTGAGAGACAAAGGTATATATAAGCTAGTGTGTTTTTTCGAGTGTGATGACAAAGAGGTGAATGAATCTACCAAGTGCAAGGTTTTTGCTCTTGACTCTAACACTTGGAGATACGTAGATCCGCCTCATTTTCGAATATACTACGGCCATTCTTTAGTGCACTTGGATGGAGTGATCTACTGCTCCGCTCCATTGAAGCTAACGTATTAGCTTTTGATCTTCACACACACAAGTTTCAAAGCTTTTCAATCACTCCAGATATGAAGTCTAGATACTCCGCTAACCTAAGCATGCGTGTTCTTAACCATCGCCTATGCATCTTCAACAACGACCTTTTATTGAAAATATGGGGGCTAGACATAAACAAGAGATCATGGGAAATGATGCATTCTATAGATTTTTCTAATTTTTCACCACAATTTAAAATCGTATAATTCCGATGGCGACGATCAACAATTATGTTGTGGTTACAAATTATTTCCACAACTTATGGCTTCTCTACGATTTCGAAAACCATATTTTGCATCATACAATTTCTTTTGCTGAAATATCTTCTTTTGGTATGCTTTATTTTGAGACGCTAGTCTCTGCTTACCAATAATTTGTTATTATTTGTATACCAATACGATAATTATGTATTGACAGTTACCATTCTTTATTTTATGTGTTGAAGAAGTATTTGTACTAACCCACTCCTATTAGTAGTACTCTATGCTTACCAATAAATCTTTTGTTACTTTATTATTTAGACCAATACATATTGCTGTATTATGTGTTGATTCTCTATTTTTCTGGAGTTGAAAAGGTACTTACACTAATCCACTATCCCTTTTTTGTTGTTTGAAATAAGAAATTGATCTTGACCATTGTACTAGTATCGCTTGCTTCTCTTTTTTGTTATTGTACATATATGAAAGTATTTCTGTAAACTGATTTAAACCTCTAGTTTGTATGTGGGTAAAAAATAAGCCATCTCTAATTGTAACCGTGTGTTCTGTAACCATCTTTCAAACTAGTCTCGATGACCGTCTCATCATGGGAGAAAACGTATTCAATAGAGCCCGTGAAGAAAATCTATCATCCTATTCAAAATATTTCATTTAATTGGAATTTGATAAGCTCATTCATATTAGAGAAACATAATCTTTTATCATCTGACCAATATAAAATAACAGTGACGATCATAAAAATAGAAATCTTTCAGACGTATTAAAAGAAGAAATATTGGACAGTGCAAAGAGGTTTTAAAGAAAATGAGAGTATAATGTATTGTGGAAAATAACCAAAAAATGTATGCGGCGACACAAATGGTGGCCTAATAATTGGTATGCCAAGAGCTAATTAAGTCCAGAGATTAAGTATATAACTCTGCAGAGGAATTGCTTATTATTTACCTTATGTTTGTATTGTAAATGGTAAATAATAACCTGTGTTCGTATTGGAGTATACTGTGTCATGGTTTTGGGGTACATTGTTGTACTGGATTGCTTACTGCCCAAGCAACCACTCCAGACTCTGTATATAGAAACACAAAATTTAAAACAGTCACAAACCGTTTGTGGAGAAAAAGAAGATTTAGTATGATGAAAGTGATGTTGAAAATACCTTGACGCATTCAGGCAAGTCATTATTTTTCGTTCTAACATGAACCTGCAATGAGAGAGAGGTTTTGGAACTGTGAGTATTCTGTATGTTATTGAAATCAAATGTATTAAAGTGTTACCGAAGGGGTGTTTGTACCTTTATGACTCGTTCGTAGGCTGAGATTTTGTTGTGTTCGATGCAGGCGAGGATTACGAGTGCGGCTGCTACACTTGAGGGCCAAAAACAGAGTTGAGTGTGATCGGATAGTGAGGTAACGGCCAAGGATTTGGCTTTCCTTTCAACATCTGGATTGGCTCGAGCAGCTTTTAAGTAAAACCTGAGATGTATAAATGATAGTTATATGCATCTTTCCGTGTGTATTATGTGTCTTGGAACATGAAAATATATAGTAAGAGAGGTTTTACCACAAGAAGTTGAAGATTGTGGGTGAGAAGCATTTGAAGCTGAGGACTTCTTGAACCAGCCACTCCATTGCCACCACTTCATGCCAGCTATATTTTAGGTTCTCGATGTAGAAGTTCCTTTTTCGGATGCTAATCAAAAAGAGCATGTATCAGGTGAGCAGCTGAAGAAAGTTGAACTATTTGTGTGTGTTATACAAGGTTTTTGCAGTTTAGAGTGTATTTGAGAAACAGAATTCAATATTCGATACACATGACTAGTGAACTCATTGATTGCTTATAGAAACCATAAGGGTTTGTATTAGACCATTATAGTCCCTGATTTCGTTTAGTGTAATACTCAGTTTCTTGAAATGGCCCTTATCTTTTTTCCTATTCAGAACAGTTATCTAATGAACATTGGAAATCAGAATAATGAAGATGGAAATGGTTGGTACCTATTGTAAGGTTGATTTTCTTCAATTCTGGTGGCCAGTGTAAGACTCGCAATCCCTACTAGTATTAGAGTCCTTTCGCTTCTGAAGGATCCTTTGCTCAGGAATCGATCCAGCAGACCAACTCCTAGAAACAATGTTTCTTGCTGAAGCTCCATTTCAGAACATTTCTGCGTGTAATCAGGGAGAGAAGACAATCAGCAACAAGGAATATCATATCTGGCTGATACATAAACCTTTTTAAGATTCCAAAGTAAGCTATAGATTTCCTTAGTAGGCTAAAACACCAAAAAAGCAAGGAACAAAATCTCCAAATATTCATTCCCTTCAGAATAATCTTCTCCCACTGATACATATTTCCGAGCTTCAACACTCAGAGATCAACAGATATATAATCAAATGCATTCAAACAGAAAGATAATGTTCACCTCCACAATCCATTGAACCATGATGGAGCGTAGACGAGGGATGAGATCAGTATGGTTCATCCTGGAGCAGTAATCCTTAGCACAGTCCCGCAAATATGCATGACTTCTCTCTCTTTCCCTCAGCCTTTGATAGCTCTCTTCTATCTCCTCATCTTCAAACTTTAGCAGCTAAAACGAAAATGTAATACTTAAGATTCATTCCAGAACAAAATTTCAGAGTCAAATCTTGAAGACAGAGCAGAACAAGTCTCAGATCAAAATAGACTTAGGAATCGAGTGAAATCTCAAGCATGTAACCACACCTTCAATCTCTCAACCATTTGCAATTATTCCAAGACATATGAAAGCATTATATCACTTACTTCAGACTGAATTCCTTCTTCCTGGCGAGAAGATTCCAAATCGTTTGGAATTGTGGATCTACAGAACTGTACCTTGAACTCAAGGAACAGAGCGCGAGAATGTGAGATAGTTGAATCAGAGGAAGATTTCTCAGAGAATTCGCTCCCAGAGTCGAAATAAATCGACGGAGTGTAATCCGAGATATCGTAGTCGGAATACTGTGAATATATCTCGGAACGCTGCTCGGATAACTCATCCTGGAAAGAGTCCGAAACCTCTTCGTCCGAGAATTTCTCAGTGCAAGCAAGATCAGAGACGCCTCCGACTATCTCAAGCTCCGGCTTCAATTCCTTGGTTGATCCAAGAGAGAAATCAGCTTCCACGAAGCTGCTCGGTTTGGAGATTTCAATTTCTTCCTTATCAGCTCCTCCGGTAACGCTTCCGAACTTAGAGCAGTACTCTACTCCCGATATGAATGAAACGACGTCACTCTCCTTATTCTCCGATGCGAAATTCAAATTCCGGCCGTTGGAGACATGATCGGCAAAGGTCACGTCGGATCGTGAGAAAGAGATTTCATCGTTATCGTTAACTTCTAATCCGACGTTTCCCTTCACATTCAATCTCCAAAATCTAACACCAGAATTTGACTCAACACAAGACGATTCACTTACGTCGATCTCTTCTCCTTCCTTCTCCTTGTTTAGCTTAGAGTATGACCTTGTAATCCTCCGAAACTTAGGTTCACCAATCGTCTCCTTTACATCTTTAACAGGTTTAGAAACTTCTACCTCTTCAATTCGATTCTTCTTCGGATTCGAGCTCTTCTCGACTCTGCTCGAACCGCAGGAAACGTTGTCATCGACTGCAAAAAGCAAATCGGAGCAGGAATCGACCGAAGCAGCAGAGACTCCAATTTGCTTGCTCCAGAGAGGTGACTGAACAACAACAACTGGAGAGATCTGAGCTCTCTTCCGGCGTGAACGTGTCGACCGAAGCTTCTTCCTGGCGAACGGCGTCGGCTCAGCCTTACGCTTCGAATTCCTCGTCGCGATCTCCTTCATTTTTTGATGCGAAACTTCTCCGAAGGAAGCTTCAAATTCGAAATTCGATTTCAAATTTCGAAAATGGAAGTTCGTTTTGGTTGGTTGGTTAAGAGACTAGAGAGTGGGATGCAGTTATGGAAGTTTAGAGTGAAGAGTGGAGACGGTGGAGAGGGAAGGGTTCTTATATACCCTGCGGGTTGGTGCACGTGAACGTCCTTTTCAATTCAGTTTTTAGTAATCGCAAATCGCTACCTTTGGACGCTAGTCTCATTTCGTTTGGCAATCTAGATCAGCGTTTGCGTTTCAATTTATGCATCTTCTTTATCACAAGTAGAACCACAGATTTAACTAAAAACATGCGGTCTGATAATTACTACAACTGATTGAGATTTTTAAAATAATTTATCTAGTATGCTTTATCAACATACAGTCTAATAATTTTCCTTGCATCTCATCACATGAAAGGACTCGTAGAAACATAAATTGAGCAGAGTTATTATTTTCATATTTTGCGCCTGAAATGATGATAAGTTAGTTTTTGAAAAAATTTCGATACTCAGTAAAATTTTCTTATACAAGTAGGAATTCATGTTTCAAGTTTTGGGATGTCATGTTGTTGGGAAACAGAGAAAGTAAAAGAGAAATTTAATTTATAAAAATTTTAAAATTATTGTTAGTTTGTTACTATGAGTATATGTGTTATGACTTATGACACGTGGAAAATTATTTAGGCCCCCCATAAATTTACATCTCCATATGTTTTTTCGCTCTTTGGTGATTTCTTTTTAATGATTTAACTTGGGCCAAAAGAGAATTAAAATTTGGTTTTATATTTGTAGAAGCCCATGATACAACGAATATTAGACCAAGTGTTTAACTATTTCCTTTAGTTCTTCTCTACGAAGCCTACAACTGGGCTTAAATCTATATCCATTATCCAACTGGGCTTCGGTTAGAAAGAAAAAAGGATCCATCTGAGTCGGTTTACATTTCAATTTCAATTTGATAGGGTATAGTTTTATTTTATTTTATTTCTCGACATTTGATAGGCCGTATAACAAAAGACCGCAATATTTGAACCAAAATTATATACAAAATCAAACATCTTTAATTTGACTTCTAATCATGGCAAGTTCATAATTACTTCGTTATCAAATAATTATCTTCTTTTCTTTTTAACAAAAGTTATCAAAGAATTATCTAAATATAGTACATACAGATATCAGAACATGGAATCAGGTCAACAAAATCTAGCCTAATTTAAATTCTAATATCACATTGACCATAAAATTAATAATTTTCCAAAAAAAAAAATCTTTTAACAGATCACAAAAGTTTATCATCTACTTTACAAAAAAAAAAAAAAACCTATCTTCTCTGGCTTGTCCTATCAGTTTCACCAATAAAACGTCTCAGTTTACGGTTAAGTTTATTAAAAATCACAGAACCATGAGAAATCTCTCAATTTTCGTTGTTATTTTCATGGCCATCTTCATTGTTTCAGGTATAAATTATCCTTACACAAAGTAGTTATATCTTTAACTTTCTAAGAAGACAAATCATGTGTCATATATATATCTCACAAAACTTACATTTTTGTTTGTTTTTGTTTAAGGTGCAAGAGAGGCGAGAATGATGGAGCAAACTTGTCCCTCTTACTGGCCAATGGTTCCATGTGATGCTAAAAAATGTGACAAAATGTGTCGTGATTATTATGGTCCTATTTCCTCTTACTGTGATAAACCCGGATCTTCAAACGCTGATTGCGTCTGTCTTAACCCATGTTAATGACGCAAAGGCTTTCTCAAATATATTTTAATTTAGTTAATTTAATCTTTATGATTTTATGTATTCAAGTAATTATAACCAATATTGCAACAACCCTTACTAGTTAATTCGATGGAAAAAGCAAAGCGTCATGAGGTGACTTTTGAAAAGGACGCTTTTGTAAATGCATGGTTCAGGGGTTTTTAATCTAATTCTTGAAAAGAATCATGGAAGCATATCGTTTTAAAACTTTAATATTGTCCTCTAATACTGCGTTCAAAATATAATTGGTTTTTATTTTTCTTCAATTCAAAGTAGAAGGGCATGCTAGTAATTTTTGTAAATTGCGTTACCAGTAAGCAATTCTACAAAAGCGTTCTGAAAACGCAGCACAATAACATAATTTGGCAAAATGCATTAACATAATAGCACCGACCAGTTGTTCATGTTTCCCCTATCTAAGGGGATGATGACAGAACGATGTCGTTTAGCTGAGCGTACATAGCATCCATAAAACGGTGCGTTTCAGTAAGAGGCTTCTCCATTGCTTCCTTGAGCTCCACTAGAGTCGAGCAATATGCTTCCTATATATGTAAATGAAGTTACACGTATCAATATCACTATATCGTCCCAAAATTCACTTACTATAGATAAAAGTTTATGAAATCTAGCAAATAATCAAATAAAAGACATGTGAAATTTTAGTTTATCGTTATAAATATTTTTGGGCGGAAATTAGTATATTTATTCTAAAAAATGGGGAAATAAAAGGAGGAGAAGAACCATGAATTGATCAAGTTCTGAAGAGGTAGCTTCGGAGGATGAATCAGGGTGGAGAGAAAGTTTGGTTAGGGCAAGACCATCCGCCGTGTTCATGACCTCCGGTGAGTCAAAGTGGCCGGAACACACCTGGTCGTGGAGGTCCAAATACATAAGAGGTTAATATTAACAACAATAACATCATTGTAATAAGAGAGAAGGAGAGAAAGAGAGGACCTGTAAACAATTGACATGTGAGTGAAGAAGAAGCCCGTACAAAGGGTGGCTTGAGATTCTCTTCTTTAATATCTCTTCTTCTTTGACTTCTACTTCTTTAAAACTCTGAGTAATCTCATGTTTCATGTTTTCTAAGAAACCGTTCTCATCTTTCTTCACCTCCATCTTTCACTAGTCTCTCAGTATCTAACATGCTCTACAAGATTGTACACATATAACTATTTGTGCATGTGAATGTAGAGATACATATATATATATATATAATCGATCTAAGTTTGAGGCTAGGGTTTTAAGATTACTTTTTGGTCTTTTTGTCGGTCTACGAGACACTTGTTACTGTCAAATAATAATTGTACATGTATATATAATATATAATTCATATGATTACATTAGTCATTGGGTGCATACACTATATATATGGTCGACATGTCACTAATCAGTTTTCACTATGGAGTAATTCGTCTCATAATTAGTGGTCATTTTCTATAGATGAAAAAAAATACATAATGAATGTGGTACAGAGTAAGTAAATAAGTAACTAATTAAGGAGATAAAAGAAGATGAGAAAGAAAAAGGAGATAGAGGTGAAGTGAAAGAATTGAGTGGAGGGAACAGTGGAAATATGAAGAAAAGGGTGAAGCAATGTATCATTGCTTACGAAAGCAATTTGAGTCAGACTGTCGATAAATAGAATTATGCACAAGTTTCATTGCTTCCATTTTTGCCTTTTCGTTTCCATCCATTTTTTTTTCTGTCCAATATTAATTTCAAATGATATAATAAGTAATAACTAATATCTGCTAGCGAGTTCGGTTTATAAGGGCAATGTTTATACAATTTCTTTTATTTTGAAAATATAATTTGACAAATCTTCACACTAATTGTTGGTGTTTAGACTATTCTTTATTTTATTTTATTTTGACATCTGGTGTTTAGAGGATTACATATTATGAATCTGCATAGTTTAGTTTACCAGATAAACATAAAAATAATAAAGAACATAAATATGGAAACATCTTTAGCAAAATAAGCTATAAAAAACGTACCTCGAAATCTATCTGCATATTATAAGCTTTCCTGTTAATAATAACTACAGTAGAATCATTTGAAATTTACAATACTTTACACGTATACATATACATTGAGTTTGATGTGTGTGTTTTGTATACTACTAAGTCGTACTAACAGAAAAACAAATACGCTTTACAGTAATGATAGAAAAAATAACAACAATCACATGCATATATAATTGACTAATTTGTGTTGATCTAGTAATTATCGGATGCTGTTTGGAGAATTAGTGGGTTGATCTTAACTAATAAAATGTTATACATTGCATAATCTTGAACATTGGAGGAGAGAAAGAAACGAAGTTGGACAAAAAAGAATCAGAAGAGGGAACAGTGAGAAGATCGTAAATAGGAATACAACTGTTGCATCAATGGGACAGTTCCATATTTGATGAGTTATGTATTGCCAGTTTTGGTCCTTTTGGAGCCCCAAACCCTATTATTGATCTCTCGATAACGACCTTTCGTACAATCCACTTTCTTCTTTTTTAATGAAAATTAAATATAGCTTACCCCTTTTTCTACTTTCCTTCGTCTCCAACTATCACAATTATACAGTTACAGTGTCAAGTTATTTCATTTATTGGTTGGTCTCTTGATTAAAGATGAATACCACAATTTCCATATAAATACTGAGGTTTTACTGTACTTCATATTTTGTACAATTGTACTAAAGAAAAACTTCATATTTAATGTACAAAAAGGGTAGGTTTTAGGTGAATGTTCAATATTAATAACTGAAACATATACATAATAAATGCGTTTAGATAATTTGAATTTCTATTTGGGTTGTTGGAATTTTCTTTATATTTTACATATAAATTAACAAAATTAAAATTGAATATAATAAAAATTGGTCGAATATAGTCAGTTACTTATTTATATATTTCACAATATGGTTTACCAAAAATCATGTTTAAAACAAAATAGCAACCGTTTTTATGTTATTTGAAACAAATAAAACTCTATAATCATTTACTTAATTTAATTAAAATGGTCATAGTCATTTAGTGCAATTTTACCTTCAAATAATCTCCATTCACATTTCACAACCTTAACTTTCAGTTGTAATATATTACCTGGCCACGTCTCCAATTCCTTACAACACATGAACAAATACAATTGCTCTGATCTACTTTTCTCTCCTACCCAAAATATACAAAGAACAAGCAGGTTTCGAATCGCTTTAATCTGGCACATAAGCACATACTTCCATAATTAATATTGATCACTCGAATTACCCAAAAAGACGAACAAGAGGAGATTTAATTACAGTGAAGCTTGCAGCAAGAATTTCATCACTTGAGTCTCTTGCTTCTTGTGGAAAGTACTGGAAAACACTTGACCAATTTTCTCTTGGCAAAGCTCATCAATTTCTGAGATTCATGGTACTCTGCAGTGACTCGGTCATACCAGCACAGAGGGCAGAGAAAGTTCCCGTCTTCATCAACGTTAACCGGACAGTTCAAACATTCCTTGTGAACTTTCGCTGCACACTCGCTTCTGCTACATATCAGTAAGGTTCCTTCTTTCTTACATTTCCAGCATGCATTCTCGCGTCTTGTTCGTGAGCTCGAAGGAAGAAGGTTCTTGTAAGTGTTTGAATTCTTCTTGATCTGGGTTGGACCTTTAACCACATCTGAATCATCATCGCTCCCACTGATTAACCATGTTCCATCTTTTGTACATTTTACACGTGCATCCTCTGGCCATGTGTTCTCATCAGTAGTATTATCGTTGTTAATGGGTTCACCGGTTGTGTCTTGATCACTCTCAGAATCTCCATCGATCACAATTACTTCATTTTTTTCATTGGTATGCATTGGCTCATCTTCATCGTCGATGGCAATTACTTGATCCTTCTCGTTTATGTTTTCTTCCAAACCAATATGCACTTGTTGGTCATCTATCGGCTCTTCCTCGCATGTATCCGTATGCACTGATCTATCATCTCTGAAAACAGGATCATTTGCTTCCATGCAAGAAGCTGCACTTGTCTGATCCTCCATTAAACACACATCTCTCAGCTACAAAATTCAAACAAAAAAAAGCATTGCGGATTGTTATTTCAGTTACTTGCTTAGACATCTATGAAGCAGAGGAAAGTACAGTACAAGGAATCTTTACCTTCTCAAGTGCACATTGTGGCAAACACATGTTCTTGTGAGCAATGAAAGGAAAAACATTGAACTTTGATAACTCAGGCATGCCCACTCGTAGTTCTGTTACTGGAATCTAACATTTGAGAACAAAAGACAACAATCAGAAACCCATACATCCTAATTCTACTACTGCTAATCAAGTTATTAACAGCTTTCTCATACCTCTTTCAGAATTGCTCTGAGAACTTCAGCGTTGCTCAATGATAAATCAAACTCAACTTTTTCCTCTGAAGTAGAAGCTACACCAAAGCCGGTAGCATCATTCTTACTTGGATCAAACATGAACTCCAGAACTCTAAGAGACAAGACTTCATTAATCCTCCTCCCATAGTCATTTGAGTATTGATAACCTATGTTCATCAAATCTGAAGCACAGAAATCTCTTGTGAATTAACAAAAGCTCTTAAGATACATAAAACCGTAAAAGGGCGTTTCGGATCTGATTTACCGAGAATGCAGCGTAAATCTTTAACGAATTTGGCTTCATATTCAATACACCATAACCATTCAGCTATTTGTGGGGGTCGAGAAGAATATTCATCTATAAGATCCTCAAGGCTCAAATCAGAAGCTCCAGAGCCACCACCATGATCATCATCCATCATATAGAGTCAGACACAGCTAAATCACAGGAACCAGAATCATTCACATTCGCCTTAAAACCCTAACTACACAGGCGATTTGAAGTTGGAGATTGTAACATGGAGAAGAAAAAAAGGAAAAACTAATTCGAAATGATAACGAGAGAACGAGCTTACCGGCGAGAATGGAAGCTTGTGCTGTTGTTAAACGACTGAGAGAGAAAACGGTAGCAGCTTGAACATATTCAAAGGGGGAAGTTAACAGAGAGATGAAGTAGAAGATTATCATTTTGATAAGATTACTTGGGCCTGGTGGCCCTGGTCCATTAATGCGAATATTCTCATGTAACAATTTCAATTGTAAAATCTAGGCCTGGCTGTTTGAGTCGGGTCTTTCAGGTTCGGATACGAAGTACCCTATTTATAATTTTTTATTTTGGGTTATGTTCGGTTCTATTCAGATTTGAGTATTCGAAATATTAAGGAGAAAGATAAAATTTGTTTAATTTTAATAAAATTTGGTTAAATTTTTACAAATATAGCTTAAAATTTTCGAATATTTTGATTATTTACAATTCAAAAACTGCCATTTTAGGTTTACTTCTTTTGTTAGATTATATAATTAATATTTTTATTACATAATTATATTTTAGATATATTGGATACTAATTCAATTTTCGGTTCAGGTTTGGTTTTTTGGATATAGGAGATCATGACCTTTCAAATATTTTGATGATTTGGATTTGGTACCATAGAGGAAAGATCATAGCGAAGAAGTCGAGACCTAACAAAAGAAGTAAACCTGAAATGACGATTTTTGAATTGGATTTAATTCGGTTCTGTTTTTTGATTCCAAGTTTTTTGTCTTCACCTAGTAAAACCTGATTTAATATATATATATATATATATATAATAATAATAATTTGACCCAATTGACTAGGTGAAAGTCGAAAAGATTAAGCAACTAATTAACAATAAACAAACAACGAAGACGCGTCGCGACAGCTGCGTTCACACAAAGGTTGCCTACACGTAAATTAGATGATTCAGATCAAATCATCTTGGAGATATATAACTTTACCTTTAATCCTTGAAATAATGAAATATTTTGAAATCTAAAAACTTATACATATATCATATATGCATTGCAAATAGTAAATGCGTTCACTGTTCTTATTTATCATTTACGAATTACGTGTTAGAAGTCACTAGAGCCATTTTTTTGCCTACTCCGTTTGTTTCAAACTTTCAATTAGTCTCGTGTTGTCTTTTTTTTTATAATTTTAATATTATATTGATAAACTACCCAAACTAAAAAAATGGTTAAAATTCAAAGATTGAACTTGATACAAAACAAAAACCGGTTTAACCAGGCTCAAAACACTCAGACGAAACTCTAATCGCCGCCTCGTTTAATTAGTCACGTTTATTTAGTACTAAATGGAGTATTAATCTAATAAAAGCTTGTTCCGTTTGTTCCAATTCCGAACTACTTAACAAAATGTCACAAATACTCTATATAGCAGCCACGCAATGATATCGAATGGAGGTAAACAATGCAATTTTAATATTCATATATTTGTGTGTGTGTGGATATACCGACATAATTAGATGTTATGTTTATGCGTGTACGCGATTTTGTAGTCACATCAGCTTAATATATAGTGTGTGAAAACAGAAGCAAATAAGAGAAAAGGAAGAGCCACCGTCTGTTTTTTATGTAGATGCTTTAATTACGTACGACGGAGACGTTGGATATTACTATCCAAAATAAAAAATCAGTCAAACAAGTTTTTGAAATAGAGTCATGTTCATATTATTCAGTTTCATCACCTGAACTGGAAATTTTTAATCGGGTTAATTGGCCGTGTGAACTACTTCCCCCCTAAGTATTTTAAATAAATTGTAGATTGATAATTATGATAAACGGTTAGTGCGTTAAGTAATAAGTAAATAACTTAACACTTTTCATATCAAAAATAAAATTATCAGATATCGCACATCAAATTGTCTATGTAATTGATTATAATCCGATTTTGGTTTGATATGTGACAGGACTTCTGAAACTCGTAAGTACTTTATTCTGTTCTTGAGATGCGGGTTAAACTGTTTAATCCGGATTTTCACTAAAACCCGCATCAACATACTTAGATGCTACATCAACCATAATAACTACATTGACTACGTATTCATCAAGATGCTTAGCATGACTTCCTACGATTATCCCTCTGAACCTATAAAGAGAAAATTTCCTAATTTCCTAAATTTATAACTTTACTAATCACTTTTTCCCTTGTAATATCTATCATTTAAACTAATTTAAGTTAGACCAGAATCATTATAATGTTTTTAAAATCTAACGTTGCAAGTAATCTATTTACGTGTTTCTCCGAAGTCCGAAGACTTCGTAAACGATGCAGCTAGTCGTCGTTTTCATACTTTTTAGAATAATCCGATAATCATAGGCCCGTCACGTTCTGTTTCTTCTTATATTCAAGATAAATACATTTGATTAACCATCATTACAAGCAATCAAACATTAATTAATTTTCTCTATTTATATATAGCTACAATTACAAAGACTTGCAGCTTTTACTTCAATAGGAAACAGAGATGAACAGAGGCGGCGAAGATGTGGTGGAGACGGCGGTCAAGAGTCTTGGCAAAGGGTTCGATTTAACGGCGGATTTTCGGTTAAAATACTGCAAAAACGGCGACGGCGGAGATAACAGATTGGTTGTCCTCGACCAAACTCAAAACAGAGAATTGCATATTCCTGGTTTCGGAGCTTTTCAAAATGTCTCCGCCGATATTAATTGCGACAAAGGAGAACGAACTCGATTTCGTTCCGACATTCTCGATTTCAACAAGGTCCTCGATTTTATAACTTCTTCCTTAATATAACCAAAACTTCTAAAATTATAGTAGATGTTTACATTACATGTGTGTTTATATAGTTGTTGTTGTTGTTGTTGTTTGGGAATCAGATGTCCGAGTATTTTAATCAGCGATCGTCGGTGACCGGAAAAATACCGTCGGGAAATTTCAACGCGACGTTCGGGTTTCAAAGCGGGTCATGGGCAATAGACGCCGCAAAGGTTAAATCTTTGGGACTGGACGCTTCTGTTGTAACGCTCTTTAATCTTCACATCCATAATCCCAATCGTTTGCGTCTCACTGACCGCGTTCGAAACGCCGTTCCTTCTTCGTGGGACCCACAATTATTGGCCAGGTTAGTAGTACACATGTTTTTTTTTTTTTTTTCTATTGACTGATAGCTGCGTGGTATTACATTACGAGCACAGACATATTATCAAAATTTTCCAAACTTGGCCAGTTGTTTTGATTGAATAGTGATAGAACCGTTGGTTACATTTTTGACTCATTCTATGTAATTAATGTGGATATCCGTTTTTTTCTCTTATCTTTTGAATTTCAAAAAATCAATAGTCAACGTTTTCAACTAAGATCGTACCGATGGTTCGAGAGAAACTTGCTTTTACTGATATTTTTTTCTAATTGAATTGAAGTTAAAATACTAATAAAAACGTTGAATAATTGTAAACTGAAAAACCGAACATTATTTGCGAAGACTTTGAAACAGTAATCTTAAAATATGCTAACTTGTTTTTACAACATTTATATTATCTTTTCCCTAATTACGTAATCATTTGTCACAATTATCGTGATAATAAAAAATAAATTTGAAAAAAGGACAGGTTTATAGAGAGGTATGGGACACACGTCATAACTGGGGTGAGCGTAGGGGGTCAAGACGTGGTGGTTGTGAGACAAGACAAGTCTAATGATCTCGACACCGACCTTCTCCGTCACCATCTCTATGATCTCGGCGACCAATTGTTCACTGGCTCTTGCCTTCTTTCTTCTCGTCGGCACAATAAGGCCAATCACCAATCACACTCTCAGCCCAAGGTCAGCTTAGATATATATATATTTTTTAAAAAGTCTAAATGCAACTTGGCATTTGGCATTATTCATTTATTCATAACTAAAAATGGAGGAACTGTTTTATTGTACTTAATTTGTTGGCAATGATATAATAGAGGGAATTTTTTTAAAAGAAAATTATATACTTAATTTCATTTTACCAAATTTATTTTTCTAAGCGGACAACCATTTGCACCTTTTAATATTGCAGTTTCCTGAAGCGTTCAACGTCTATGATGACAAACAAACGGTTGCTTTCAATAATTTTTCAATAAATTCCCAAAATGTAAGTAAGTTTTAAATATAGAATCTAAACAACTAATTATATACTGAAAATGTTAATCATTAGAAAAAAACAATATACGTGCAGGGAATAACAGTTATATGCGCGAAAAGAGGAGGCGACGGAAGAGCAAAGAGCCATAGTGAATGGCTAATAACAGTCCCGGAAAAGCCCGACGCGATCAATTTCAACTTTATTCCGATCACATCACTCCTTAAAGACGTCCCTGGTTCTGGTCTTCTCTCACACGCAATGTCTCTCTACCTCAGATGTAACCATTCTTACCTTTGATAGTATTTTGATCATTGAAGATAATAGTTTTGTAAATGATATTGGTAATTTTGAACAGACAAGCCGCCGTTAATGGACCTGCAATATTTTTTGGATTTCTCTGGGCCTAGAACATGGGCTCCGGTCCATAATGACCTTCCGTTTGGCGCGGCGCCAAATATGGCTTCAGCGTATCCGGCTCTTCACATTAACTTCATGGGTCCAAAACTATACGTTAACACCACCCCCGTACGTATATATACACATCGTTAACTATTGCTTTTTTTTTGATAAACAAAATTCAAAATTCGTTAACTATTGCTCACTTTTATTATTTTTCCTTTCACAATATCACTCATTATATACATGTAAAAATATTAGTAATTTTACTAATTGTTGAGGTCTCTTTTCCCCGGGTTAGGTGACTAGCGAGAAGAACCCAGTAACCGGATTGCGATTGTTCCTTGAAGGGAAGAAATGCAATAGGTAACGTCAGCCAAAGCAATTAAGTTTATATTTTGTTTATTACAGAATCAATGTTTATAAATTCATTCAAGGTAAATATTTAGTGAAATAATGAGTTCATGGTGATCAGGTTGGCTATACACGTACAACACCTAGAAAATACAAGAACTTCGGTTGGGGAAAAGATCACTGACAATCATATATGGAGAGGCTCCGACCAAATCGCCGACAATGATCGCTACTTCGAATCTCTAAATGGTAAGAAATTCTCACACGTGTGTACAGCTCCGGTGAAATACGACCCAGACTGGATCACAACAACAAGCAACAAGTCCCAAAACGATGTCGCTTTCATCGTCACCGGAGCACAACTCGAAGTGAAGAAACACGGCTCAAAAACCGTTCTCCACCTCCGTCTCCGTTTCACCAAAGTCTCCGATCACTACGTCGTCCAGAAAGATTGGGTCCATGGACCAACCGGAACTCAGAAATCGGGAATCTTCTCTTCCATGAGCTTGCCGTTGACGAGTGGGAGTGTTCATCATAATATGGTTAACAAAGACAAAAACGAGGTCAATTTGGATTCAAGTGTCTTTCCCGGAGGACCTCCGATTCCGGCGAATAACAAGATTGTGAAATTCGTCGATCTTTCTCAGTTATGTCGAGGACCTCAACATAGTCCTGGTCATTGGTTAGTGACTGGAGTTCGGCTTTACTTGGTCAAGGGCAAACTATGCTTGCACGTCAAGTTTTCTCTGCTACATCGCCAACGTCTTCTTATCTCTTCTTGATAAACAAAAACAATTTTTCCCCCTCCGAAATTGCGACATACAAAGGATGATTTCTTGATTTTGGAGTGTGTATATTATCACATTTATAGAGAGGCTCTGAATGTGTTTTGATGGGTCTGTCTCATCTTAGAGAAAGTGTTTATGTACATACATACACATGTTGCGAGGTTTGAAAATAGAAACTATTATGTCAAATTAAATTTTCAGTTTTTACCCGGTTTACTTGCATTAGCTGTTATTTTAAAACCATCTCAAAATCATAGTTCTATTTCATAAAATTTCAGATTTATTATAGCATCAGTTTTTATTTAATTCCGTCAAACTTAATTGAATTCGACACATCTAGTAGAAACTTGTGATTTCGCACTCCAAACAAACCATACTGCACATAGAAATTGATGCCTTTTGTTTTGTTTACAGATGAAACAAGTCTTGATCATGACTTGAAGATGATAATATCAACCATTCCATGCATTCACCGAGAAATCTACAGTTACTTGATCAAGAAGTAGACAAGAGAGAACAAATAATATAAATAACTTTCACTTTTACATGAACTTCAATGAAGACCGCAAAAAAAGAAAGAGAAGACTCCGTAAAACCCACATTACTATGGAAAACTGACAAAACATTTAAAAAGCTTTGACCAAAGAAATTACAAAGCTCCAAATAGGTTATTTCTTTTCAACTTGCGTCAAAGCATCAGTAGTTTATTACGGATTTCACATTGACATATCCAACAGCCAAATGCTAGTTTTGGCCAGATCATGATCAACTGGCATCAGTATTACCAAAATTTTTACATTCTCGTTTCTCTATGGACATTTCAATTCAATCTAGATATATCCCTGCAGTAATGTCAAACTTAAAGGCAAGCCGGTTATACTAAAAAATCCCAGAAAATAGAAAATTTTATGTCAAGTGGTGAACACACAAATTCATTTGAGTTGAAACCCAAATCGATATGGATTTTTCTCGTCTAGAAATTGCTGTTTTGCACTCCAAACCAAACATTATGTACATTATTAGAAACTCATAAGTCATAACAAAAAAAAAAGGAAAATCAACTCAAATGCAGAACCGGCCTAACCGCTCGAGCGTCTCTTGCCGCTGACGCTTCCCAACATTCGCCTTCTTGATTCTCACAAGCTTATCATAAACACACCACGCAAAGCTCAAGAAATGGTCGCGTTGCAAACCCTCATTATAAACTCCCCAGTAACTTGAGTGGTACGTCACATGATACCAAGCTGAAGCCTTCGCCGATTCATCAAACACCTCCTCTTCTTCAGCCGCATTGAACCACGACAAAGCTTCTTTCCTAAGCGACCGAACCGCCCTTCCGATTGATTCTGCATCCCGTCTCTTGGTGAACGACTTAGACATCCTCATGATACCGCCACTAAGTATCTCAGCCTCAGTCTTAATACCATAATAATCCATCAGATTGCCTAATTTGTAATCGTAATTTCCCTTGTGGAAAAAAGCTTCTTCAAGATAGTCCTCAAATCCGTAAACTTCCATGTCTTTATCATAAGATCTCGAAGCCACATCAAGAGTAAATGATCTGATCGAGATCAACGGTGGAGCTCGCTCTTTTACCTCTCTAAAAAGCTTACCAATCACATTTCTCGACTCATACGTTGGCTTATCCGGTTTCTCCATGAAATCTGGATACTCTTTCACATAGAGATGCTGCGGTATCTCGGCTGCAACACCAGTTTTTGGGAAATCCACCGCGATTGAAAACTTACGTGCAAGCTCAAGGCATTGGTTACTAAACGCCTTGAGTGGTTCTTTATCTGCAAAGGCGGTATGAGCATTCGCAATGATCCCTAGACTATCATTCACAATGTAGTTCGCAAAGTACTCTTCGATTTCCTGAAAACAGATTTAGCCAATCAAAACTAATCTCCCAACGCTAACCGAGTGATAAAAGATTTGGATTTTTTACCTCAATTGTGACATCATGATCCAAGATTTGAGCTGGTTCAGGAGTATAGTCCATTGGTTCAGACATTTTTGGTGGTATCAATTCAGGATCCCAACATACAAAGTATATATCTCCATCTAGATCACTCCCAGAACATTCATTTGGGTGCGGCCTATGCACACAAAAAAAAAAACAAATTCCAATCAAAATATGAGATTCAAATAATCAGAATCAAGATTAAAAAGGAGTTTACCTCAAGCCCTTTTGCGGGAAAACAACGCAGTCCACCATGTGATTCAAAGCTGGGATATTGACAGCTTGAAGAACACGAACGTCACCAGGATGCAGACACGGGTTTTTCGCAACAACAACAGGTCCAGAGATGATGTATCGACTTCCCGGCCTCATAGGATCTGAATATTGCACGACCACCTGACCGTACTCCAGTGTTCTGGTCTCATCCATACATCCCATCATAGATCTTCCACGAGGAATGAAAATCCTTGATTTCGTCCTTAGTTCCAACAACTTAGACGCCCTGAAATTCTGAAGCATCATCGATAGAAAAGGTTCGGCGTCAGGCTTATAATCACACAAGAGCAGTTCCTTGAGAATCTTTGTGTTCTCCCCTGGAGCCATTAAACCAAGAGCCTCGTGCGCCTCTAAAGGATCGGTTAAGATAGCGTCGAGCCGATCCACAACTTCTCGTTGTTTCTTTTCAAATATATTGTCTTTAACTCCGAGAGTAGACAACAATGTAATCAATTGTCTGTTCAAATAACAAGGTTGGTACTTGCTCCATGCCAAAACATCGAGCTTCGTGTTCCCCGACTCGAATTTGCTCATACTCTTCCTCAGCGACAGTTTCTTTGATGAGTTTGGATCCACAGCCACCACTCCTTTATACCCGCCATAACGAATTTGAAAAGCAGAAGGAGCAAACTCAGTGAGACCACATTTCTTAGCCACCCGTCTAGCAAATTCAGCTGAGATCTTTCCAATTCCATCAGAAAACACATAACATGTGTCTAAAGATCTGATCTCAACGTCTGGAATCACTTCAATCTCATCACTCCTAACATTAAGTGTCTCTCTAGAGGAGCTAAACGATTGCCCGAGCCTTGCAGCATATTTTGCTACATTTCTTATATGGTCAAAGTCACCCATCCAAGCTCTGATATGTGCTGCCGTGAGCCCGTCTTTTGGTGCAAACATCCAAGCGGAGTTCTCCCGCAGCTGGCTGGAAGAAAAGGCGAGAAACTCAAACTTCTTATCGCCGATAACAATCCCATCGCGAAGAACAGAGTAAATCCTATAGTATAACTTGGTTCTTCGTTGAGTAGAAGAGCGTGGAGACAGATCCATGGAACGAACCTTTTCCAGATCTTCATCAACAAATGATATCCTGAGGAAATTGTTGATATAGTTGGAGTAATGTCGAAGCACACGATTCGATATATTCACCTCTGGTCCAGAAAAATACACTCTTGTTGGTGAAACTTGGACGCGATACATATAAACAAGTCCATCGTCCAGAGCTATCGTAGGAGACAGAGGAAGCTTTCCTTTCGTGATCCATTTTTTGTACTCTTCGCGGAGCCAAAGAGCAGGCTCATAGCAACATTCGTTAAGATGAAAGAGTTTTTCAAGAGAGTGATCTATGAGAGCCCTATCATATATTTTTGGATTAACCAACTGGTAGAAGTCAAGATCAAGAGCTGGCCCGGGGAGACAAGCGTTCTGCACCAATGTATTAACTTTGAACAAGATCTCAAAAGGCAAATCAAACCCTGGAGGAGGATCAACAACAGGGACAAGAATGTTTGCATCAGATGAATAGCTAGAACCGGATTGAAGAAGGAAACTGCCGGCTTTATGCTCTGCATAGTTAGCAAAATTCTCTCTGAAATCAGGAACATTGAGGTGAACCGGAAGCTCTAAACAGAAAGCCGATGATTGACCGATACAAGAAGATGAACTGAAATCTGTAGTTCTTATCCATTGCTCATCAGACCCATCACTGTAAAAATCTAGCATTCCAAACAAAAGCTGGACAGGTTGGTCCTCTTTCTCAAAGATCTTAGGAGCACCAATCAGCTGAATCACAAGAAACTTTGAAGATCGACCTTGCGGCGAATGCAAATCAATCTGCCACACGTTTTCATATGGAAGCTCAAGCCGATAATCCTTTTCATACCAAGACATAGAGAAATGCAGTTTACGCATCCCAATTCCAAATGAGACACGAACATTTTGAACACTCCAGAGAACTGAAAACTTCTTGGGTGAGACCTGACATCCAAAGTACATCTTTAACTCCGAGATGCTGTGCAATGGAGCCCTGGGTTTTGGGACAATGTCTTGTTCTACCTCAAAAGCTTTGAGATAAGATCTTCCGTAATAAAGACCTTCTCCAGCTTTGGTGATGATCAGCCTCGCGTGTCTTTCAGATTTGAACTGAACAATGGCGTAGAATCTTGGACCACCTTTCTTCGGTTGTCTTACTTTGATGGCGTAAACAGTGCCTGAGCCGGTAAGTCTTTCAAGAAATTTCTTGACATCCTCTACGTTCACAGAATTTGGGAATCCAAACACTTGAATTGTCTTCCCCATCTTCTCATAAATTTTACTCTCTCAACCCAACAACAAGAATTTTAAAGAATCTAAGATCACTGAAACAAAACACAGAAATACCTAATGAGATTTCTGAATGTAAAGAAACTAGGACAGCTTGAAGAAATTCGACGAGATCACTTACCGGCGACTTTACTTGTGGCGGATCACCAACAACGATGGAGATAACTGATCTCTTTCTCTTCTCCTCAGTTTTCTTGGACTCTAATGTGATTTAGATTCTCACTATTATTAACACACGACTAAAGACCGTCTTCTCGTCTTCTCGTCTTCTCGTCTTCGTCTTCGAGGGTCCCATTGACTGTGCCTTTAATCCTCTGCTTCGCGGCATAACATATTTACTCCGACCTGCTTACGTCCGATTGCTGACGTCACTTGTCTCAGATTCTCATCGGACGGTGGTGAACTCTCACTGATGTATTTATGATTAAAAAGTTCTTTTTGGATAATGCTGAAAGAGTCGTTTCAGGAAGAATTTTAAAAGAAGGTTTAAATAAAGGGAGTGATTTAATAAATAAAACTAAGATTTAAAAAGGAAAATAAATATTCGTTTCATATATGGTTATTTTACTTATTTTGATGGTAGGGTAACGAAAAGAGTATTTGATAACAATTAAAGAATATTTGGGTACTTAGAAAATCAAGATTCGCAATCGCACCAATAATTATCTAAAGCCATCATCAAAGTGACAAGACAATGTGGGACCCATCAGTCAGTGCATGATATGATAGCAGGGCCCGGTACTTCTCCAAAACCTTAGTTAGTAAGGAGAGGAGAAAATTCCTCTGTAACCATTCCTATCTTAAAATTTGGTACGACTTACAAAATTGCATCTGTCATTAACCAAGCCGGTATAGGTAACCGGAAATTGACAAAGTTCTAACCGGCCACGCATGGATATGATTTAGATTTCAGAGACAACTTTCTTTTTGGTTTATAATGTGAAGATTTCAGAGACAAATGAAGAAAAGTAACAAAATTTGGTCAAATAGGGAAATAGAAGAAACACAAAAATGAGGTTCTTGGCTCAAATCTGATAAAACACTAAACTCTTGTCACGTGAGGGGATTCTAAATCAGAGAAGCATCTCAGCGATCTGAACAGCATTCAGTGCAGCTCCTTTGCGTATTTGATCTCCGCAAACGAATATGTCCAGCCTGAATTCACAAAGTTAAATCCTTTAATCAGGAAAAGAAAAAAAAACTCCCTTGATTCAAATTCAATAGAAAGAGTAAAGCTTTACCCGAAATTGCCATCTTGAGACACGTCTCGCCTTATCCTACCAACCGCGACATCGTCTTTGTTAGAGACATCGAGTGGAGTAGGGAAAGTATTAGAAGCACGGTCATCAATTATATAAACTCCAGGTGCTTTCTTTAAGAGCTCCCTTGCTGTATTCTGTTAAAATATAGTTAGAAAAACTGTTACAACCTCAAGAAGAACATGATCATAAGATTCTTTTAACTACACAAGAAGAATCACAAAACATGGTCTACAAGTCTAGAGAATGTTCCAAATTTTCAGCTAACTCAGAGAACCTTCCAAGCCTATTTTTCTACGGGTACATATGAAAAACAGAATTCAATTGACCATAGAATGCGGTTTAAGCCATGTTTCAAATTGATAAATCAGTGAGTGAAATCATTAGGAAACACAGAACATGAGTGGAAAGCGGGTTCGATGTGTATTGTTACCTCATCGAGAGGATTCTCAAACTGGAGATTCACACTCTCTGCATGAGCACGCATAACTGGAACACGTATACACGTCGCTGTTACTTTAACTTCTGTGTCATTCTGTCAAGAGCAAGAATGTGGTGAGAGACCTCTTAACACAGCTAAAATTTTGGACAAAAGATCACAGTGAAATGAACAAAAATAGGCATTTAAGTAACCCACTCACCCAGATCTTCCTTGTCTCCTTCACAAGTTTCATTTCCTCTTCATTGTAACCGTTTTCAAGAATAGGAGCATTATGCGAAAACAAGTTAAATGCATACTGCAGACAAACATCAAAACCATCAAATTACTCAAAAAAAAAGGATTTCAGAATCAAAAAATTAGAAAAACAAACTATATACAAAATTGAGAAATCACCTGCTGTCCAAAGATGTTACAAGTCGGGGGTTTACCGGCTAAAACCTAAGGAAACACACCGATGCAGAAGAAGAAGAAGAAGAATCACAACTCAGCACAATCTTTGAAACATTTCAGTCAAAGAAGCTTGAAATTGAAACAAAACCTCGCGAGTCTGCTGCAAAAGCTCTTCCATGGCTGCAGCACCAGCACCACTAGCTGCTTGATATGTACTAACCACCATTCTCTTCACCTGTTTAGAACCAATCAAACGTTATTCAGATAACAGAAAATGCAGACTTTGGCACTGCCAATTCTTAAGTTTCCATTGATTCTCTAAATCCTCCTCAAATTGGGATTCAAATTTCAGAATAAAAATCGAACCTTTGCGTGATGATGAAGAGGCGTAACAGCCATTAAACAGATAATGGTGGAGCAATTAGGGTTTGCAATCAAAGCCCCTTTCCCCATTCCAACTTTCATCCCTTTCATTGCTTCAGGATTCACTTCTGGAATCACAAGCGGAACTCCATCAACCATTCGAAAAGCTGAGCTATTATCAACAACAATGGTTCCTTTCTCCGCCGCGAGTGGCCCAAACTCTTTGCTTATGGATCCACCGGCACTGAACAAAGCTATGTCAACGCCGTCGAAGCTATCAGCTGTGAGCTCCTCCACAGTGTATTCTCGACCGTCGAAGGCAACGCGTTTCCCTGCGGAGCGTTTCGATGCAAGCATCTTGACGGAGCTATAAGGGAAGTCTCGATCGGATAAAACGGAGAGGAATTCTTGTCCGACGGCGCCGGTAACTCCAACGACGGCGAGAGAAGGGGCAGATTCTTGGAGAGACATTCTGACTCTTGCGGAGAAGTGTCTGGGTTTGGCTCTGAGAGGAAGCCTAGAGAGGAAATGGGTTTGTGGGCTTTGATGAGTGAGCGTCGCCATTGTCGCCGTGTGATGAGGAAGAAGAAGAAATGAGAGACAGAGAGGTTTTGGAGGCGGCTGATCGACAAAAGTTTGGGATTTTAAGTTACCAGCTTTTACCAACATCTTCAAAAAGTCAAAACAGCACGCTTTTTTAGCCTAGGAAAAATAAACAGCGCGATGTTTGAAACTGGTATTCAAAAGTGGTAAAGTCATCATCCTACCAGATCAAGTATATTCACACAACTTTCTCATGTTTTCATTGCATCTTTAGGAAATTTAAAGTGTTTTCTTTTTGTTTCAAAAAGACTAAAGTTGTTGAAAATGTCTTAGTCATTTAAGGATTTTGACCCTTTGTTTTCTTAGACTTTTTTAGCCCAAGGACATCTACTAGGAATCTTATAACAAAAGACATTATTGTTTCTAGGAGTTAGTCTGGTCTGATTTGATTCCTTAGCGAGTAGATATCAACGATGTTCCATCCTCGTTCTTCTTACTTTCAATCCATGTGAATAGTCTAATACCAACCCTTGCAATGCCTCATTTTGGTTTTGCAAAATAATGTATTAGCAATGTGGTAAGAGTGTTCAACACTGCATCCCATGACAGGAAGAGGTTTATATCTAATAAGCAAAAGCGATTTCTCATTACAAGATTGAATTTTTTCACACAACTTTCTCATGTATTGGAAACTTCAGTTCACGGAAAGATATATAAAAAAAAAAGTTATGTTCTAATCATTACAGAATTAAATATTAAAGGCTAAGGCAATTGGAAGATAAATACTACTAATCAAATAGATTAAGCAGGTTTAGGGTTTTCAGATCAATAATGCTTCCAAAAAAGTAAGAGCTAAACATTATTGTTTGTTAAAGTTACTGGAGCAGCCTGAGGAAGAACATCTTGGATTGCTGTGAGCTTAGCTCGGCCACCATATTCTTCCGGTAAAGCATCTCCTCCGATCTCCTCCTCGAAATTTCTCTGTTCTCTGTCCGTTACTATCACAATCTATACAACAACAACACAAAAGATAACGTGCTTGAGATTTGCTTAAGAGCCTGTGGAGATAAGATACATCAAGAGAAGATTAAAACATCAAACCTTTTCCTGAGTTGCTTTCTCTAGAAAACGGCAGACGAATTTCCAAACGGTCACGAAGAATCCAGGCATATGTAAGATGTAGCATTTTGCAAGACGTTCCGGGTAGTAAGACTGGAGAAACATTTTTTAATCTAAACATGTGAAATTTTTGTTGTGTGATCTACATTGTTTCAGAAAGAGAGGAGATGCTTACTTGTAAGAATTGAAAGGCAGTGATCAATCCACGAGCATCAACGTTCTTGAATGTAATGTTTGCCAGATCAATAACGGCTACTAATTTCTCGTCTCCTACTTCTTTGCCTTTGATGCCACTGAAACATATGAACAAAAAAAGCTTGTACTATAATTGAAGAACATGAAGATTAGCGTTTTGGTTTTGAGTTGTGTAAACAAATACCTTGCGATTGTTTTGTCTAGCACATAAACAACGAACTCTGCAACACCAAACACATAATATGTTAACAGATGACATGTGTTTGGGATCAACGGGATTCAAATGAAACTAGTCAATAACCAGAGAATATGAAGACAGCTCATTACAAAAGCTATTTGGGGTTCCCAAACACAATACTCATCTACACATTATATCCACTGAAATTCAGGCTCTTAAACAAGTGAGAGGTGATTGATTACTCTTGAAGGTAACTTGATCCTTAGAAGGAAAATGCTTAGAGGTTATGACAAGCACCAAAGGGTGTCCGGAATTGGTTGGACCCTGAAGACAGATCTTTCTGAATTCCAATTCATCCTTCACTTCCGAGTCTGGGATCCCAGTTGGAGGAACCATGGAGGCTCTCCATTTTTGCCAATCTACAAACATCTTTGCTGCCTTGTCAGGGTCCATTGATCTTGCCACCAGGAACCTCAGCAACGTCGGGTTCTCATATCCCTTAAAACGAAACAACAGAGAAAAAGGAACCCATGGATCAGATTTCTGATTTTGAATGCCTTTTACTAAACTTTCTCTACTGTTAGGGTTTCCGATAAGAGACTCAAACCTAATCAATTCACAATGCTAACCATTATGATGAGGATGAGAAGAGTGTGGACCAGAAAACCCATCAAATTTAGTCAGTTTATTTTTCCAACTTCAAACGAAGCATTGACTGTGAAACGTATGAAGGAGAAAATTAAACGGCAAAAAGATACAACCTTTGGTAATGAAAATAAAGCGTCAATTTTGATTACCTCTGTGGACGAAGAGAGTTTCTCGACTGATTTTCTCAACTGGGTCAAGGCAAGTTCTTGGCTTTCCTCCATGATCTTTGGCTCTCAGATCTTCAAAACTCAGAGAGTATTAAAGAACGAGAGAAAGAGAGAGCCTTTGTGGTACGAAAAAGTCGGTTGAAAAGTAAAGAGCTTTGAAAGTTTGATGTTGACAGAGCCCCATAAACCACAGGGAAGACAGAGACCAGAAACAGTCAAAAGATTGGGCACTTGTCTCTACGTAAATGGATAGAAACCATTCCCCAGTTTTGCAATAAATGGACAGCTCAAAGCCTGGAAGTTTAAGCTCTCTCTTTGACTTATATAATTTACTACTTTGACATCTGTGACGATTCCATGACTTTTACTCCCAAATCCCGAATCTTAAGGATTACTTAAACTATTATATTTTCATATGAACCATGTAATGCAGCATCTTAAATGATTAAATCACTGCATTAAAAACAAGGGTTTGAATCTTCTTTGTAGAAATTTGAGACGTCTCTACTTAACAAACCCATCAACCTTTAAATGGATAAAGCTGCTCGTTCTCAACGAAGAATTGGAAATTTAATTCTTACGATTTGGCTTTCTTACTCATCTATTCATTTTTCCTACATCTTGGACTGGATCCGAAAAGTGGCACTAGTGGCGACCAATAGAATGCAAACAGCAGGTCTTAAGGTTCATTACTTTTTGTCTTACTGTAAAAAATGCGACTTCAAAATATGTCTCAACTGTTCTACAACAGTATTCAAGAATCGAAGATACACAAACCAAAAAGTGGGAAAGTTGTGATAGAAATTAGTGCCAAAGAAAACATCTGTTATCGTGTATGTGTGGATTGGAAGTTAGAACTCCCAACATATCTATTATAATGCAATGCCCACACGAACAAAGAAATTAAGAATATAAAGAATATTTCTTGGCAAACCCCTTACTTCCAAGCCACGGCATCGATGTCATCTCTAGCTTGTTTGTAAAGCTCGAGCCGTTTGGCTAAGGTTCCTCTTCGCTCCATCAGCTGTGGGTCTTCGTCCAACATCGCCCCCAACTTCTCCTTCTGCACCATTTTTAATTAAAATGTTATCCGTTTGGGGATTTTCTCTCGGGCAACCAAATAGAGTACTAAATTAATAATATAGTTTACCTCTTTCCTGCCGACTTGAGCGTAGAAGAAGTTGAGGAGCGATCTCTTAGCTTCTCTAACTTGGCAGTAAACAACAGCTTTGGGAAGCGAGTTTCTCAATGTGTCGCAGACCATGTTTATGTATGCACTCACGTTGGATCCTGAGTTATTCAAAGTCAACAAACAAACATTTGATATGTCTCGTTCATACCGAGGGAAGTGACAGATACATACCGATCTTTCTGAAGTGATTATCCGAGTAGGGGTCTGCGTTTGGTGCTGGGGCATTCCTCGGGTTCGGTTTCTCTTTCTCGGGTTCCATGTGAAGTTTCCTGAAGAACTCAACTGTGAGGTAGCTGGATTCCATATCCACCAGACGCAGAACCGTTTTCCTACTTTCGTCTCTGAATCTTTCAAGAGCTTCATTAGCAGCAGCTGCTATATCGCTTGCTAGAGTCGGGAATCGCTTCAGTTCCTAATAAAAATAACAAAGGCAGTTTAGGACTGAAACAAAGCGTAAAGAGCTAGGAGTTCTCAAAACACAAGGCCTCTTCTCAGTATTAACCTCTGTTTCGGAAATTGACTTTCTGACCAGCTCCTTCAATACGAAATGCACCTAGGAAATAGCAAACAGTAATCAAGCATATAGTCAATTTATTGGAAATTAAGTCTCAAAAGTAATGGAATCTAATAAAATTCGGAAGCATACTGCATCGACAGTGGCTTCAGCTGGTCCTTTGAAATAGCTTATGGATCCATCAATGAGCCTTCTGTATCCTTGTTCAGGAGCAATAAGATGTGGCTGATAACCATCTGCTTCTGAAACAACCTTCTGAACATTTTTGGTAGAGAGATGTCGATCAAAGGGAAGTTTCTTTAAGGCTGCTGGTAACTGATGGTCGAAAACTCCATAAATCCGGTCTCCACCAGGTCGTCTGATACAAACAAAATGATAAATGTAAGAAAATTGACCTTACCAGACTTGCATTGTGAAATTATGAGAAACATTTTCTGGAAAGCATCTACGAAAAGGTCAATGTTGTAAACTTTACTAAAACTGCATAACCTTAGTCTGGAAACTGACTAGAAGGTAAGCAAAGTAAAGACTGAATCATTTAATGGCAGTATATTACTCTGGAAAGGCCATTGTCTTTTGAATACATTCATAGACCAACTGATCATCGCAATATATGAGCTATACGATTAATAATCTGAATAACTAAATTACTTACCCTCCATCCAAGTGCTCCTTAAAGACACGATCAAAGGCCCGGCAGAGTTCCAAAATTGTGTAAAGTTGGGCCTGGAATCACATATTTAGTGAGTAACAATCCATTCGATTCTGATGCAACTCTGAAAACTGAATGTGTAATGGTTTGAAATCTTACCCCTGAATCTACTGCAATCGGTCTCCCAATCCTATCCAGCTCTGCATTTATCTCATCGATGCTTTTGTTGATTAAAGCAACAATACTGGGGATTTTCTGCCTGATAACAGTCTCTAAATGCTGATAGAGAGGAAAAAAGAAGATGGAAGACAGTCAACGCTATGCATTAAAGCTTTGATTATATGAGATCTGTGCAAGTAAATCCTAAATGTACCTGAGACAAGAGTTTTGCTAGATATTCTGAACCCATTCTACTGGCTAAGTGCCCATATTCAGGGCTTGTTTCAAAATATTCACGCTCCTTCCTACGTGCAGCAATCATATCGACCCTCTTATTGATATCAGCCTGTGAACGATTCACAATTCCAACCCAGGGATGTTGCAAACGGTATGACCTTCC
The DNA here is from genome assembly GCA_028015245.1 of Cardamine occulta. NCBI lineage: Eukaryota > Viridiplantae > Streptophyta > Magnoliopsida > Brassicales > Brassicaceae > Cardamine > Cardamine occulta. Next base: position 22,386,640 of record CM051364.1, on the reverse strand, counting down.
CTCAAGAACCTTCATCAAATACCGAGAGGAGGTGTCATAGTAATTAAACAAGACTAACAAGTAATTGAATAGTTAAGACCCGAAGGTGCAGGAGTCGAGATAGATCCTTACATCTAGACAATCTGTTCCTTTGTCCATGATATCAAGCTTGGTTGCCACTCCAAAAGTCCTTTCGCCTACAGATAGTATACTAGATGGTTAAAAAAAAGTTTTGTGGAGAGAGAAAAGTCACCACTTACTAGTTACTAGGAAACTACATCTAGGTGGTACCTGTAGGATCAACTTCTCTAGCAAGTTTAATTGCGTCTGAGGTAGCAATATCTTGATTAGCTGGAGAAATAGCCAATATGATACAATTTGGCTGCAGATCACATAATTCAAAAGATAAGCTTCCAGAGATAACATGAGTCAAGTGCATTCTTCAGTTGAACTTGGCTGGAATAAATGACAAAATTGTCAAAACCTTCTCAGCAGTAGCTTAGAGCAAAACTGACCTTCTCAACATAAGAGCGGACCATATTTTCAATGTCTTGAACAATACTATCCGGTTGTCCCTCTACAAGAGTAACATTCATGTCAGTGAACAACTTAAGCAGATGCTAGTGGATAAAAGAACCAAGAGTTTGACATCTCAAACTCTTACCTACAGCAACCTTCGTCAAACCCGGAAGATCTATGAGCGTCAGATTAACAACTGTAGAGAAAAGCTTAAAGTGAGAAATCAAAGTGCCACGAAAGAGGTGTAGCAAAATTGGAATCTTAAAATATAATCCTACTACACTTTTAACTCACGACAGCTGGTATCGACAATATAGGAAAATTTCTGTGTTAGTCTTCTAAACGCACTACAGAATTTACAATAAGGGTGTATTAAGAGAAATGTGGTCTTAAGCACAAACCATTAGGAGAATATATGCTCAGCTGGATTGGAATATTTGAGATTTGTTTCGACTTCCCAGTAATACGATCAGTTTCATCCTCAATTTCCTTCCGTACAGCAGCTGGAACGAGAAGAACAATTATTAGCCCAAGCTGCCTTTGTAAAAGTCATTGTTCCCAGCAATTAACTTTATATTGAAAAAAGGAGTAGATATTCATCGACAATTAGAATGCCCCATGAAAGATTCAATAAAACCTACCAAAATCAGCAAACCTCTTCTTAGGAGCATGAAGAAACTCAGCGTACTCGGTTGTCCCTTCTTCAGTCTTATGAAGCTGCAACACCAATGGCCTCCTCGTAACGATACCTGATTAATCAAATGGAATCAATTTAGATGAGCACTTCAAGACGATATAAGAAAAGAACAATATATATTCAATCAGCACACGCACTGAAAAGGATTTAGGAGAATCGACCTCAATGAAACATTATTCACAAGGTACACTAATGGGGAGCTAGTGTATAGGTTCTTTGAAGTACTCATAAGGTTCACGTAACGCTCACGAGATCACATAGTTTCGATTTCAAAAATCGAACACGAGACAAAATTGCTTAACGAGAGAAGAAATTACCAGATCCACGAGGCAGAAAATCTCTTCCCACAACACTTTCTAGAACTGAAGATTTTCCGGAACTCTGATCCAAAAATCAACACCAAAATAAATCAGCAACGTAGACATTAAAGGCGAGGAGTGAGATCGGATCTTACATACAAATGTGTATATTCATAGAAAGAGATCAGACCTGGCCACCAACGACAGCGACGGTAGGGAGAGCTTCCCAAAGCGACATTCCTTCACCGCCATGATCTCCGAGGACAGTGCAAGCTCTCTGGATTTTGTTAATCAGACCTATCAAACTTTTCATCGTCGCCATTTTTCCTGGAACGTATCAGAGATCCAGAGATCTCTCGCCGACGCTCAGATCTAGATCCAATGAAAAATGCAAAACGATTATCGGATGGTGGATTTGAAATGTCCGGTGAGTTTACTCTCTCGCGGCGGTAGGAGATCGATGAATCTGGGGAAAAGGAAGAAAAGAACCCAATGGAGCAGAGAACGGTAATGGCCTCATGGGAAACAATTTCAAAACAAAAAAGTAGGCCTACTTATTCAAATATAGAATACTTTTGGGCCGAAAGTGAAAATCTATGAAATCCCACGTCGCAATACGCATACCGGTCAATGATACGGAACCGGTTCAATTCATGTGGCTATGCTTTTAGTAGTGACCATTAATTTGTATGCTACTATCTTTTTCTTTTCTCAGATTTTTGAATTTTTTTATCAGTTCATAAAGAAAACAAAATTAGGCCACCAAATATTCGATAGAAAAAGGACTAACGGGGGAGAGAGTGACACACATGAAACAATCACACACTAAAAGCTTAAAACGTTACATAAATGATAAAACAAAACCCTAACTCTCCTTCTATACATAACACAACAAAATAAGAAATATATTAGCCAAAGTGAAGTCAAGTTCCTCCTTTACCTTGGAATGTTGGGTTCTTTTACATGAACGTGAATCCTGAATCTCAATCAAAACCCCTTCCCTCAATTTGGCACAAGAACCATAAAAGCAAGCCACAGAGATCAACTAGTGATTGATTGAATCAGTTTGTCACTGTGTGCTCCTTGTCATCCCAATTCGTCCAGACACTCTGCAAAAATATCAAACGTGTTAACAATAATGACATTTGAAGATTAAACTAGATAAAGCTCAATGTATATGATATGATGATACCTTCCAGATAGCAGTTGAGCAGTGTTTGAAGATCCCTTTGAGATCGAGAGACGTCTGGTTTTATTATCTTGTTGTTGTCCTTTATCCACACGCATTGCAGCAACTTCTTTCCCCATTACAGCTACTTCTCTTCGCATCTTTTTTGCCTCAACTTCCATCGCCTTTGTTAATGTTTCAACCTTCTTGGCCAACATCTAAAAACACATAGCCCAAGTATTTAAACTTTGTAATACAACATTTCTTTCAAGGCTGCAAAGAACAAGAGAAGGCCAAACAATAGCGAACCTCAATAGCATCGTCCTTGTCTCTTAGGCTTTGATCTTTCTCATGTGCAGCTTTTCTTAGTGTTATGACTTCTTTCTGCAGCAAATCGTATAAGACAGCTGGGACACTTTCATTATTTGTTGACTTGTCATCTGTTTCTTCCCCTTTTATTGAGCTAGGTGACTCGCCTCTGCTAGTTCCTTCAGAAGACTGGTGGTTCAAAGGAAACTTTGATCCCAGTCCATTTATTAGCACTTTGCTTCTATCCAATGATCTGGTGCCCCCATCAAATGATCTAGATGTTCCTTTAGCATGCTTCAATACAGTGCTCGCACTAGCAGTCAATGATCTCAACTGAGAACTTGGTGTTCTTTTGGTCAAAGAACCATTTGACGTAAATTTTGGACTCGTTTCAGCTCCACCAACGGATTGTCTTCGAGAAGGCCCGTTGCTCGAACTTCTACCACCAGATGTGCCTCTGTTGCTGCTGCTTGTAGGTCCTTTTAAACTCTCTTCTAACACTCTAAGCCGCAGTAGAAATTTCTCCTAAAAATAAGTACAGTCAGTAATTCCAAAGTAAGGCCATATAAATAAAAAGAAGGTTAAAGATGTCCTGTTGCTATGATTTTACCTTCAGCTGAGCTTCAGATTTTGCAGCTCGGTCAGCTATGGCAAGTTTGTCACGTAGTTGTTGCATTTCTCCCTGACCAAACAGAAAGGAAACGGCAATAGTTTTTACTTAAATCTCTGTGAATATGAATCACAACTGGAAGCAGCAAGAGAAGCTAAATAATATATATCAACAATGACCTGCAGAAATCTACGTTCTTCGAGCCATTGCCTTACAGGCATCACTTTGTCGCTAGCATCTTTCCATTCGTTTGCTACAACAGTAGCAACTCTGTTTGCATTTACCTTAGCACGGGCCAATTCCCGTTCAAGAATTTTCCTCTCTTCCTAAGGAAAAGACAAAACACCACTATTAGGATCGGTATGAGACCAAAAGGTAAACTAACAAGAAAAACAGTAAGATACAGAAATACTATAAAAGCATATGAAGTATTACATTCATTTCTTGAAATTTCCTCTGGTAATCTCTCACTGCATTTGCGGCTGCACCACCAGCAAGAACAGCTTCTTCTAACTCTCGCACACTCTGCATAAGCTTTTCAACTTCTGCAACCTTCTGTCTGTGCATCTTGTCTATGATTCTATTCTCTTCCTAATTTAACCAATGTATCAACAAATAAGCCACCAAGTGGTAAGCAAGGAAAGAGACCATCTAGTCTGGGGCTCCAATGGGTAAAAGAAATGGTAGACATACCTGACAAATTTCTATCTGTTTCATCAATTCTTGGTTCTTATTTTGGAGATCGTCAACCATTGAAGCCTTTGCCAATGCAGACTGAACTGTCCTTTCAGCTTCAAGCAAAGCTGCTTCCTTTGATTTGGTGAGGCGGTCCAATGATTTGTTGTCGTCTTGAAGTTTAGCAATCTACCAATCAAAGAATGCAAAACCAGATGAGAAAGGCTGTTAAAATGTCCCATAATTTGATGAATCCAGCTATACAATGATAATTCATTTCTGGTTCAGAAAAAGGAAAATACTTCTTGTCTCGCAAGCTTGAGTTCAGCCTCTAAAGGAGCAAGAATAGCTTCAATTGGAGGCATGGCATCATCCTTTTGAGCAGCATGAACCCTACGAAGAGAGGCTTCAGCTGCAAACTGAGCTGCCATGGAAGCCTTCTTTTCTTCATTAATTTTCTTAATTTCAAGATTCTGCAACAACATAAGACATGGTTAAAATATAGAAGAATCAAGAGAGAGAAAAAAAAGGGAATCAAAGAACAAAAGAGATATTACAAGCATACTTTACTCTCAAGAAGATTTTCAATCAGTTTGAGTTTTTCCGCCATCTTTCCCAACTCTTCAGTGAGCTTCAGCAATCAAATTAAACAGCAGAAATGTCAGCATACAGAGTGTATAAAGAAATAAACGTTATATAACTAACTACTCCATCTTCTATAAACAGTAATATCATAATGCTTATATGTACTTTGCAAATCAAAGAAACAAAAATGGGAGCTTTGATGTAATGGAAAGCTTTTAAGTAAAGAGCTTAAACCTCTTCAACAGCTTTCTCTCTTTGACGTTCAGATAATCTCAATGCTTTGATTTCTGCTTGCGCTTGAGATAATTCTCGATCCTTATCTGTAAAATGATGACAATCATGCACGTTGCTGAAATTGCTAATCCAAACAAATTTCAAAATACCAAAGGCAATCGTGTACCTCTGACTTCGTTCTCCAGACGATTTAACTCAATTCTTACAGGATCGGAGCCATGGAGTAAAGTCATGAACTCGTTATCGGCGTCAAAGCTGGGTCTCATTGACCTCCGTCGCGACAAGCCCTTGCTTCCTCCTTCCCGGTAAGACGCCGATATGGCCAATGAAGGTGTCATATATCCTCCTCTTTCCTCCATTTTGGATCACCACAATTCCAAATTGAACCAAATGGTTAGAGTTTTCAGTTTAATCAACGAAGATCGATTTTCAAATCAGAAAACAAAGATGTGAAACGAAGAAAACACTACTAGCTCATCAAATGCTAGGGCTTAAAATCGCCTAAGAAAACGCTTTTGTTTTAGTTTTGTTGAGAGAAAGAGAAAGAGAGATTTAAAATGAGGTTTAAGACTATGGCTTTTTAAGACTGATTAGCGTCACTGTTAATTACTGTTTTAATGGCTTCTTCCTCTTTGAAAAGATATTGTAGCTTCTGCTTGTTAACCGGGAAAATTATTTATTCGTTTATTCTACTACTTCATACATTAGTCATTTGTCATTTCGTTTGCATAAATTATGGGATAATTGGCTGGAAAATATATTATTTAAGAAACATGGTCAGAAACGAACAATGATTTGTTGACCCAAAAAAAAAAAAAAAAAAAAGAAGAAGAATGTTTACTCGATAACTATTACCATCGGTGTTGGTAGAATATGGTTAATTACATTCAAGGATTAGGGACCATCTGAATTTATGTGTATGTGTTGTCAGATTATTAGGGACCATCCCATTTTGTCCAAACATGTACGACAAATGTTACTAATCACTAAAGAACATGTCTCATGAATCAAATGACACAATTTCTACTCCGATTTTTAATTATATCGAATTTCAGATTAATTTTGGTAAATATGAACATTAATTTTTTTTTAATATAATCAATGCATGTCATGATATTAAAAGATTGGACTGGCGAGCTACTACGAAGCTGAGGTTTTCTTCAAAGGAGTAATGGAGTGTCACTAGTAAGGACGTTCCGGACTAATAAAATCATCACGACGAATATTGTTTATCTGATAGTTGAAAGTTAGGAAAAGAAAAAAAAAGATACGAAGCAACATAAACTTGTCTAGTTCTGTGGAAAATGCTAGCCATATTTAAGATGTTCTACACAAGATCCATGTAGTCTGTTATACATGTGTTCTTGTTTTTCCATTAACATCGCAAATGAACGAAAGTTGAATTATTTAATTAAATATCTAAATTTCAAAATTCATTATGTGAATGATAAGATGTTATAAACCTTTATTATGATTTCGTCATTCCAGGAATTACTATTTTTGTGTAAAATTTTCTTTGGGAGATTTAGGGAAGTTTAATTTTTGTTGAATTTGATGTAATTCATTTTCAAAGACACTGTAGTAAAGTACTCGATATAGTATGATGAAGAAATCAATGTAGGAGGAGACAAGAATCTTCAACTTTAATGAGCAGAACATGTCCCAAGTCCGGACCACGGTCAGACCAACTAATCTCAAATTTTGAGCTGTTTATTTACATTATCTTAGTTTTACCATTACATTATTCATCTAACATTCTACCACATTTCATCTAGTTACGTTTTTTTTTTTGCCTGCCGTTTATTACACATCATTAGAAGATTTTAGTAACAATGTACGGTTCCAAATCTAACAATTTTCTGATGGATAAATTAAACTGTAACACACACATCCCACAAACGAGAATTTTAATCTGCAGCAGACAGACATAAACTTTTTTTTTTTTTTTTTGAAATTTTTCGTGACAGACATAAACTTTACATCTATAAATGACAAACTCTTGAATTTGGTTTCGAAATTTGACGTAAACACACTAATCCATCCTACTTATTAACTTAATACATTTTTCTATATTGTTGTTGTCCTCGGGCGGAGGACAATGATCAACAGAAAAGCTGCAGAAATTTTTTTTGACTGTTGTTATATGAAACTTTGGAATGGAATCCAACGTCGAGAGCACGACTGGTCAAAGTCGAAATTTCAGGGATTACCAATGGTACGACTTCAACCAATATTATCATCTCCAAAAGCTTTTGATGCATCATTTTCAAGTTAGCATGCAAATACGAACAATATATATTCCTACTTTGGACGTATACTAATAACATATTTCTCGATAGTATGCCATTTAAAAATTCTTCGTTATTAGTTTCTGAAAAATAAACTTTGGTAATATAACAATTAATAACCAACAACAACACTCGATAAAGAAAGTACAGAATACAGATAAAATTGACAGACAAGGCCCCAAATTTAAGATGAACTACAGAATTATTGTTCTCTTTTCGTATTTTGATTCTCTCAAGAGTCCAGAACTAAAAGACGGGGAAATTTCCCCGACGAGTAAATTAAAGTTACAAGAAAGCTGCTAAAACCCCTATAAAGTGAAATTGGATGCAAAGAAAATAAAAAGAAGAGTGATGGATCAGAAAGAGAATTGACTTAAGAGAGACTCGTCAAGTTCTTTGAAACCTGCGTATACATTCTCCGTCTTGTTAGGTGGAAGAGCCAGTCTCCTAACCTCTGTCATATACCTGTTAGTTAAAAAAAAACAATCAAATTTTTCAGAGATTCTTGATTTAGATTATTATACTTCAAAATTAGGAGTGGGCAGAAGAAAAAGAAAAAGAAATCAAACATGACAAAGATAAACTTGCCTGTTTGCGGCGTTTGCAATCTTATCACGAACCCCTTGGTTAAGAACAGCTTTGTTTTCGAGCGCAAACGAGCTGCCAAATATCAGAGAAGACCTGGTTGGACTCGAGCCCATTCTGTCTGACAATATAGACATTGCCCATTCCAAGAGCACCACCAGAACCGAACGAAGGAGACGGATTCTTAGATTAGGTGATGGCACAATAGCTGCATTGGATAATAGACGGTCATAAGCATTGAGCACAGGTTCAGCTGCACCTTTGCAAGCTGCTAGTAAAGCTCGAGCTATGTCTTCATCCCCAACATATTCATTCCTCTCTGATCTCTCCTGTAAAAGTTTCCACAATTTGTATTCAAATTCAGTTCATAGCCTCATAAAAAGAATCAACAACGTAACAAGGGGCTTACAAGGGCAGCTTTCTCGAGGTGGAGGCACAAAACATCTAGCGGTAAAACAACTCCATCGCCAGGATATATATGAGATCCGACTCTCTTGAGAACTGAACAGGCTTCAGCTATCCCTCCGTGTAAAAGAGCTTGGTCTATGAGTCTAGCCCATGTTTCCCTTATTATGTTTGAATCACCATCACCAGAATAGTTGGCAAAGTAGAGCATTTCCAAACAGATCTGCAGAGAGTGAAGCCAGAAAAGCATATAAGCAATGTCAAGAGAGCATTCACAGAGACTTGAAGAAACTAGCACTGAATCTTTCCAATTCAACAGTTTGATCTCATGATTTCCATTTCAGAACTAGGATACTGATGCAACAATTCTCAGTAAGACCTCAACAGTCATATTCACTTTGAGTTAAGTGAGTACAAAGAGAACCTACAGATTTACAGAATATCAGCTAAGCTACAGATAGGGAGAAATAGTGCTTTTCCTTGTTTCTATGGTTAGTTCTAGAGAACCAGTTAAAACATGGCCCAAAACTCCATTGAAAAACGAGAGTATATATGAAAGTTTATGATTTTTAGACTCACCTCCCAGAGCTCAAATGGGACAGCATATTCATTATACAACTGTGTTACGCTTTTAAGTTCCGAGGAGAGCTCCATTGCCTTTTCATTTGTTGCATTTGCTAAGCTGGAATCATCACTAGAAACACGATCAAGTACTGGCCCATTCTGGTCAGACTCCTGCATGGCAACCGAGGACTCAGAATTGAAAGCAATAGCTTCAAGTTCGTCTCGGATCTTTATTTGGAACTGAAGAACTGCGAGTTTTCCTTCAAGCAGATCAAGCAACCCACTGTCAGAAGCACCTTGAGCAGAACCTACTAAACCATCGCTATTACTTGCATTCTTGGCCTGTAAAACTGAGTGACTAAGGTACTGTCGCCTAAATTCACAAGGCAGCAACCCATTAGAGATGGAAAAGGAAGGGAGAGTAGAAGAATCAAGGTAGTGACTTAGGGGAAATTTCAAGACATAACATGAAAGAATGCTTACCTTTGTTCAAGGGTAGGATTGTCCCCTGAACTAATTGCACGTCTCTCTGCAAGCCTTAAAAGCACATGAGCAGCAAGCAAATGCTGTCTCTTTGACACATAGTATTTCGCAAGAAGATCAAAGTATTTTGCTTGATTTGATGAGATCTGTGTTCCTGAGTGACCTAGCGGGGACGATCCAGAAGATACGGCCCCAACCTACAGCATAAGGAGACAATTGTGAGTATCCCTAGAAATTAGGTGCAGTGACTTGTTTAGTTTTGCAGTTGGTGGCAGATTGAGGCTGCTAGTTTTTAGCTATGGAGGTTTTTAGAGTAAAAGGTAGACAAATCCCTAAACATTTAAGGGCTATGCCTCATTTACGTAACAAAAGATCATTCCTGACACCATAACAATGGAAATGATTTAAGCTAATGTATGAATAGCAAACCTCTGACGCAGAATGACTGCCAGCATTCTGGAGAAAAGGTATCAAATCCGGACCTCCATACTCCAGGAGCTCGTTTTCAAGACCCAGTTCTATCATGGCCTTGTACAGGTACTCTCGGAATGCTCTGTCAGTTGATTGCACACCAAGATGAACGATCTGGCAAATATATTGTCTACGTGAAGCCTCGTCTAGCATGGAACTAGCTAGAGATCGCAAGGCATTGACGATAATCTCATAGCATTGTTTCCGCTGGGCAAGAGCATGCTCTCTTATGGAAGCATCAATTTGGTCGTTGAAAGCATCACCAGCAGGATCAAGAGCTTGGGCCTTCTGCAAAGGCAAGCAGACAACAGCTTCATAGAACCTGTACAAAATTATTCTGAGTAAATACCAAATATATAGAATCTTAAAAGAGAGGGCAACAAAAATATGCATTATGTAAATTTAGAATTTGGTTTAGGGCTTTGACTTTATTCTTGTGTGAATGCTCAACTGTAAATTTCTAGATATATATCTTTTTTTGTCTAACTTTACAAATACATTTTTTGAATCATAAACTATCTTTACTGCAACTTAGAAATCATATTTGGAATATTCTTTGAAATTCCTCTCAGAAGGCTAGAAAGGATTGACTGCCACTAAGAATAAAAGTTTTAAGTTTTAACACAAAAATAACAAGAAAAAAAAAACTAAGGTTTATTAAGCAACGATCACAAAATCCGGCCAACCAAGTGTGCAGACATCTACTTGAATGAAAAACTAACCTCAATTCCTCAAAACGTTTGCAGACAGTTCGGAGATCTGCAGATCCAGGGACTTTACTCAAGAAACTGAACGCCTCTCTAGCAACATTCTCCTTCTCTTCAGCATCAGAAGTTAAAGCAGCTCTTTCGAGGCGTTCAACAGCTAAGAAGAATTTGTAATCGGACTCCTTGAAGTAACTTGGGCAACCTTCACGTAGTCGCCCACTAATTTCGTCAACTGTTCCCCTGCCATCTGAGCCAGTATAATACTGGGGCAACAATAGTATCAGATATAAGTTAGTGAATCAAAACATTTAGGAAGAGGAGACTAAGGCTAATTAAAAGGGTAGTACCTCCATCACGGCAGATATGAGCCTTGTTGCAATCTGGTCACCTTCTTCAGAACAAACTAGCTGATGGAATGTCAACTGAAGTAAAGCTTGCTTTAAGTTTGCGTCAAGCCCCTGAACTAATCTAGCGACATGATGTTGAGAAAGAAGTTGGAGTAGGAAAAGGGCTTCTGCAGATCTGATAAGCAACTGCCTAATACACTCCATAGCCCTCACCTGCAGAATGGCAAAACTAATTAATGACTTAAACAACAGACCAATTAAAGAGGACCGTATGGCAACCACTGTCTTTTATTAATTAATGACTTCCACAACTAGATTTATAAGATTTTAAGATATATTACCTCTTCAGCAGCCAATTCAGCAGGACTATATGGCAACCGCTGTCTTTTATTTCCTGACTCGCCTCCATTGGAATATGCTCCAAACAAGTTTCTAACCATATTCCTCTCAGTAGCTCCCAACTCTGAACCAGTACCATACAAAATAGAGCCAGTTACACCTCCTAACCCAGCAACACACCCATAAAGCCCCCTTCTCTGATTCCTTCTAGACCTTAAGAATTTCTCCAGCGATCGAATCTTGCTTTCCAGCACATGCATAGCACTGGTAGAAAGACGACAAATAACCACTCCGTCCTCAGACATGGTATCAGAACTAGTTTTTTTAGACATCACGGAAAGCTCCCATAGGGGAAACAGTAATCTTGACGTACAAAGGCAGAGCCCTTCGTAAGCACCTGAGTAAATGGGCTTGGCTTCTTGAACAACTTGGCCCATGCTGAAACCACCAGTTGCTGTTCTAGTGTTTGACAATCCACTACTGCCATCAAATTGTGGCATTCCTACAATTCTCGGATCCTCAAAAGCCTCAGCTGCTTTGTCGGCAACAATGTTACTAATTAAATCTTCAAAATTTATTATTCGGGCAGCCAACATCAAGCACATGGCAGCTGCTTCGCCTGCTCCAAAGCGGGTGAAAAAATCTTCCAGAAGGGGCCTTGGAGAGTTAGATTCTAGAAGTCTTCTCAAGATATCAACAGGCCTATTGAAAACCAGTTCCATCATACCCATGGTGGTAAAAACGACAATCTTTCTCCTTGGCAAAATATGCTGGGTCAAAAGATCACCTCTGGCCCAGAGTTTTCCACATGCCTTTTCATAAGACTCTCCCGAGACTTCGAGTCCACAGTATTCTAGTTCTGAATATAATGATTGGACAGTAGCAGCAGTATCAGGAGAGGGGAACACATCTGCTACAAAAAGCATACGGCCTTCAATGGGTAGGGAGGACACAACTTCCCGTAAAGCCCGAGAACTCCTTGAACTTGAACCTGAACTACCGCCAACCTGAGAGTGCACGCTTGAATCTCTACTAACAACAAGAAGAGACGACATAGCAGGTGGCGATGAATCTGAAAGGACAAGAGTTCCAACAGAATAGTATGCCGTTTCAATCTTCATGCAAAGATCTTCATTAGGAGTTCTACCAGCAATAGCTCCAAAACCAAGTCCAACACCGACACCCAATGGAGGAGATGGCCTAGTTGTAACCACTTTCAAACAATTTGGAGTCTGGCGGTGGTTGTTGAACCCACTGAAACTGAGATTCCCACCACTTCCACTTGCCGAGGTGGAAAGATACATCCTTCTACCATCTGATAATGCAGCAACAAGGTGCAGCCACTTGGATTCCAGCATGGACAATGGCGAAATGCTGACTATGGATGGCTTGTTAGATCGACCGGCTGCTGCTGACTGTCGATTTCCTTGGCTCACATCCTTCTGATTTAATAGATTCCTTTCCTCTGCCACCTTCTTAAGCGCGCCTTCCCCATTTGGCCCAAAAACATATGCTTGAAGTTTCATATCTTCAGTGCGGGCATATAAAATTTGCCTTTCATTATCAACAACCATCTCTACAACAGGATCAACAGCTCCAAACTTAAATACATTTGGCACAACCCACCTAAAACCGACAGAATTGGGGATAAATGGTTAAAAACTATCAGAAAGAATATGATGTTCAGAATTGTTTAGAGCATAAAGAAGTAAAGATACAAAATGGATTGATAAAAGCTTGTTTAACCCAGATTCCAGAATCAAATAGCAGAGGGATCAGGAAAGAAAAAGAAAAAGAGAAAAAGTGTACCTTGAGATCATACTACCCACACCTGCAGTAAGGCACACTTTACGACATCGTTTATGCCAGCCTGAGCCAGTTGTATATAGCAGCTCATATATGTGACCATCACGTCCAGCCATGAAAATGCGCCCTTTATTGGAACATGTAACGCATGTCATGGTCACTCCATCTGATGATATTGTATAGTCAGGCAGAGGCTGTACTGAAATTTCAGCATAACGATCTCTACCATCAGGTCCTTCAGTGCAGCAAACTCCAACAAGAACCAACTGATGAGAAGTAGAGTTTTTCTCATAAAATCAGACACAGTACACAAAACTAAATGAAAGTTGTGATAAGATTATCACCTCAACAGGAGTTGCTAGCACCAAAAGATACTGAATAGCTTCAACAAAAACACCAGGTCTACATTTGGCTAGACCAACCGCACAAATAGCCTGCTCATCCCCACTATACTCAGGACATTGTCCATCCCTAGTTGACATACATTTATCAAAAACAAAGCAAAACTATGAAAACGAAGCATCTCAAGCTTCTAAATTCCCCTGTAATTAAAAGGAAAAAGCCAAATTTACCTTTTGTCAAAACGCCACAGGAACAAAGAATTGTCAACAGATGCCCAAGCTCGCCGAATCTCTGGAAAAATCCCACATAAGGCAGTCCCTTCACCGCCGGCTGTATTATATCTCTCAATAAGTACAGAAGGTAATTCCCAAGTCTCACCCACCTCTATCAATGGCGGCCACTGTAACAAACCCAAACATCCATATGAAAAAGGCTCAAGTTCTATAGATCCCCTCATCTTGTAATACCTCGATTCAGCTAAAAAAATTCCTTGAAATCGAAACAAAACGAGCTAATTGCTTCGAATTAAACAATATCAAAGAGTCGAATTCATCCCTGAAGCTAACCTCTCTGGGATGAGTCGAGTAAGGGTGACTAGCGTATCTAGAAGTTTCTAGAGCTTCTTCTAGATCGAGCTGCGATGCAGCTTCTCGGCCAATGCAGTCACAAACGTGAAGTCCTGCGTTCGTCACATCACGCATCGCAATCTCCTCGTTTTGTGACATCTTATTCGAAGAAGAAACAACACTGGAACGAATCCAAACAAAAAATTACGCAAATTTTTGAATTAGAGAACCCTAGTGAATAGTTTGGGAGGGAGGAAACCAAAACCCTAGGTCGAATTTGGCTCCCTCGAAAACCAAGAGAGCGGGAACAAGAAAGAGAAACCTTCAAATTTACGCTCCGAAAATTCCGATTGGAGAAGAAGAGAAGGAGAAGAGAAAAAAAAAAAAAAATGTCTGCGAGCTAAAGCCCACAGTGAAAGAGGGTTTAATACGGAGGGTTTCTCGGGAAATCAAATTGGCCTTTCCTTTCCGACTAAACCAGCCGGATCGAAATTTTGTTGTGGCCCGGGTCGGGTCAAATACTATTAAACAATAATATTCTACTGTGGACGAAAATATTTCCATTTCCAAGTAGGTAAATCAAGGTCAGGTTTTATTAATGATAATAAGTATATTTTTCTAAAGTATTAGAAACTAAATATATGATTTTGGAAATTTATAAAAAGTAACTTTTAATTTATTTTTTAAGTTTTTCTCAAGGATGCTACAAGAAAACTAATAGTAAAAAAAACTTTATATAATATTTAATGTTGATGAATTTAAACGATTATTAAACATGGTTAAAGAGTACAACTTTAAGATTATACTTTAGATTGGGTGATAAAAATTTTGTTATCTTTTCAAAAAAAACATATGGTTAAATTTTGTTAGATATTTACACTCATACGTACTAGTTTTTCTTCTCCTAATCATTTCATATTTTAAAATGAATACATCATTTTTAATTAAGTTTTCTTGTGGATAATATTAACGAGTCCATGAGCTCTAAATACATTATGTATATACCATACACATAGGGTCGGAGCCCGTCCTGAAAATTTGGGGGTCCTAAACAAAAATTGGTCCTTAACAAACATAATCAAACATAAACATAAACCTAGTTTCAAATATATATAAAAAATTTCGGTAACAGAACACAAACTATCCAAAAACAGGGAGAATTTACATTTGACTTTTTGGTTTCCTTCTTTATCTTAACAATACACACTTATTTTTTTATTATTATAAAGAATATATAGATATATATCAAAATATTATTTATATATACTAAAAAATCTAAAAAGGCCTAAGTCAATATTTCACTTCGCTATACTCAGATCCAGCCCTGCATGCACATGTAAACCATCAGAAAACATTCCACTTTTTTTTTGATAAAAGGGTTTATGGAAACATTCCACAGATGGTACTGCCAACTCTTAAGATAAAGCGCACGATTCAATTAAGTTTGCTGGTTCTTCTAAATAGTTATTTAGCACATATAAATAGTAGTTCTAGACTTCTAGTATCCTATTAGTTCATATTCTTCGACATAGTAGTTATAGTTTTATTACTAATTCTAATATTTCAACAAGTAGTTTATAATTGGTTGTTTTCACACATTATAAAAATAACTGCCAACTCTTAAACCATTTGGAATTTTAATATAGTTCAATCGTCCTAGTTTAAAATCAGCATGTCATTGAGCTGTTCCAGAAAATTGTGCTCGTGCGTATATCTTTACTTTATGTGACCTATTATAATGTGTACTTCGTTGAACCACCCTATCGAGTCAAAACCATGTTTTTATCTTAATATGTCAAATATTTGTTTCCCTTTTTTATTGATAATCAATGCCAAACCATTTTTGATTAAGCCTTCTAACATATGATAAAATCTCATGTGTCATATTTTTCGTGATTTGTCGTATCTATCTCTCAAAACCTAATATAAACTTGTGGGCTGGTGTATAGTTTTTGGATGACATTTTCTAAAAGAGTGGCTGAAAGTGAAAACCAACAATAATGAGAATTTGTAGATAATACACTAATCGATAGTGTTTTTTTTTTTTTTTTTTTTGGTTTCAAACTTTTATGTTAAGAACATTTGTTAGTTCTGTCTGAAGATAATATACCAATTCGTTGAACCTAGATGCATCTAGGTACAATTACACACAATGAATGTGTATGTCTATATTCTATGCAACTATCTACCTATCCATTTTTTTCAAGATTCAGCATTGATTGTTTATTTGTTTATATCCGTTAGGTTTGAAAATAGTCGTATTTATCATTTAATGATTTTTTTAAAAAGACAATAGTTAATTCACTTATTTGTTATTGCATGTATTCTATATATAGTGGATGATTAGGGCTGGGCACAAGTACCCGTTACCTGTCCGACCCGTCTGGCTTGTCCCGTATCTATTATTTGTCCGACCTGTCCGGCTCGTCCCGTACCCGCTCCGTTCGGCCAAGTATCCGCCCCGTTCAAGCTAAGTATCAAGCCTTCACGATCCATTACCCGCCAAGCCAAGCCAAGTATCAAGCCGGAAATTTTTTTCCGCTATCCGCCCCCGTTACCCGCTACCCGTACCCGTTATCCGCTCTATTACCCGTTACCCGCCCCATTACCCGTTTCATACCCGCAAAAAATACCCGTAATCCGTTACTTAAAAAAAATCAAGTAATTACCCATGGGTAACGGTGCAAGTAAAGAAGCCTTTCGTGGATTTTAGGCGGGTACTTGTTTTTCGGTACGCATTTCGATAGAATAAGTACCAAGCCGATAAACTCTATTACCCGGCGGAGCAAACTGGATACCAAGGCAGGCGAAAAAACCGGGTATCCGGTCCGTGCCCACCCCTATGGATGATTATGAATAATCGGGTATATTTGAGATATTCGTAACCTTAACTGAAATCGTAATCAAACGGTGCAAACTTTAGTCACCAATTTCTAGGATGAACTCTTCAACGAGTGAAGCATCATATTTTTATTTTTATTTTTTAAAATGCAAATCATCATAGTTGGTTAAATGGTTATTAGTTTATTATTTAGATTTTTTTCCAATAAACAGCAATATATATGCAAAATTATGATTGAAAAAAATTTCTTCAAAAAAAAAGGAAACATATCACACGAGGCTGGTGAAAATTTGGAAACTGTTTTTTTTTTTTTGTACTTTTCATGATTCAGTGAACCCATTGTTCCATATCGATAATATTATCTCCATTTTCCATGGGCTAGCGGAGTAGGGACACAGACGCAGACGCAGAAAAAGAGCGATTGCGATCAAAACACGTCATTTGAAGGTGGGGCTGACGCACGTGACACCGTCCCTCGGTGTAAACATTAAGGTGCCGCGTGTAGATAGCGACTTTGATTTATTATGTTTTTTAAAATACAAGTATTATTACCACATCTAAGCCTAAACCTAAACCTAAGCCTATGTTAAGTAGTAAGTACCACACCTAAGCCTAAACCACGAAACGACAGAGAAACTTACATGCGATGACTCCCACCTCCAATTATTTAATTTAACTCTATTTTCTTTCAACATATTACGTTTAATTTTCTGTATGCAGCGTTCTCTTTTTTTTTTTTTTTTTTAATTTTGCATCGTTCTCTTACTACGTAATTATATGGCCCACCGATTTTTACAAATTATAATGTTGCTTAACTTTACAAGTTTGAGTTAGAATATAGATATAGGTCACTGTTTTAAAAAAGAACATCATCGTTTCCTTTGTTACTCACATTTATTCGTTTTCTTATACAGTTAATTTTCAATTTGGGAAAATGATAAAGAAAACCAGATATTTTGGGCAAGCCAACAAATATATCGACCATATGTAGAATGACGAAATAACGGTTCTGAAAGCGTCGAATGTATTTTTCATTATTCGGAAATGTTTATACTGAAACATTATTTTTGCGGTAAGCTTTAATTAAGCAATCCTTTCACATTTTAACTATTTTGTAACCCTTATAAAATAGAAAAAATTAGCGAAATCAAAAACGGCAGCACAATTAGTTCCATCGTTATTTTTAATACTACCGCTTAACATTTGAAAACTGATTTTTTAAAAAACAAACATTTTGTATCAAGTTGATGAGTTCCAATACTTTCTGTAATATAAAATGATTACTTTCACTAGTTACAGAAAAAATATTTAAAATAAAATAAAGAAATGGGCCGTTTATCTATAAAAGGGATAAGCCACTAGAAGGCAGAGACAACGTTTTTTTGTCTCATCCCATATTTTCTCACTCACCCATCATAAACTTGATCATTCCGATCCACTCTTTTCTTAACTTGGATCTCGAAACCGGCACAAGATTCGTGGCTTCTTCAGATTCTCGTTCTGTTCGTCTTAAAAAATGGTATGCTTGGTCTCTCGCACTGGTCGTCAATTCCAAAGATACAATAAGGGACGCCGTCAAGTCGTCGGGTATGTTCACTTATTTATATGTATCTCTTTTTTTTTTTTTTGTTTATGTATATGTATCTCATGATTGCATTTGATATTTTGTTTGTGTAGTTGAGTTTCTAAATTTTTTAAATTGGGGGAAAATTGCAGATGTATTCCTTACAGACTCAAAATTTCGAGCGATGGCACAATTAGCGACGAATTTGAAGTTCTTGTTATCTCATCACAGAAGGGTCATGCTCTGATGTTTCCAAAGGTTTTAACTTTGTAGCCTCAACAAGAACATAACTAAAACATTAACTTTTTTGGGTATTAACTATTTGACTCTGTATAATTGATTTAAATAATGTCAGGGTGGTTGGGAGCTTGATGAATCTGTAGAAGAAGCTGCTTCAAGAGAATCTCTAGAAGAAGCTGGAGTTGTTGGAAACATTGAGGTTAATTTGAAACCTGGTCACATGATTTCTTTTTCTACTACTTAGATCGATCGCCTAATTTAAACTGTGTGTTTTTGATATTTGGGCAGAGACAACTTGGGAAATGGGATTTCTTGAGCAAAAGCAGAGGAACATTCTATGAAGGATTAATGTTCCCAATGCTTGTGAAAGAAGAGCTTGAGCTTTGGCCTGAACAACATCTTCGTCAAAGAATGTGGATGAAAGTTGATGAAGCAAGAGAAGCTTGTAGAGATTGGTGGATGAAGGAAGCTTTAGATGTTTTGGTCCAAAGGCTTTCTTCACCATCAATTATGGAAGAAGACAAGACCATTCCTTTGATCTCTATCTGCTGAAAAATAATATATAATCTGATGTGGTCACACGTTTAGTTTGATCTTTGTAGATAACCCAACTTACCCCTTTGAAGTGTCGACTACTACTACTCACATAGCCGGTCCTGAGAAATTTGGGACTCCAAACAAAAAAATAATTTTTCAATTATTTAATAAAAAAAATAAAAATTTTAATCTCCATAAAACTAAAAAATAACAATTTAAAGCTTCTAAAAACAATATTTTTTTTATTTTTTTCTGTGAAATCATCTTTCAAACTTGTATAATCGAGATTTTTAATTATGATTTTTTCTCTTTTTTTCAAGAAAATTCAAGTAGCTTTTTGTCTTAGAATAAATTAACGATTTATACTTTTTTGAAAAAATATTATCTTTCTAAAACCAAAAAAAGAGAAAAAATAAGAAATCACATAAAGAAAGAGATTAACTTAAATTTCCTTTTTTAATTAAATAATATATTGTCATATTTAAATAATAATAATTTGAAATTTACATAATATTTTATTAAATATTTATACGAAAATTAATACATTATTTATTATTTATATATATATATATTTTTCACTCTTTGATGTCAACTAAAATATATATACATATATATATAATTTTTTTTGTGAGAACCTCTAAAAAGTGGAACCCTATTCAAATGTTTCATAAAAATGTGTTTAACGCTGACTACTCAAGGGAAAGATTGTAGATTTTGGGTGCGGAGCAAGACAACCTCATGTGAACACCACCCAAATTAGTTTGCATTTCGGTTTGTTTACCAAAAGAAAACGTTTTGTGATTGTTGTTGTAATGTTTCCGCAACTGCTTAGGATGGGAGGAAGAAGATCAAATCTAAAAGAGTGCAAACAAAAAACTGTACAATTATGTTTCCTCTCTTTGCATCCCTCCTCATCTTCCAATCTGATTTGACGATGAATCTATGATCTTAATAAAAATTAATAAAGATAATAATATTCACAAAAGCAATTTCACAAGAAAACTTATATTGCTATGTTATAAAAAGTTGATTATGTAATAAATAGGCTTTTTTGGGCAAAACCGACAGCTTTCTAGTAAAATATAATATGCTATTTTTTAGTTAATAGAGAGAAAATACAAGTAATCAATAAATATTAGGTTAGCCACGTGGCGATGACATGAAGAACATGATTGGTAACATCATTGATGATGGTGATGGATTACTCGTGTCAAACTAGGGAATTGATGAGTCATCCCTTGAAATTTGGCTTTTGTGCTTTATCTTTTGGAAAATCTTTCGTTCACATTTGTAGAAACCTGATTTTTCCAATTATTATAAAGTGTCACCAGCCAATAATATTGATTAGTATTCCCCACCTAATTTAAACCAAACTGAAAAACTTAAAATATTTTATGAGTCTATGAGTTAACAGCGATTTTATAATTATCAATTGTGGAATACTCGGATGTTCCACGTCTTAAATGTCATCCACTTTGTTCTCGGTACAAAGAAAAAAACACCGATCCCTTTACGGTAAGAAAATTGCCATCTACGTTGTCCAGTCTATGTGGATTATCAACTTCTAGACATTTCGTAATATACTATAATTTATCATTATTACATATTTAATTATTGGAATAGACGAAAATTCGACTCCTTGGGGCCATTATATTTGACGGTTAACACAAATGCAATATAATTTTTGAAGTTAATTGGTTCGTGAAGACATGAACTACATGCACTTGTAAAAGTCGCAGATTTGCTCTGTACTATGTGAAGATCAACAATAACCTTCATAGTGTAAACCTATTTATATTTTAAAAGATTCAATTCCAATGATAAAGAATGATGTCTCGTATGTTTGTGTTAATTTGAACAACTTTCTTCTCCTACTATTACCAGTTTACCACTATTGAATACTTTGGGATTTATCATTATATTGAAGATATAATTAGGTCAACACTTGCATAATAAACTTATAACTCAATGACACAGAGGATTATAACCTCTCTCTCTTTTTTTCAAGGATTAGAACCTCTTTTTTATTTTATTTTATTTTTTGATAAAAAAAAAAAAACTTTTTTTTGTTTCAAGACTAGAATACATAGTAAACCTAGTGGCGGGTCATGCCGTTTTGGATAACCGGAGCACCCATCGCAACACCGCGGTTCTGCTGCCGCTCCACGTTCTCCTCCCATCCTAAAACACAATATCATATCGCACGTATTAATACTGTTTAAATTAAGGAAAACGAACTTAAAAAAATGTGTTATAGTGAAAGAGCAAAATACATACCAAGAGTCATATCGAATCCACGGTTTTTGAGCTCGCGGTATTCTTGTGTTAGAGCACATACTTCGCATAAGAAATGGCTACAGAAATCCCCAAAATCACTACCACGAAGATTGTATTGTGCTCTCATTTTGCCTCTGTAGAAATATGAATAGATACATCCGCATCCTGCTACTGTGCTTATACACGCGTAGAGTGCTCCAGTCTTACTCAACGCTGTGTGTTTCAAAATCGATATTACTTATTATTGCTATCTCTTTCCACTTTAAACTTGAGAGAACCATCACATTATGGAATGTGTACGTATATGTAAATAACTTACAGGTGGATCCGCGATCTATAATTTTAGCTATTTGGCTAAAGGTAATGCATGGACACCAACATGTGATACAACCTGTACCATTATAAAAATCAGTGTTGAGTGTGTATTTCCCAATAAATTAAGAAAAATGACACTTAATTATAAGTCTAAATTAATTGGTTTTAGGAAATAGATATAAGCAGATATTGGAAGTTTTTAATTCTAACTAAGCGTTATTACACACACATAAATATATAAGTAAATATGATTGGAGAGAAATATACATACAGTTTTTGCAGTCAGAAAAGCAATCCCAAAAGCCTGTAGACCATTCTCCTTCGACTATATGCTTCCCCTCGAAGTGTTGAGCTTCCATAGAGAGCGAGAGATTTTAAAAGAAAGGTTTAAGTTTTTTATCGAATAGATTCTTTTTTCTTAAGGTGTTTAAGGTTGCATGTCAAAATGAAAGAAATGAGGCTTATCTTTGTAGGCTTATAATATGAAAGAACCTTGATTCAAATTGATATAACTCACTTATCTTTGTTTTATCTTGACATTTCATAACGTACTCGTAAAACTTTTACTTTTAATAGTCATATTTCATATGTAATTTTTATATATTAAATCTCGACGATCATGTCGCTCTCTATTGATTTAAAGAAAACGTGTATTTGTAAAGGATTCAGCTTTCGCCTCACCAATCAAATCTTTCAATAGTTCTTTAATCGATCTACCAAATCTAATATCTCTTCGATTCTCAAAAAAAAACATACAAACAATAGTATCTTGGTTTCAAATAACCGTCTATTGAACCTATGCATTTTCTTTTCGTATGGAAATTAGAAAGTGGTGACACGGATGGTTCCACGTTTTAAACGTCATCTGGTTAACAGTTAAATACGTCATCCACAAATTTTCAATATTCATATTTTACTTTTCATCCAATTTCACGTACGATGGTCAACTTCTATAAATAAGAAAATATTTTTAAAAATCTATATTTTATACACCGTTGATTTTTCGATAGCTTGAATCATTTCATTGTGCTCTAGTTTTTTTTAATGAGTTACTCATCATCAGTCATCAGTTTTACTATACATACTCATCAATTGAACAAGAGAGAGAGACAGCACCCGAATCGAGAAATCACATTGTTGGAGAACCTTTAATATTGGGGTTGACAATTTGATATGGCCCGACCCCAAGTGCTAAATTACAAACCTATGATGTAAAGCCCAATAAAGGCTTATTATACATTTGTCTTCGAGCCCAGTATAATCAGCAAGCACAAGCTGGAAAGTGGAAACACACGCTGTCATTCTATTAATCCACTCGTATAGTTAGGGTGGGCATTTTCGCTAATTTCTGAACTATTAAAACTTCGGTTCGAGTTTAGCCATTGCTTTATATTATCGAGTTAATCGAACCGAGTCAAAACCAAACCATATCTAGGAAAAACACTCGCACTAAAATATCCATGGCAATATGCTAATTTAAATTCACTAATTCATATGTGTCATCATCTATCAAATAAATATAAAACAATCTACATTTATAAAAGAACAAATCTGAACTTATAAAAGTGGACGATTTCAATTTTACGTTTACAATCTCTACCAAACCAAATCAACACGCAAATTGACTAGTTCAAGCGTCACATCCTTGACCGAATATTTTTAGTTAATTCCAGCAGGTCCACACTATCATTTCTTTTACATATAACAAATATAACTCTTGTTTTGTTCTTCATTTTTAAAGTTTAGACTAGTCTTCCGATAAACATTCGATATGAATTATGAAACCCATATATATATCATCTTTTGTTTTTGTGTCACTTTCTTGTTGCATTTTAATACTTTTTGATAGTTAGGGACTATACAAGAGATGGAAAAAAAAAGATAGATAGGGATTATACACGGAAGAATTAAATGATTCACAGCAAATTTTCCTTAGCAAGAGAAGATACAAGAGATGAAAAAAATAGATAGGGATTATACATTGAAGAAATATTTTTGTCCACACTTTCATAACAAAGCATATTATACAAACACACAGAGGATTAATTAATCAAAACCTCGTTTATTACATACTCCCTCCGTTCATTAAAGATGAATTTTTAAGGTTTTGCACACATATTAAAAAACTTTTTACATAATCTAAAATACCCTTATCTTTTCATTAAATTTTAATTATTTTATTTACTTTAACTCTAATTATTAGGGGTAAAAAAAGAAATTATACATAACTTTTGCATTGAAAATACAAAACATCCAACTTTGTAAAATAATTTTTTTTTCTAAAACATTCATCTTTAAGGAATGGAGGGAGTATAACATTTGAATTACATTTATATATAAAAAAAAAATTAGCGGTTCATGCCGCCTTGGAAGACTGGAGCACCCATCGCCACACCTTGGTTCTGCTGCCTCTCTACGTTTCCAGCCCATCCTAAAATACCACATTATTTTTTGAATGCATGTTAATATTGCTTTGCTATAAAAATACAAATGAATTTTGAAAAATGTTAAAAACAAAAAAAGTGGTGTCAAGAAATATAAGTACCAAGAGACATATCGAAACCACGGTGCTTGAGTTCACGGTATTGTTGTGTCAAAGCACAGAGCTCACAGCAGAAATGTTTAAGGCAATCGCTACAATCATCACCTCCAATATTGAATTGAGCTCTCATCTTTTTACGATAGAAACACGAGTAAATACATCCACAACCTGTTACTGCTGTTATCAACGCATATAATGCTCCAGCCGTACCGCAAGCTGAACATTTTTAAAAACGTAATTAATAATTTATCGTTATCGCTTAATTACGGCCTAATTAAATCTGGTAAAATCTCTCTTGATTTATACTATTATAATAAGTAAACTTACTGGTGGCTCCTCGATCTACAATATCAGCGACTTGGCCAAATGTAATACATGGACACCAGAATGTGATACAACCTGTCCATTCATTTTCGAAAGATAAATGATATTTTTTATTAGTTCTTTTTCATACTATAAAAAGTCTAAAGTGATTATGAAAAATAGATAAAATCATAAATTGTATAAGTTTTATTAACAAGCATAAATTACTTGTTTGTTTTTTAGCTTTTAGGTAAATATGGAAAGAGGTAAATTTATATATAAATAAGAATGGAGTTTATTTGATTACAGTTTGAGCAGTCAGAGAAGCAATCACAGAAGCCTGTGGACCATTCTCCTTCAGCTTGAGGCTTGCCATGAAGGTGTTGAGCTTCCATCGAGAGAGAGAGAGCGAGACAAACAAAGTGAGATACTAACTTTTTAAGGAAATAATATGTGTTTAAGGTCTAATAACAGAAAAGAAGAATGATGATTGTATTTATAAAGACATTAGGTCTATTATTTCTTCGGTACTCCTCTGAACCTCAACTCTTTTAAATAATAAAATAAGTTACTTAATTATCTTTATTTTATCTTGAAATTAGACGTCGCCTTCTAAAAGTGGACCCGAACAAATAAATAGCCATCGCCATTACATGTGTATTTTCTTGACTTTTACTCTTTTTTTTTTTAAGGAGTCTATTTTTTTTTTTTGTAATGGATGATATTTAGTAATTAGCATACTGAAATACGAGGAATTATATACCAAAAGATGTACACATAAATAAAAACTGCTTTTCATCATTTTTCTCGCAACAAACTTTATTTTTTAGATTTAGCACTACATGGACATAGAAAGATAATTATGACTCTGGACTCCTTCTAAACTACTCATTAATTTTTATTAAAATATTTTAAAAAACTATAAGATCAATCACCAATTATAGAAAAACTTCGTTTTTTAAGATTTGGTGTTACACATAGAGTTAGAATGATAACTATTACTCAGAAATATCTAAATCAGTAATTATTTTAATAAAAATATTTAAAAGTCTTTCATTTAAACAGTCAACACGATTGGAAAAAAAAAAGAAAGAAGACTTTTCTAATTGATTAAAGCAAGTACTACGTCCGAGTAATTAAAACTGAGAGTTTTATATTTATTTCGCTCAAAATAAAATCAAGTCTCTCCTTTTCTAAAATGTTTGTAAATCTTTTGAATGAAATATCCATGTGATAATCCTCACTAAAACAAAATCCACACGTTAACAAAATCCTATATACGTAACTCTAAAAACTGGGCTGATCAGAACTAGTGAAAGTTATCTTTATATATAGATATATATATATATATATATATAAAAGCTAGTGAAAATTAACATTCAAAAAGTCAGTCACAGATAACATATCGTATAATTAATTATTAGGATTGTTGCGAAAAAAATGGTGCAACTACTAGAACTTATAAGTAAAATAAATTTTTTAAAATAGATTAATAAACAAGAAATAATTCGAGTCTACGGTTTTAGTTTTATCCTAATGGCACGCAAGTGGACTATTCCAATTTCCCATTGTCATATGGCTCATATCTTGGACCGAATATTTTATTTTATGTTAATTTACTTCTTATCCATGTCACCGCCAATCATTTTGCAAATTAGTGTTCTGATTTTTCTATATATTACTAAAACAGAACATCTGTACATTAATGAATATTGAACGTGTACAGATAGTTAAGAAAGTTAATATAGAAATTCAAAATACTTTTATTATTTGTCCTATATATATATATTTGGCCAATTAAAACAAATTTCTTTACTAACCCTGGTCACCCTATGCCCAAACTTAACAAATATTTCAAACTAAAATAGATTCAGAACTTCGACCAACAAATCAAACTACTTAACTACAACTACTTTATATATATATATATATATATAACTAATTAGTATACATCTTCTAACAAAGTCACAAATGCAGGAGGAATTACTATGTAAAACATTTACAGGCAAAAGACTTACAATATTTCCACAAACACACTATATATATATAGAAACTTATATCAAGCCAAAGAGATAACAGGAGTGTCAAAGAAAAATGCAGACGAGAAGAAGATAAAAGATAAACTTACAATGCACACACGATATAAAAATTATCTCATCATGCCACCCTCCACGACCGGGGCACCCATTGCAACGCCGGCGTTTTGACGTTCAATGTTTCCGTGCCATCCTAATATAAGTAATAAATTAGTTTTTATATTAAAACGAATCGAGGGACATAGTTTTTTTGTATTCAACAAATAATGAAGTATTAACAAACAAATAAAACAATACCGAGAGCTGAGGGACATCAAAACCACGGTTGTTGAGCTCGCGATAGGCTTGTGTTAAGGCACAATGCTCGCAGAAGAAATGTTTTAGACAATCTCCACAATCGCTACCCTTAAGATTGTATTGTCTTCTCATTTTGATTCGGTAAAAACATGAGTAAATGCATCCACATCCCGTTAACGTTGCTATTAACACGTAGATCGCACCGGCCGTACCGCATGCTGAAATTTAATTATCGGTTAAATATTTATACCAAACTGATGATTCGATATCGGTTAATAATTTATATGATTAGAAACTTACAGGTGGAACCTTGGTCCACAATCTCTGCGATTTGGCCAAAGGTAACGCAAGGACACCAAAATGTTATACAACCTGCAACAATGAATCTTTATTTTTAGAATTTGATAGATAATCACATTTTATCTCAAATTGATAGATTTGTAATCTAAAAAGTGTAGCATAAAACTGATAAATCTATGTGAGCTACTATGGATCGTGTATCTATATAGTGCTGAATTTTCAACTCTGCGAAGATCTATATATATATATATAATTCCAAGTTTATTTTAAAAGGAACTAAGATAAAACTAACATGAAAGAGATTGTGAAATATGCCTAGTTGCCTAGTGATAATATTTATAAGGAGGACATTATTTTCAGTTTTATTATAAGAAAGAATTGATAAATAAAAAAGGGTACACGTCGCGTTCTCTATGTTTGATTTTGAAGCTTCCACATGTTAATTATATCATGCCCGACAAATATGGTAAGAATACTGTACATGTCGCCTTCTGTGATATATATTGTGTCTGTTTATAATTTAGAGTATGTATATGGAAAGAGAAGTTAATTCTTTCATGATACGATCCTTAGTCTAAAACAATAAGTTCGTGTGTATGCATGTAGGGTTAACTTCTACGTATTCTTTTCGTATCATTAATGAATATATATGGACAGATACAAAAAAGGTGTGTGTGGACACTAAACGCATGCTGAATTTTAAATGGCAACACAAAATTAAGGAAATAGGAGTTTTTTTTTTCATTTTGAGAATTAAGTATATGTATGTATCATCATTAATCTTTTAGGCTTCTTTTGTCTGTATCATTATTAGACAAGGACCATAGATAATAAATATGCTAGCTCATTGGTCACGCTTTAATTTGTTTTTATGTCTTTAATGACTGGGACAATGTTGGTGAAGTCGTCGTCCTTACCATTCAGACAATTCAATGGTTCCAATCCGTAAAATCCTCTCTAACAAACAAAAGGTTCCAGTTCGTTATGACGTGGAAAATAAGTAGATATGTAGAATGAAAAGATGAAATTAATAGTCGAAGAAATTAACACTAGAATTGTATAATGATCGTATCATTTTCTTATACATACCGTATTACTAGACATGCAAAATTGAAGAACAACAAAACAAAAGAAACTGAAATTTCCATCACTTATATATATTTGGCCAATTTAAACAAATTTCTCGACTAACCCTGGTCACCCTGTCAATTAACTTTGCAACGACCATACTTAACAAATATTTCAAACTAAAATAGATCCAGAACTTCGACCAACAAATCAAACTACTTAACTAACCACATTTTTTTACTTAATTAGTATACATCTTCTAACAAAGTCACAAATGCACGAGGAATTACTATGTAAAAAAATTAACAGACAAAAGACTTACATTTCCACAAACACACTATATATAGAAACTTATATCAAGCCAAAGAGATAACAGGAGTGTCAAAGAAAATGCAGACGAGAAGAAGATAAAAGATAAAGTTACAATGCACACACAATATAAAAGTTACAATGCACACACAATATAAAAATTACAATGCACACACATTATAAAATTATCTCATCAACCGGAGCACCCATGGCAACGCCGGCGTTTTGACGTTCAACGTTTCCTTGCCATCCTAATAAGTAATAAGTTGGTTGTTATATTAAAACAAATCGAGGAACATAGTTTTTTTTTATTCAAGAATAATGAAGCTTTCATATAAATAAACAAATAAAACAATACCTAGGGGGACATCAAAACCGCGGTTTTTGAGCTCGCGATAGATTTGGGTCAAGGCACAAAGCTCGCAGAAGCAATGTTTTAGACAATCTCCACAATCGCTACCCTTAAGATTGTATTGTTTTCTCATTTTGGTTCGGTAAAAGCATGAGTAAATCCATCCACATCCCGTTAACATTTTTATTAAGGCGTATTTCGTACCGGCCGGTCGAGCAGCATGCTGAAATTAATTATCGGTTAAATATTTATACCAAACCAAATTTTGGTTCTTTTTTGATCGGTTGATAATTGATATGATTATAAACTTACAAGTGGAACCTCGGTCCACAATCTCTGCGATTCGCCCAAAGGTAACGCAAGGACAACAAAATGTCATACAACCTGCAACAATTAATAAATCTTTAATCTTTATTTTTATGATTAGATTATCACACTTGGTCTCAAATTTATATAGATTTGTAATCTAAAAAGTGTAGCATAAAACTAATACATCTATGTGAGATACTATGGATCGTGTATCTATATTGTGCTGAATTTTTAACTTTGCGAAAGATCTATAAAATTTTGGTGACTGGGAGAATTTTGGTGAAGTCGTCGTCCTTAGCATTCAGAAAATTTAAAGGTTCCAATCCGTAAAAATCTCTTTTTTTTAAAAAAAGTTCCAATTCGTTATGACGTGGAAAATAAGTAGATATGTAGAATGAAATCATGAAATTAATCATAGAAAATTTTAACACTACAATTGTATAATGATCGTATCATTTTCTTATACATACTGTATTACTAGACATGCAAAATTGAAGAATAAGAAAAAGAAAATAAACAACTATCCAATTCCTAGAAAAGACAAGAAAAAACTGAAAATTTCCTGTCTTTTTAAAACATGAACACACACCACAATAGTCATCACTTTTTTTTTTTTTTTTTTTGGTCAACCAATAGTCATCACTTAAATTGATATTTGAGCGGAGAAAGAAAGCCTTTGCTCCATAGTCCATAACTAAATGGGCCTTAGAGTAATAGGCCTAATACGAGTGTTTCGGACTTCAGTGTACTTATTATTCGCGGAATTTAATCTGGTTAAACCTTCCACTTTTCCTGTGTAAATAATGACCGTCAGACTCATACCTAGAAAAAGTAAATAACCAAAAGTCTCTTCAATTCTGAAATTTCAATGAGGCTAAAATTTACTTTACTTAGGTATACAAAACTTGTGTTTTTTGTATGAAAATTATACAAACAACATGAAAATGTATTAATTTAAAAATTTTAACTTAAAAATACAGCTTATACAAAATTTGTTTTTGTAACCAATAAGTTGTTGGACAATAAAAACTATTTATTTATATGAATATTAATCTTTGCAGTCCAAAATTCTAATTCCAGTTTTTCATTTAATATAATGCATCATAGATATTGTTTATTAATATATCAAAGCTTAAATAATATATTCGATAGAGAATAATTCTTGGATTCAATCGTAGGAGCGAGATCTTTTATTCACTTTTCTAAATTTAACCAATGAGAATGTGTCACGTAATATTACACTTAAACAAAAATAATAAATTAAAATTAAAATTAAAATTAAATAAATTAAGAAAATGAAATTCCTTTTAATTGATGTGTTCCACTAAAAAAAATTAAAGAAAATTTGTATGTTTTGCGGAAGCAACTCTGGTCACCGAGAAGTTTCCAGTGATGTTGCCATCGAACTCGGCAATGAACTCGTTTGCTTCTCCTCTCTTCTTCTTTTGATTGCTTATCGTTTGGTTTTGTGATAAAAATATGAACTTTTCTAAATATCAAATTTTTTGTCATAGAACAGATTTTTCTCGGTTTTTAAATGCCAAAAATACGAACTTTATAGTTTACTTGTTCATTCAGACGACTTTCACACAATGGTTTTGGTGGATTTTATTTGTTCTTGCTGTCTATTAGAGATTTTACGGATATTGTAAGCTCTTGTGGTATTTGGCGTTTTTACTTGTTTTTTTTTTATACAGAGATTTTATTTTTACTTGTTTGTTGACTCTTTAAACTAGGGATGTTGTCATTTG
The DNA here is from genome assembly GCA_028015245.1 of Cardamine occulta. Lineage (NCBI taxonomy): Eukaryota > Viridiplantae > Streptophyta > Magnoliopsida > Brassicales > Brassicaceae > Cardamine > Cardamine occulta. The sequence continues at coordinate 22,355,620 of CM051364.1, read as the reverse complement.
AAAATCTGTGAAATTTCTTTTAGATTTTTAAAGTGTTGAGATGGGTCTTCCTCTGTTTTCTTAATGTGTTAATTTTTAAATTGTTGAAATCTGTTTATCTCTTTCTTTAATTTTTTTATTTGTTTAATTTTAATTTTAATTTATTATATTTGTTTAAATGTAATATTACATGTCACATTTTCATTGGTCAAACTTATAAGAGGTGATTAAATAGGTTCACCCCAAATAATAATTTTTTTTTTTTTGATAAATCGTAGGTGTTAAAAATCTTTGACTCATAGTCTCTACTGGTGCTTGAGACCAGCAATTGATAATACCATATTTAAAACGTAAATCATCCCTCCCAAATGGATTTGAATTCATAACCTCCTTGTTAGTGAAATTCACTAAACCAAAGTTATTTGGTAACTAAGAATTGTTCTTTGATAGAAACTAATCATATCTGAATATGAAATTGATTAGTTGTTCTAATCAAGCATCTAATCTGTCTTAACATAAATGACTGATTTAAACCTTACTTATCAAATCCTATATGTAATACATAATATATGTATAGTCGGCTACCTCCCCACTATAGCATACTGTCGTATACACACTCATTTTCCGAAAGTGGCATTTTAAGTGGACTTTTCTTTTTGGTGTTATGTTCAGAAAGTGGACTTTTCTTCTCAAGAAGGATGGTGTGGATCGTTTACTAAAACGATCGTGGCGTTATTTACTTTTGTATATGTACCTACAATTTAGCATTACACTTAAACGCAATATTTTCCGTATATAATTCCAACAGCTATAATGTATACTCCCTAGTCCCTATCAGCAAATCGATAGTTTCTCATGATTATACAAAGTACCAATAAAAATTCGAATCGTACTAATATCAAAATTCGAGTCTCTTAGGAGTAAAATGTTCGTCTCTTAATCAACACTAAAATGAGGAAAATCTAAAAAGGTGTCCATTTAAGAAAACATAGGCAATTATTTTAAATGAGTTGGAGCTTTTTGAGATATTTAATAGAATGTTAATAATTACGCGTGCGGATATTTTCTTCTTTAGTAAAACTAATGAGAGTAGGCGAATTTCCACATATTCCATCCGTAATTTGGTGAGTCCCATCATAATATTTACCGTACAAAAATCTCACTTGCGAGTTTTTTTTTTCTTTCTTTTTTTAATGACATGTGACGGTTTTAGTACAAGTAATACAACACTGGTGTTTATAGTTTATACCCACATGTTAAATATAATATTAAATCTTTTGTCTGTACACATAAATTGCAAATGTGTTTTCTACCACATGTATTTGCGTTCGTTTTCTATTTTACAAGAAAACTTTAAAAAACACTGAAATCAAATGTTATGTTTTTTTTTTTTGCCGACCACTGAAATGTTATGATTTTTCATAGAATAATAATAATATTTTAATATGTAAAGAGATAAGTGATAACCATAAAGAATGCAGTTTCTTTTAAGGTACGGCTAAGAGTGAAAACTACCAAGCCTTCTTTATTTTCACACCAACCATAAAATAAAATACACTAGACAAAATGATTAGTGGCAATAATGTGATTACAATGACCATGAATGGGCAAACATGTCAGATCTCTACATTCCTCAATGCCTACATAAACCCTCCAAGCTCTCATGTATAACTCGGAACAAAAAAAAAATACAGAGTTAAAACTTTAAACTTGAAAATGGGAAGACAGCTTTATACGACGATGTTTCTCCACTTAGTCACCATACTCTTCATTTTCAGGACAATCTCAGCCGTTCGTTTCCCTCCGGCACCAACATCAACCAACGACCTAGATTTCATCCGTACGAGCTGCAACGCAACGCTTTATCCAGACGTCTGTTTCACGTCACTATCTGGTTACGCCTCCGCCGTCCAATATAATCCTGCCAGGCTAGCAAAGCTCGCCATCGGCGTCTCTCTTTCCCGCGCAAAACACACGGCGAATTACCTCTCCAAAGTCTCACGCTCTGCTGCCTCCGCCGCCGTCCACGACTGTGTTTCCAACATGGGAGACGCGGTGGAGCAGATGCGTGGCTCCCTACAGCAGCTCCGAGAGATGAACCACCGTCGTCCCGGAGCGCCGGCGTTTAGGTTTCAGATGAGTAACGTGCAGACGTGGATGAGCGCGGCGTTGACGGATGAGGAGACGTGTACGGATGGGATCACGGAGGAGATGGAAGACGGAGAGACAAAGACGGCGATTTGCGAGAGAATCGCCGACATCAAGAGGTTCACGAGTAATGCACTTGCTCTCGTCAACACTTACGCAAACAATGGAGCCTAGCTAGCTAAGCTAGGAGCTAGGTCTTGAAATGAAGTTATATATACTTGTATATAAACTATATATTATATGAGTGTGCTTAGTTTTTGTTTCTGTGTATTTGAGGCTCTAAAATCGAGTTGACTGATTTGGAACTCCGAGTTTGTGTGTTCAAATTATACGTTAATCTATGTTTGATTGTATTAGTATATGTCGTATCTGTTTATATTTGGATGGAGATAATTATAGATGGTTTTGAACTTTCATGAATAATTTGGATATATCTAAGGCCTAAGGGATGTGATAGGGAATGAATTTGGGCATATATCGAGGGAATTGAAACCCGTGAGATGACTATAACATTTGACTATGACTTAGTTGGACCCCTAAGTTTGTCTATTCGTGCCCCACTCAAATCTTTACGAAAACAAGGTTTTGTGACTTTTGTCCTTTTTGTTCAAGGAGATGCCAATGTACAAATCCACATTTTGCTATTTTTTATTATGAACTGTGCCAATTAATAGAAACCAATTACAGTTGTGGTTTCTTTTTAGATATGATACATTATTTGTCTTTTTATATGTATAAATATATAATTTCTTATACAAAAATATAGGGTTGACTTCAGTAAACCACCTTAACTATTGAATCTCATTCTATATCCACCCAAACTTTTAGACTCATTATTAATCCACCCATACTATTTAAATCAAATTAATTCCAAAAATTTAATAAAATCTGCTTAATTGCGTTTAGTTAACTAAAACGCGTTTGAAAAATTGCGTTTGCCCATGATCCGACTTGAAACCATGTTGTCCGACCCTAGAATGTTAAAACCCCAAACCCTAAAATTTCCAAGCCCGACAAAAATAATCTTCATCGACACGATACCTTGTTTCAACAAAAGACAATCAACAGAAGCAGTAAAGGAGAGCGAAATCGAGGAGATATAGTTGAAGGGTTCTTCGTTTTGCATCTTCATTATCGTGATGGATAATGAAGATTTTCATCTCGCCAAAGTTCATAGGTGATTCTCTAGTTATAATAAGATTCTAATTTTGCCTCTATGAGAGATTTGTGTCATTTGGCTTTTATTACATGGTCTTCATTATGGGTTGCTCATTCAACTTTCAGCAACGATGATGAAGATACAAAGTTATTAGTTATTACACATGTTGAGACGAATAAAATTGGTTGAGAAGAATAAAGTTTCAGCCATTGAATATATCACCATATGTATTTTTATCAATTTGTTTCAATATTTGGTTTGTTTGTGGTTACAAGGAAAATGAGAATGATAGAGAAAAAGAATATGAAAGTGAGAAGCAAAAAACAGAGCATGCTAAAAACTGATTTAGAACAGAGGATGGAAAGAAAAACGTGAATGTTAATGAGGAAACTAAGAATGCTGAAGATAACAACGGTGAAGATGATGAGTTTGTAGATCGATATGAGCATGAGATTGAGGAGTCGGTTGCTGACTTTGTTGATGAGGAGTTTATTGGCCGTAATTCTATTCCTGAAAGCTCGGATGAAGATGAGGACGACTTGGTAATAAGAGATAGAAGAATGAGAAAGAGATCAAAAGATAACCTAGCTTTGGGAACAACTTTCTATTCGGGTTTTGAGTTTAAAGAGGCGGTGTTAGGGTATGCTCTTAGCAAAGCAAAGAACATTAGGCAAGATAGATGGGATAAAACAAAGCTTAGCTTTAAGTGTGGAATTAGAGGCAAATGTAAAAGGCGGATATATTGCTCTTATGATAAGTCGAGTCAAAAGTGGTTGGTGAAGTCTAGGTACAAGTATCACAGTTGTACTCCTAATGGGAAGTGTAAGCTTCTTAAAAGTCCGGTTATAGCGATGTTGTTTCTGGACAAACTGAGGAAAGATAGTAAATTAATGCCAGAAAAAATTCAAGAGCAGATCAAGGATATCTGGAAATTAGTGGCGTCGAGAAATCAATGTCAAAGACGAAGACAGCTGGCTTTGGCACGACTTGAAAAGGAGTACGAAGAACAATTTGCTTATCTCTGCGGTTATGTGAAAGAGATACTTGGTACAAACCCGAGATCAAGTGTGGTACTTGAAACTACACCTAATGCTGCTGGTTTAGATGTATTTAATCGGTTCTATGTCTGTTTTGAAAAAATTAGATCTACTTGGAGAGGGTATTGTCGGCCAATCATAAGGCTGGATGACACTTTTTTAAAGATCTCTGTGAAAGGTGTGCTACTTATTGCTGTAGGTCATGATGCAAATAACCAGATTTATCCGATTGCTTGGGCTGTTGTACAAGCTGAGAATTCAGATAACTGGTTATGGTTTATCAAGCTTATCAAGGCTGATTTAGGTCTTGGAACTGGCAGCAACTTCGTTCTTATCTCTGATAGCTCAAAGGTAAGCATTTAATTATCATTGTACCTTTTTCAAATACTTTTAGTTCTTATATAAATGATCTTTTAGAATTTTAGGGACTCATTAGTGCAGTGAAAGCTGAATTACCAATGGCAGAGCATAGAAGGTGTGTGAAACATATTGTTGAGAATTTGAAGACTAAACACAAGAATAAAGATCTTCTGAAGCTAATGGTTTGGAATTTGGCTTGGAGCTACAACCCTACTCAATTTGATGAGAATCTCCAAAAGATGAAAGACTATAGCATGACCTTGTATGAAGACGTGATGAAGGAGGATCCAAAGTCTTGGTCTTTGGCGTTTTATAGGCTTGGAAGCTTCTGTGAGGACGTAGACAATAATTCAACTGAGTCGTTTAACTCAACTATTACCAAAGCTAGAGGTAAGGCAATAATACCAATGTTGGAAACAATTAGAAGGCAAGCAATGCTCAAAATCGCAAAGAGAAACAAGAAATCTTTGAGGCGGCAGGAGAGGTATACAAAATATGTTGTCGAAATGCTTGAATCAGAAAAAGAGGATGCAGAGAAGTGCAGAACGATTCCTGCTACTCATGGAGTGTTTGAGGTTGTTCTTTTTAGAAATTCTTATGATGTCAACACTACAAGGAGGACATGTTCATGTGGGAAGTTTCAAATCACATGAATACCATGTGAACATGCTTATGGTGCAATGATAGATGCAGGCTTAGATGCAGAAAATTATGTCTCAGACTGCTTCTCCACATTTATGTGGCAAAAGACTTACAATGAATCCATCAACACAGTAAGAGGACCACGTTTCTGGATGAGAGGTACTTTCAGATTAATAACTCCACCTCCAGAACCCACACTTCCTGGGAGAAAGAAAAAGAAGAAACAAACCAAGTTTCCGAGAAAGAAAGGCAAACATGAATCACCAAAGAAGAAGAAGCAGAAAGAAACATTTAGAAGGGCTGGCCGCACCATCCACTGTTCAAAATGTGGTGCACCTGGAAACAATGCAGCTAGTTGCAAGATACACCCGAAGAAGAAGATGAAGATGACACAAGATGAAGATGTTGCACCCAAGGAGCAGGTATGATCCAGTTCTGTTTGAGACGTGTGATTTTTATGTTTTCATCTTCGTAGCTAATTCATTGATTTTGGTACTGATTTGTGTTCTTGTTTGTGTTGATAGTTTTGTGTTCATGTTGGGACTGATTTGTGTACATTTTATTTATTGGTATTCAGGCACTGTCATCATCTCAAGGGCATGGGGCAGAAGAAGAGTGTCGAAGACAAACAACACTAAGACGTTAAGCTATATCATTTTTTGTTTGGATTCTTATTTTATTATTGAAAGATTAACGGAAATACTGAAGTAATTTGGTTTGCTAGACTCTTGGACTAGTTTTTTTTAGTTCAGATCCCCAGTTTTTATAATATTTTTTTTGGAGATTTATGCTTAAGCAATTTTAGGAGCGATGTTGTTTCTAGTTTTTCGAGCAATTCTTGAATGTATATATGCTTATATTTTCTGTTTTTATCTTTCTGAAAAAATCAATTTTATTGCTTCATTGTAAACAAACAAAAATTAGTATACAAAGTTAAAAAGGAAAGGATGATGATAAACGATAAAATTAGTATATATTCAAATCAGAGTTATGTAGTTTTTATTCATAACATAACACGAAGAATCTTTTTTTTTCTGGGTTGGGATGGGTGGGTGTTAGCTTCGGGTCGGATGGGCAAACACAATTTTGTAAACGTATTTTAGTTGATTAAACGCAATTAAATAGATTTCATTAAATTTATGGAATTAATTTGATTTAGAAAGTATGGGTGGATTAGTGATGAGTTCAAAAATTTGGGGGGGATTAAGAGTGGGAATGAATGATATAGGGGGTCTACTGAAGTCAACCCATAATATAAAATGCAAATGGATTTAGAAATATATCATTCGCCTTTGATGGTTTCCTTGGCGTTAATTTTATCATATATAAGAGACGGATTCAGCTGCTGCTGCGTCGGAGCCGGCTGCGCAGTCAACCGGTGAGCGTAGAGGACGTGGGAGACCGCCGAAGGTGAAGACGACGGCAGTTACGCCGGTTGGGTGTTGAATTATGCAACTCAAAAGCTTTAGTTACTAAAAAATGGAATCTGTTAGAGAGAAACTAGAGAGTGCTTCTTTAGCTTAAGTCATAAGTATATTTAGTTTTAATTCCTTTACCATTCGAATTTAAACTTTAGAAATTCTGTATTGTTGCTGCTTAGTCCTTTGATTTGATGAGATAAGATATAACGTTCGAGGCTGTATTATTAGTGTATTAAGTATCGCTTCCATTATCATCTAAACGCAATTGTCAACCAAAATTCAGAAAACTAGTTTTAAAATTTTTGAGAGATGTCGTGGATACTTACCTGAGGATAAGGCGGGAGAGAGAACGATGACTGTTGTTGTTGCTGACTCTGAAAGTCCGATGAATGCTGATCTGTCACTGAGCCATGGTGAAGATCGAACGCCATGTGAAGCGTGGACTCGTAGAGAGAGAGTGTGTGAAGGTGAAGGAAAGAATCTGTGTTCGCAGATATTTTTAAAAACAATTGGGAAAGTGGTTTTCCTTATCATCAGAATTCAAGATCAGATGTTCAAATTAAAAAATCGATTATATTCAGTTGTAGAGTTCATCGGACGGTTGGGGTTATCGACCTTACGGATGGATCGAACGGCTGTGAGGTTAATAACAGTTTTCTCCTGCTGGATTACTGACGTGGACAGAAGGGGTTGTTGCTCTTATGTTGCTGATGAGCACCTGCACTAACCGAAGATTCCCCAAAACCGGTTGTGTTTTGCGGTCCTGAAACCGGGATTACTGGAAATTCCCCAGAACCTGTGGTGTTTGGCGGTTCTGAAACCGGGGCTACTGGAAATGCCCCAAAACCGGTGGTATTTTGTGGTTCTGAAACCGAGACTACTGGAAATGTTCCAAAATCGGTGGTGTTTTGTGGTTCTGAAACTGGGATTACTGGAAATTCCCCAAAATCACCAAAAGGATTTGCAGCGCTTGGTGCCACCTGGATCTGTGGTTGCTGCGGTTGTTGATGATAGGTTGGCTGAAAGGCACCAAACGGGTTGCTTGTGGCTGAAGGCGGTGGAACGCTGTTGGAAAATGCAAACGAGTCTTGGACCTCAAACGGATTGGGAGCAGGAGCGCTATAGGCAGGATGTTGGGCAGATCTGTAGGCTCCATTGTCATATAGGCTGTTTAGGGTGAGAGTGTCTAAGCCACCGGCCTTGCATTTGTTGCAGACAAAAATGGTTATAATTAAGAAGCCACAAATCCAATTTAACATCCCCAAAACGGGTATATGTTAACAGGATGATTGACAAGTAATTGATACATCTTACCAATTGCCTCTCTGTGGCTGCAGATATATCATTGCTTGGTGTTGTAACCAAGGCAAGCTCCCATCCTGACGGATCCAAATCACTTGTTTGACCAAAACCAAACGTCGAAGAATCAACTGGAAACAGAACAGAATCAGAAATGCGTAGAAAGACAAACAAAAAAGGTAAACTTAGCACTACGGTAATGTAGTAGCCCAAGAAGCTCACCATCTGTAGAAACTAAGGCCAAAGCAAGTGCATTTTGGTCCAGGATTGCTAGTGGATCAGGTGCATCATCGTTCAGACCCTGTGTGTAACACTGACAGAATCAGAGACAAAAGAATAACAATGACAGAAAGATCGAAATATACGTAGTAAGCATATTTCACCAATAGATCATCTGTATCAATGATGTTCTGTGGAGTTTCTGCTGAAGGAGGAGGTTGTGTCTCTTCAGAGGGAACAACAGTACTATCTGAAGGCAATGATGGTTCATGTTCTTCATGAGAAGGTTCAAAATCTTCAGGCGTATAGGTCAGAAGCTGTATGTGAACTAAGTTTTTAGAAAAATGGTTACCAAAAAAACCATGGTTTATCTTAGACCAAAAATAAAAGAACGTATACATACAAGTGGCCCAGATGTGACGTCGACCATTTGAGGTGCGTCTCTCATATACTCCTCCATTGTTGTAAGAAAAGATTGTGGAGGCTTCAGAAAACAAACATAGAGTTATTATATGATAATAACAGACCTGCCATTATAAATTTAAACGTATCAAACAAGTTATTATCTGATACCTCTCTTAAAACAGGAAACTGGAAATTCTTTGCAAGTTCTAATCCTTTGCATACTTCATAGAAATTAGAAAGGTTGCCAGCCTGCATTGATAGATTAACCCTAATTAAGTGAAATGTAAATGGACTCAACAGAGAAAATAACTCAGCAACATTACCTGCAGACCCGCACGCTTGTATATTTCAAGGGCCTTGACGGCCTCATGCCTTGGCATTTCAAAGAACTGCAATATATGCATATATGAAGAAATCAAGAACACATGGCGGGCGAGACTAACTAAGGGCAGGGGGATGAAAAAATTGGTCCTACCTTTTCTACTAGATTGATGATGCCTTCATTGATGGCACAATAGACTTTAAAGCTCTCCTTCAACACCTGAAAATACATTTTTCAAAAGATTTCAGAACTTCACTCAAGCTGTTCTTTCCAGATACAATATATTTGACATGGCACTAAGAACAAGGGATATATGTAAAAATGTAAGCTATGTGTCCGGGCATGGTTTAACGTACCAGAGCAAGTGCAAACTGTATTATATGATTGTGGTTAGCAGCACCCTCTGGCTGAAAAAGTTGAAAGAGAAAAAATCAGTTCATTCGTCAGAGAAGGCTGCTCCAACACAATGTCAAAATGGATAATATTATGGGCTTTACAGAGACATAGTGCACAACTCAGAAAGTGACATGAAAGAAGCACCTTACAACCAATGAGACGATTTAGAAGCTGCTGTAAAGCTGGTAACTGTTCCAAGAGTTTTTCACCATCTAAATCCCTTGTTTTGCTATACCCCTGGCCATCAATTTCCAAAATCGAATACCATCAGAAAGGAAAGGAGGTAGGTGAAGCCACAAAACAAAGTAATCACAAAATTCGATACCTTCTCCTGCCTTGGGGAAAGTTTTGGAAGACGTTCAGCCTCAATGTCATATTTAAGAACTCTATGGCATTCAAGCCGTTCCTCAAGAAATAATGCATAAGTGCGTACCCACGCTGAACAATCCCAGGCTGTGAGAGACAGAAAGCAAATATATAATCAGCGGTAACTCTATGCAGATCAAGGAACCTCATTTGCTCCTAAAACACATAGATCCATGAATGTAGCAGTAAGAACTCACCGGTTGGACTCGAGTCATCCTTGAAGTTAGAAAGTTGCAGAATGCGTCCTCTTTGCGAAAAATTCAATAACTCCTCTCTAAATGTCGGATCTCCTTCCCTCAGAAGCCGGTGTATAACAAGTAATGCTTTCAGCGCAACCTGTTGAAACAAAAATACACACATTTAAAAGCCAAGAGAAGAAATTGAGAAACCTATCCAAAGTTATCCATAGGCTATCATCCAGAAACAACGTTTGGAACACCAATTTGAAACAATGTCTGAAAAACAGAATCGATCCTTAACCCCTCAGAACATCTAATAATCAAAACTCTTAGAAGAAGTTCAACTCCCAAAAACACGCAGAGGACGACAGAGAACACACATAATAATCATACTCAACCACTGAATATCATAAATTCAGATCATCATCAGGATGTGATAAATCAATTACCGTCCAATTTCTGGTTTTGTGCAATCTTCGGGAGAGAGCGTGAATGCAGTAAGCAACATCTGCTCGAGGCCGAGTTGCTGATGTTGCAACGAAAATTTCTGTAACAAATAACAGAGAAGAGAATCAAAACAATAAACAAATGCTACGATTTAAGAATTCCCGAGAATGAGAAGCAATCACTTACTCCTCAGATGACGGTCTTTGGGAGGACACTCGACGTGGTTAGTAGCCTTCACTACGGCAATATCTAAATCCTGAAATTACCAAAGATCATAACTCGAATCTATGAGAGATTTACTTCCGGTGATTGAAGATATATAAAATTCGATTGAAATGCTTCAAAAAATCAAAGCAAAAGGAATCAAAAGGTGCGTACGGCGTAATCGCTATTCACTCGAACAAGCCCGACTTTGGTGGTGTCTTTTAAGGCTCCGTAAACTCTTCTCCATGACTGAAGCGTTCCCATCGGAAACTACGCTAAAGTAGTTCAGATCTCTCTCTCTCGAAACTTCTCTGATACTTTTTCCCGAGAAAAATCTAGAGGCGCTGAGACTGAGAAGAAACAAGGAAGAAAAAACGAGCAAAAAGAGGAGAAATATTGGATTCGTCCCATCTTATATTTGTTTTTTTTTTTTTGTCACGTGGATATATTACTGAGAAAGTTAAACTAATTACAATTTAGCACTGTTAAGCCAAAAATTGAGAGAGAGGTAAAAACATAAAAACCTTCTCAACCAAATGACTAAAACTACAGCCAATTACAAGCAACATAAACAGAAGATGTAACACTCTCATCATTGAAAACTCTAATGAGCCATTGAGGAAAATCCTTAGCCATATAAGATTGAAATCTTGAGTCTGAAGCCACACTTTGAGTGATGAGAGCCACTCCTCTGTTAACTCTTGAACATTCTTTAACCATTTTCCAATCTAACAGCTTTTCCAATAATATTAAAGCTTCACACAATTGATACGCAAAAGAGGGCCAAGCTTTGGGACTATTAATTGCGTTGACTAGATCACTATCCTCAAACGCAAAAATAATTCTGGTGTACTTGTGAGTATTCATGCTTTCGTAAGCCCAGATGAGACTTTGGAAAAGGGCTTCATCTTTGTTTGCAAGACGAGAAAAAGCTCTTCTGCTATGCAGCAAAACCACGCCTTTTTCATCTCTTAGTACCCACGCAGCACCACCCAGTTTCTTGTTTTTGGACCAAGCTGATCCGACATTACATTTAAGCCAATTCTTGGAAGGAGATTCCCATTTCTGCTTTTGTTTGGGAATAACACGGATCTTATCCACTTCTTCATCCACTTCTATTATCTGAGCAGCAAACCAAGAACCAACTTCTTCTTTAATTTTCTCTGAGGTAGCCATTAAGTCAACTAGCAAACCTTCGAACAAGAAATTGTTTCTGTTTTTCCAAATTCTCCATAGCACCCATGGAAATAACCTTCTAGTCTCAATGGGAATGGAGATTGTTCTGCTCATCTTCATAAGATAATGGAAATTGGAGAAAAGAGAGATCTCATCAAAACCATTTTCAGGCCAAGGGATTCCGGACAAAGTCCATACCTGTCTCGAACTAGAGCAGATAAACAAGATGTGATTTATTGATTCACCTTCCAAACCACATGATAAGCATCTTGAATCAACTGACATGCCTCGAGCAATTACTTGATCAGCCACTGACAGAGCCCCACTTAAAGCTCTCCACATAAATGATTTGATTTTGGGAGCTATTTGGAGGGACCAGATCTGATCTTTAATTCCATTAACTGATGGTTGGGTCTCAGCTTCCTGAATTATTTCATGGTTGGTTATTTGCGAAGCCAACCAATAACCAGAGCTCACCGAGTAAATACCACTTTTATTATGCTCCCAAGTCCAAAAATCATCTTGCATCACCACAGGTTTTTGTGTTAAAATGAGCTTGATATCATTGGGGTAAAACAGTTCCTCCAACCGAGTTTTATTCCAAGTTTTGGCCTGATGATCAATGATATCTTTAACTCGTAAGCTAATATCAATGATATTATGTTTGATTAAAGGAGCTCTTCCGCCATTGCCTTTCATCCACTTCTCAGACCAGACACAGATAGAATTACCGTTGCCTACCTCTTTCTTTAGTCCCTTCATAAGTAACTCTCGACCGTGTATGATGCTTCTCCATGCAAAGGAAGGTCTATATCCAATTTTTGCTTGTAGAAATTCATCCTCAACAAAGTATCTACTCTTCAAGAGCTGAGCCAATAGACATGAAGGTTCATGTAATACCCTCTAAGCTTGTTTGGCCAAAATAGCTTGGTTAAAACACTCAATGTCTTTGAAACCAAGCCCACCGTGTTTCTTGGATAAACGTAACTTGTCCCAGCTAACCCAATGAATCTTCCTCTTGTTTTCAACAGCACTCCACCAGAAATAGGCCATTGCACTTGTAAGATTGTCACATGTCAATTTTAGAAGCTTAAAGTAAGACATGGCATAAACTAGCATTGCCAGAGCCACTGCTTTCAGCAGAATCTCCTTTCCTCCTAAGAACAAGGACCGAGCAAACCAGCCTGACAATCTTGCCTTAAGCTTATCTTTGATGTACGCTAGGAGTTTAACCTTAGAACCACTAAAACATTTGGGCAATCCCAGATACGTACCTGTACCTCCTTCATTAAAGATGCCAAATATGTTTTGTAAACTTTCTTTCACATCGGTCTGCACTTTATCTCCAAAGGTCATGGATGACTTCTTCAGATTTATTTGTTGCCCAATAGCTTCTCCATAAACTTTTAGGATATTCCGGAGAGTTTCAGCTTGGCCTCTCTCAGCCTTACATAGAAACAAACTGTCATCTGCAAATAACAAATGATGAATTACAGGCCCATCTGGATGAAATTGAATACCGTTGATGAGACCTTTTTGTTCTGCTCTGTTCAATAAATGAGTTAGGCCTTCAGTACAGAGAACAAAGAGAAAGGGAGACAAAGGATCTCCTTGTCTCAATCCACGTCCTGGTTTAATCATACCAAATGGCTGATCATTGATCAATACAGAGTATGTAACCATAGACACACACAACATAACCCAATTGACCCAGATCTGATGGAAACCTAAGGCTAGAAGTAGGGATTCTAAATACCTCCACTCAACTCTGTCGTATGCCTTTGACATATTTGATTTGATGGCCATAAATTCATATGATATCTTGGGATGAGTTCTTAAACTATTGACCACTTAATGCGCTATTAAAATGTTGTCTCAGATTAATCTTTCTTCCACAAAAGCTGATTGGTTTGGCGACACTATACTTACCAAGAAAGGCTTCACTCTTTTTACTAAAATCTTGGATATGCTTTTATAAAAAACTGTACATAGACTGATAGGCCTAAGATCAGCCATGGACTTCGACTCACCTTTCTTTGGCAGTAGGTAAAGCTGAGTGAAATTCCACTCCTTAGGTAAAACACCTTCCGAAAAGAAGCATTGAACCTCTGATGTGACTTGATCACCTAGGATGTGCCAATACTTCTGAAAGAATAAACTGGTGAAGCCATCTGCTCCAAGAGCACTAGAAGCTCTGATGGAGAAAACTGCTTCGGTTACTTTTTCTCTAGATACAACTCTGAGCAAAGCTTCATTCATAACGTTTAATACCTTCGACTGAAAATCATGGAATAAACCTTGGAAATAGTCAGGATTTATAGACTTGAAAAGCTCATTAAAATATGCTTCAGCTACAACTCCTTTGGATCCTTTAGATTTTTGGACATTACCATTAATATCAATAAGCTTTTCCAATCTTTTCTTGCTTTTAGAGGCTTTAACAGAGGAATGAAAGAACTTTGAGTTTTTATCACCCAGATTCAGCCATTGCTCTCTACTCTTTTGTTTCCAAAAAGTTTCCTCTTCCGTGTAAGCTTCACTCAATTATTTCTTCAAATCTAGAACTACCACAGATCTGGGAAAATCTGTAGATTGCTCGGCTTCCAAACTGACCTGAATCAGCTCAAGGCGAGTTTTAGAATTGGTGTTATTCTTCCTCTTCCATTTACTCAGAACCTTCCTGCAATTTCTAAGCTTGTCTGAGACCTTCAATCCTCTGGTTAAGTTGCCAAACTTCCAAACTTGTAGTATAGCCGCTTTAACATTAGGTTTGTTAAGCAATCTCTTATCAAACTTAAAAGACCTCTTGTACAACTCCTTTGAAGTCATAAAACTAACCAGAACCGGCCTGTGATCTGAACCCCTCTTCTCCAAAAACTCTTGATTTGCAGCTGGAAACATGCTCATCCACTGCTTGTTACCAAAACATCTATCGAGCTTGCATTTGATCCATGATTTATATCTCATACCTCCCCACATGAAGGCATTACCTTTGCTAGGCAATTCATCCATATCACAAATTGAAACCATGTCTTTGAAAGGTTGAAATGAAGAGTCACCTCTCCTTGGACCTCCTCTTTTTTCTTCATTGTGCAATATTTCATTGAAATCTCCTAACATACACCATGGTTCTTTTCTGGAGACTCCAATTCTCGATAACCTTTCCCACATAACTAATCTGAATTTGACTGAAGGACCACCATATACACAAGACACAAAAAAACCAACTTCTCCAAACTTAATATGAAAATCAATCAGAATTTTATTTACAAACTTAACATCAACGTACATTCCCTTCTTCCAAAAAATAGCTAGTCCACCACTCAACCCCAAAGGATCCACCGTATACACCCTATCATAGCCTAGCCACTCCTGTAAGTCCACCAAGATATTTCTACAATTTTTAGTTTCCATAAGAAAAAAATCTCAAAAAATTGTTTTTTGTGCATTTCTTTGAGACGAGGAATAGTCAGGTCTTGGAACCGTCCCAATCCCTGATAATTCCAGCTTATAAGGCTTATTATAGATTGGACGGTCCCTCACTTGGGACCACCTCTGGGTTTACGCGCTTAGCGACTTTTGATGATACTTCGGCTTCGTCCGCAGCCTTCTTTTCCCCATAGAACTTTGTACCCCTTCAGAACCTTGTACCTCTTCCGAACCTTCTAATTCCATTGTCTGTCTCGTCAAACCTCCTCTTTTCCTTCTGCTCCTAAATGGTCTGCTCCTCGATCTCAGTTTTTTATGTTTAGTTCCGGAAGAGCCAGCCTCATAAAAGCCAGTACTCTTTTCCATTGAACCTTGCTGAAAACCTTGAGAGGAGCCTGTAAAAGTAGCAACTTCACAATCTGAGAGCATGTCTTCATGGAATGGAAGTCTAGACATAGCTTGACCTGACTTTATCGCTACTCCCATTAATTTCTTAACTAGAGGCTCTTCCTTTTTGCTGCTATAGTAAAAAACAAGACCTTTATCTTTATCCATATTTGTAGTGATAACTGGATTAGGTTGTAGTCTCAACATAGACTTCTCAACTAAAGGATATTTTTGTAGCTCCATTAGAGACTTCTTAATTCTTTCTTGCCTTGCGATTTTTTCACCACCTTCAGCTACCATTAAATATTGCCTCATTCTTTCCAGCACTTCTTTATTTATCCTTTCTCTACCCGTGATTGGATCCATTCCAACTTGATGTTTTTCAACAATACCAAACAAAGGATCAGTTTCTCCAATTATCTTCACCAGAGCCAGCTTAGACGATTGAACCTTCATCTTAGCTTCCACTTTCTTCTCTTCTCTTAGTTTCAACATCAACGGGCATTTTTCTTGTTGATGCATCAGTCTTTGACAAGTAAAGCATCGCTTCTGAATCTTTTCAAAATCATACCTAACCGTAACCTCTTCACCAGTTGGGATAGTAATCACTTTAGTTCTTCGAACAAGTTTTGGGACATCAAATTTCACTTTCACTCTCACAAAATCTCTGCTTTGGGCTTTGGTGGGATCAAAGGCTACTGAAATAACCTGTCCCGCAAACTCTCCTAACCACGTAATTGCTTTAGTTGTTATGTGGTTAAGTGGAATATTCCGGATCTGAACCCACACCGGAATAAATTAGAGATAATCCGGTGGAGGCTTCGCTACCCATCGATCGATTACCAAAGTTCATTCATTGAAAGTATGAACACCTTTGTTGAGTATATCTTCCAAATCGTGTTCATATTTGAATATGAACTGGAATCTCTCTTGCGATAAGGCTACACCTCTATCTCTGTCATACAACTGCCGTTTCCTTGGCATATCCAAGATGAGACTAGTGACGCTTTGACAATCTGGGTTGAGAACTCTTCCAACAATACTCATCTCGTTCTGCTCAGAAGAACAGAACTCTGGTAAATCAGGCATGTTAGGTTCGTCATCCTCCTCTAAAGATATCGCCATCAATGCCTTATCAATACTAGATGACATCTTCGTTCAATTAAACAAAAAAAAAACCACAACTTCAACCACTTCAAACTTTAAAAGACAGAACCTGAAGAACCCTAGCCGCTTGGATGAACAAACACTTGAGTAAAAAAGATTTGTCTACAATTAAGTGAGAATCGACTGTTTGCTTTGAGATCTACGCTAAAGGGGAAGGAATCCCACACTAAAGCTCTTATTATCTTTAAAAGTGAACTTTATAAGTCAATAAGAGAGTGTTAAGCCCAAAAAAAAGGAGTCTAATAGTAATTTTGATTTGTTAGTTGTTATATTTGTTTCTTTATTCGACTGATTTTGCTTAATTGATTTGAGAAATTGCAAAAATAGGATTTTATTATTTAGTTTGACCCCAAAAAAAACAAGGATTTTATTATTTTTACTTTTTAACTTCTGTCTTCTGTTTCTTTTTTACTTCAATCTTATAATTATGACATTTTGGTACTAAACGGATCAATTAATGATTTTCTTAAAATAATGATGAGAAAAAAAAAGTGATTCTTAAATTAATTCAGACGCAAAGCTTGTTGCTGGAATTATCAGAGGGAGACATTATTATTTGAATCCTATTATTGTAATGCCTTCTTTAACAACATTGTACCATATAACTTTTCGTTATATTAATTTTCTTTTATCACCCAAATTTTCATTGTTTAATATTGCACCCAAGAGTCCCCGGTTCAACTATTAAAAGATGATTTTAAAATTATACTAATCAATTGATACGTTCAAATTTTCATTTTAAATATTGAGAATAATATCCCACGATGTGGTAAAAATCTTAAGTGGTATATAAAAAATATTGGCCAATACATTCATAACCAATTGGTTTTGAGTTAAAAGTTCATAATCTAATATGGTATTAAAATCCGATCACACGATACCCAATCTGATCCATAATCAGCATCATCCAAAAATTTAGCTTGCCGATCCATGTCCGAACATACTAAGATCAATGGCTAGAAGTATCATCATCTCGAGATGACGTATTGGAAATAATATCTCACATCGGCTATGGATGAAGATATTAAATTGTACATAAAGAATATAGATCAATCCACTCATAGCTAATTAGTTTTGAGTTGAAAGCTCATTGGTTTTGAGTTAAAAGCTCATAATCTAATATTAAAGTGTGTTAAAATTAAAAGACTATAAAAATAAAAAATAAATTTTATTTGTCTATTGAAATTTAAAAGTATTGTAGCACTTCCTTGATTTTAAAATCTTACTTCACTATATCAATTTTTATTTATTCCGTGGTATTCGTCAGACATATATACCGATCAAATTCATCAATACAAAAAAAAATAATGAAAGTGGGGTTGTCTTTTTCCAAAAGTAAAAGTTTCTCTTTTATGGGTCCATTTTTCTACCAAAGAAGTTATGGAAAAGCATCACCCACCAAAGCACCAACGCCGGTGGGGGACAGAAACATAGTCATAGAGTTATAGGTGCAGCAGAAATAGTTATATTAATACTCTCATTGACATTTTAGATTGGTTGATTGAATATTAGTTTAGTCTTCATTTTATTTTTCTTTGCCAGAAGAAAAAAAAAGTCTTCATTTTATAAGTTGTAAGAGATCATTACAAAGTGGATGTAGTTGTCAACATATTCTCCTCCTACGTCAATTCATTGGATTGTTATATAACTAAACAGATTTGAATGGGCAGACTCGTGATGAATGCAGCTTTACCGAATCAGCAAAAATGTGTTGTCACTTGTCACCACCATATTCTCCTCTTACGTTTACTACTTTACTTATTGGGTTGTTTCTTTGGTATGGATCAAGCCCGTTTATTTAGTAATATGTATTAGGCCAGGTCTAGTCTTATGATTCACACACCAGCCAGCAAGCCCATCAAACTCTTTAAGTCTTTTGATCCCAACACTGCTAGTTTTACACTTCGTGTCTAATGTATGTAGTAGTATTGTAGTAATCTCCGAGTCTATGAGATATAAATCAAAATTTTGTTGTTATTATTTCGTAACCCCGACGAAAACAAAATTGGGGTTGATTCCAGGCCCATATGATAACACGAAAGTGACATTAATACAAACCATTTAAATCAGACTAGCTGTCTTTTTCTGAACTGAATCAGAAGACATGAAAGAAAACTGCATATGTTTAACATGATAATTTTTGTTGTTATCTTAAATTTGGCAAAATTTTAAAAAGATATGAAACGACAGATGTTTTAACGGTACTATCACCAAATGATGCTAGCTAGTAGTACGTTGTGGCTGGTTAACACCGTTCCTTTCTTATCCATATGCATGATGGCATGAGAATTTTTTTGGTTTCTTATCCTTATACATTCAATTCGTGGTACTTTAGACTATATGTAGCTTTTACTCTTGATATACATCGTGGAATGTTAGTTAAGGACGAATTAACAAGTAAATGATTTCATTCAGCTCTAGGTCTAAGCATTGTTAAGGATGTAACAAATATGGGAAGAAAGGGAATACATACGAGTTGCAATATAAAATTGATTATCCGTTTTTTCCCATGTAAATAAATGGGTAAGTGGAACAGAAACAAGGACACCTCTTTCTTATCCATCACGTGATAAGCCGCCAAGCAAAGCAAATATGTTACGTCTCCTCACTCCCTCCGATGGATACGTGAATCGAGAAGATAAATACACAAATTCGATATGTTGTCTCTTTACAAGGGTTCTACACTCTGATACAATCGTTAGTAATTGGTTATTAGTTATTACTATTGTTTAACGTACTTTTTTGTTAGACAGTGTATATATTATCTACATAATAATTCTAATAAAAATGTAAAAAAAATAACCTATAAAAATTACAAACAGAACAGTGAAACTTTTGTGGTAAAACAATGTTTATGTCATTTAGTCACTAAACTCACGTAATACAAAATGAATAAGCTAAATAACGGTTTTATAAAATTTTGTGACTAACAAAAATAGTAGAAAATATAAATCGTAAAATCAATATATGTTTATATTTCCCATTTCCCAAGCTAACCGCTAAAGCCGTAGTTCCAAAATTTGACATCATGATGTAAATGTGAACTTCACATGGCCAGAATTTCGTCGGAGTCTAAAGAGATTCATGAATCTAGTCAATACTAAAAAACAAAAATAAAAACGATTTTTAACCAAAATAATAATAATAGTAGCAAAACGAAACAAGAGTGAGTATACATGAGGCATTCGATGTAAAGACACGTGCGTATGGGTCACACACTATTATGTTTTTTATATTCCCCACCCCAAGGACATGGCACGGCACATTGTGTCAGTCGAGTTCCAGGTTTGCCGGCTCTATATTTACTAGGTTCTATAAATGTTAACATGTAGTAGTAATTAATTATGCGCTTAATGTCTCCAATTACTTGAGAGTACTCATCCGTGCTTCGATTTGTGAAGGCATAATACAGACTCGTAGCGAAAAGGCGTATATGGATACAGTGTTTCTGCTGGCCAAGCTCGATGGCATCGGTACGAACGCCACGTGGCTGGACCAGAATTGATCGTACCCTACGATTACCAGATCGACATTCGACGATAGTAACAGAAGAACGCTAACTTTCATGTGTCCAGGCTGGCATTCTTCAACCACGCGATTTTTTTGGTTCGTACGTCACGCGCTCTCTCACTAAATGTTACGGTCTGATTTGAATCGTTAACCAAAGCCTTCTTCTACTCATGCCATCAACCCATTTTCTCTCATATACACCTTATAAGTATTAAAGTATCTAACCAATGTTTTTCTAACAATATATAAGTTGTATATTTCCCAAGTAGCAACAACTTATATATGTAACTACCAGACACTAAACATGTTACTTAATATTAATCAATGGAAGATTGGGAAAAAAATGAGTAACTATATATAATCCTGATATTCATGCAATTTGTAGGCTCTCTTAACAGTTAACACACACGAGTGGTCTCACTGCCACGTCATGTCAGTTTTTGGCAATTCATATATTTTGGTCCATCTCTTTCGTGCTGACTTCTAATGTATTTTAAGCATACATGTATCGTATTTACATGGTTCTCTATTAAAATTTGTACAAACCAGGTAACTTTTACACGAATAGTGTGAAACAGGTATTTTAAATTTGGTTATAGATTTAGTGACTTTTTCATTATTCAAAGAAAACAAAACAATTTTATAAAACCAAGAGAATTCATTTTTGCTAAAATGCCTACTTTCTTAAATTTAAAGTAATATGATTTCCAAAAAATCTTGTTTCACAAGCTGTTATATCTGTAATTAACAGACAACAATTATCTTGGCTTTTATTTTTCTTTATAAAAAGTAATTGCTGAGATCAAAAGCACACTAATTTTTCATGGCATATGATATGACACCATTTTCATTTTTGTTTTGTTTTGTTTGGGTATATACTATAAAGAAATAAAGGAATCAATGAATGCACTTTTATTTTCTTTGTTAATCAGCGACAGTACGTGATTCCAAGGAAGATGATAAGAGCAATTAAGTAAGAAACTTTGGATATTTTTTCTCTTCGCTGCTAAATTATACATACCGCAGTCTTCGGTAAGTGTTTCTTTAGAGATCTAATATTTTTCACGTGCAAGATTTTTAGCACATGATGCATGTTTAAGTAAGTATTTTGTTGGGTCAAAAATTAATACTCCATTGTTTAAATCAGTGTCTTTTGAAAGCTACGCAATAATAGAGTATAAATTTCGGCGTCAATACATTCTCAGTAATATATGCTAGTAATAATCCATGATTTCATCATGCATCTGATAAATTAATGAGAAGTGGCTAAAAAAAAACAAATAAATTGAGAAAAAGACGTAACAGATAATTATTAGAACATGTAACCATGGAGCGGTAATTGAGATGGTCCATACGACGGCCGTCAACGGTGGGAATGGTCTCAGACTCTCAGGGCCTACTGTATAAAAGACTAGACACGTGTAATAATCACATGGCATGTAGGGACCACATTCTCAATGGCGTACGGTAAGTTCACGACAATGGCCTGTGGGACCCTTTTACACGTGGAGTCATCACATGCTGTCAGTTCTGATTTTCACGAAATATTTGAATAAATTATAAGAAAAATATTAATGTCAAAAATAAAACATTAGTGGGACTACAGTTAGTATTTTTCACATAACAGTTTTTCAAATTTAATACAGTATTTTATTCCGTAATTTACCCACATCGATTAAAGTCATTAGAATGTAAAATCTCAATTAAATTGATATTCATATAATGAACTAATAGAGAGATGATAAATTCTGTATTACAACCACTTTTTAAAACATGTGAAATTTAAAATCTTAAAACATGCAACTTTATTAGAAATGGAGGGAAATTTAATTGATATATGATATTTATGGTATTTTATTATCGATGTTTACTTTTCTACCCCCTTCCTCGAAACATGGCTACATTATTAGTTTATTACAAAGGAAGCTAAGGCACCAAAACAGTATGATGAAACTCTCATTTCAGCTTTTTAGTGGAATTTTAATTATGCTTCTGGAAAAGCTTCTTCAGATCTCCATCAAAAGAACCAATATAAAGTCTTCTCTGTACAAAATCAAATTTAATGACAAGGTAAGTTCTTATCCATCCGACTGATAATACCAAGGGATTTTTCGAATTTCCAAAAATTTTAATTAATAGGAGTTTCTCTTACATTTGAAGCCCTTGAAGATATAATCTAAAAATGATGTTTTATTTTTTAATTATTCTGCTAATTTAATAATGGGGATAATCATGGTTTACAATACAAAAAGTTAAATGTATTTTAATTATATATTAAAAATATAGTAACATATCAACACTTTTATCAAAAATATATGTATTTTAGTTCAAAAGATACAATCATACAAAACCAACCAACAAAACTATTAAAAGCGACAGAAAGTAAAATGTAACACTAGTTGCATGACAATCTTTTTCGTTGTCAAAATTGTATTGACCATCTAAATTATAAAGTTTTTATTTTCAACCCGGTTACATGATTTAAAAAAAAAAAAAAAAAAACGTTGCACAATGCAGGAAATATATAAAAAAAGTTATATACACATATTAATATATATATATATGTATACACACTAATTTGGGTGTGTGTTTCAGCCTTATCGCTTAGGCCTCTGATCCATGATTCATCGGACATCGAGCCCCATCACGAGCTTTATATTCTTTTTCCCTTCTCAATAATAACAATAGTATTTTAAAATACAACAATTTCAATTTCTCTATTTTTACAATTTATTTGTTGTGATATAATTATAAGTGTTAGTAGAGTGAAAATCCAAGCAGTCCCAACCAATCCCCGAAGCTAAAGATTCTTCACCCTCCCTTATAAAGCAAAACCTAGATCCGACATTGAAGGAAGCTTTTAGATCGATCTGAGAAGTGTGAAACCCCATATATCATCATGAAGAGAGATCATCAACATCATCATTTTCAAGACCACAAGACGATGATGAAAGAAGAAGAAGAAGAAGAAGACGGTAACGGCATGGATGAGCTTTTGGCTGTCCTTGGTTACAAGGTGAGGTCATCGGAAATGGCGGAGGTTGCTCAAAAGCTTGAGCAGCTTGAAGTTATGATGTCAAATGTTCAAGACGACGATATTTCTAACCTCGCTACGGAGACCGTACACTACAATCCATCGGAGCTTTACTCGTGGCTTGATTCCATGCTTTCCGACCTTAATCCTCCGTCTTCTAACGCCGATTACGATCTGAAAGCTATTCCCGGTGACGCGATTTTGAATCAATTCGCAATCGATTCGTCTTCTTCTTCGTCGAACAAGCGTTTGAAATGCTCAAGCTCCGATTCCATGACGGTGGCGACGAGAAACGGCGTCGCAGACACAACGGCCAAGTCAACTCGGTCTGTAGTCCTGGTGGACTCGCAGGAGATTGGTGTGCGTCTCGTTCACTCGCTTTTAGCGTGCGCCGAAGCTGTGCAAAAGGAGAATCTGACTCTAGCGGAAGCTCTGGTGAAGCAAATCGGATTCTTAGCCGTGTCTCAAGTCGGAGCTATGAGAAAAGTCGCTACCTATTTCGCCGAAGCTCTAGCGCGGCGGATCTACCACCTGTCTCCGTCACGGAGTCCGATTGACCACTCTCTCTCCGATACTCTCCAGATGCACTTCTACGAGACCTGTCCGTACCTCAAGTTCGCTCACTTCACGGCGAATCAAGCCATTCTCGAAGCTTTTCAAGGTAAGAAAAGAGTCCACGTTATCGATTTCTCCATGAGCCAAGGTCTTCAATGGCCGGCGCTTATGCAGGCTCTCGCGCTCCGACCTGAAGGTCCTCCGATTTTCCGATTAACCGGTATTGGTCCTCCGGCACCGGATAATTTTGATTATCTTCACGAAGTTGGGTGTAAGCTGGCTCATCTAGCGGAGGCGATTCACGTGGAGTTTGAGTACAGAGGATTTGTCGCCAATACTTTAGCTGATCTCGATGCGTCTATGCTTGAGCTTAGACGAAGTGAGATTGAATCCGTTGCGGTTAACTCTGTTTTCGAGCTGCACAAGCTCTTGGGACGACCTGGTGCGATCGATAAGGTTCTTGGAGTGGTGAATCAGATTAAACCGGAGATTTTCACTGTGGTGGAGCAGGAATCAAACCATAATAGTCCGGTTTTCTTAGACCGGTTTACCGAGTCGTTACATTATTACTCGACGTTGTTTGACTCGTTGGAAGGAGCGCCGAGTGGTCAAGACAAGGTCATGTCGGAGGTTTACTTGGGGAAACAGATCTGCAACGTTGTGGCTTGCGATGGGCCTGACCGAGTTGAGCGTCACGAAACGCTGAGTCAGTGGAAGAACCGGTTCTGTTCTGCAGGGTTTTCGGCGGCACATATCGGTTCGAATGCGTTCAAGCAAGCGAGCATGCTCTTGGCTGTGTTCAACGGCGGAGAGGGTTATCGGGTGGAGGAGAGCGACGGCTGTCTTATGTTGGGTTGGCACACTCGGCCTCTCATAGCCACCTCGGCTTGGAAGCTTTCCACCAATCGGATGGTGGCTCTCTGAGTTGACTCGGTTCGTTTTAAAAATGTGTGATGAATTGATGAGTCGATTTGGTTGATCAGTTGACCGATTATGATGATGATAAATGTTCCGACCGAACCAAACTGAATCCTACCCGTTTTTTCCTTTTGTCACTTGTTAAGATTTTAATTTCAATATTAGGTCAATTGAAAGTTTTTAATCTCGCTTTCGAGGCTTTTTTTCTTGTGACATTGGAGGGTAAATTGGATAGGCTGAAATATAATTGTGGTGGAAATAAAATGATGTTGGAATGTTGAATGTCACAGCCATAAATTAGTTGTAATGAGCCTGATTAATATGTCTCTTATATAATAACGAGCTAATTGCCTAATTCTGATAACTGTTCTCTTTCAATGTGCATATTGTAGGTGGACCAGATTATTCTAACAACGCTAAGTCGCTTTCAGTCATCTTTGTTAATTAAAAAAGGAAAAGTACTTAAAATAAACTAGTCAAAAAGCTATAAATGTCCACTTTTTTTTTGTTTTGTTAATAATACATATATGTATGGATCCCAAAAATATTGAAGGTGGGAAACAACGTCCGACGTCAACTGCACATAAAAATCCTGTTCATAATAAAAAGTCGAAATTGCAGATGTTCTTTGTAAATCAAAATTAAAATTAGTTTAGAAACTTGTTTAAGAGAGAAACAAACATTCGACAGAGGGGGGTCCATAGACTTCACTCTCGACCCTTTGGTGTATAGTTGAGTGAATGTGACATTTGATATTTTCTTATGATGTATAAAAAAGGCACGAGGCGGTTGATGGTTTATTATAGTCAAACTTTTTATACCCCACATCAATAGGCCGAATAAGTGCTAATGGGCCTCAATAAACTATCAAACATGATGCTCAATTATTCGTGGTACAAGACTACAAGTTAAAAACACGAATCATAAAACTTTAGATGTGGAATTGGCAAAACAAAGGATTATAAAATCTAGGGGTTATACAGAGGGGGAGAGGAGACTGAGATTCGATTATTGATCCGCAAGCAAAGCACACCCTTGTGATCATTCCAGGATTATAGGTCCATTAGAGCCCAAAATAGCTATTAACAGTCTAAGTTTGTTCCATGAGTCAAACCAATAAGAGCATCTCTTTGGTTGGGTTTGGTTGCGTTATGCAAAAGATTTGCATGTGTTTCTTTTGTATGTCTGATTTTTTTAGGTTAATGGATATTTTTTTTGGATTTTGGTTCATCAATCTGAGTTTTTTTAGGTTAATGAGATCACTACATATACATCCTAATACTATGCTATTCATCTTACACAAAATTGTATAACCGACACATTATTATTATATTACGAACACCACAACAACATCAAATCATCAAAGACAGATGAGATGATTCATAAGCATACAAGACAGCCATTATTATAAAGGCAAAAGAGGCGGATGATAAGGTACGTACGTACGAGACAAACACAAAAGACACACATGCATAAACATGATATACAAAGATGACCATGGAGGGTTTTTAAGCTCTGTTCTGTCCCTTGAGAATGTGGCCGTCCATGTCAGCAACTAAGCTCTTGAAAAACTTCATGTAGTTGATTGGTTCAGGGCATTCTTCATTGCGCTTCTCCCATATAATAGTGATTTTGCAGACGCAGCCTTCCTTCGACTTGGGAATGAACTGGTAGATGACGTCATACACCTTGTACTTCTCCATTACGTTACCCTCTAGCCCTCTCAATGTCAACGTCATGTTCTTGTCGTCTATCTCTCTCTTCTCCTTGAACACCTCCGGCTTCCCATCTTCATACAAATTATATACACACACACAATCCTAGTCTACATTAGACGATTATATATATATCAAATCAAAGCTAGCTAGTATCACCAAACATAAAGAGATATAAACCCGGTGTCAGTAGCTATATCGGATTCGAGTCCTACTGACATCGGGGAAGGAACTTATCTACATGGTCCATGGCCTATAGAGATTATGAGTGGGCCCAATATCAAGAACTGCACGAATACAAATAAAAGTAAGAGAGAGAGAGAGTAAAGTAGGAACCGCATGTGATGAATTCCAGGATCTGATGGAGCCGTGGGAGTCCCAGTCGCCGTCGTGCATATTACAACCTTGGATGTGGTGGCCAATGGCGTCGGAGAAGACATGGTTTTCGCTCTTCCAACTCTTGTAGTGTTTCTCAGCCGA
Organism: Cardamine occulta; assembly: GCA_028015245.1. NCBI lineage: Eukaryota > Viridiplantae > Streptophyta > Magnoliopsida > Brassicales > Brassicaceae > Cardamine > Cardamine occulta. The sequence continues at coordinate 22,328,666 of CM051364.1, read as the reverse complement.
CCCCTTCAATGGTACCTCCGCCACGTATGTTCCTGACATCGCCATTTCTCGATTGCTTGTTTTCTTTTGAAATGTGTCGAAGTGTTTTGTTTGATGCAAAAACCCAAGTGTTGCCCTTCCTTTATATACACAAACTCACCACAACACTACAAGAAACGATATCTTATAGAATAGTGTATATATATTTTTAGGGTTTAATTCTTTTAATTATAGATGAAGGTTTCATTTGCTCAACACCTACTTGATCCTGAATATGAATGCTTAGTTTAAACTCGATCAGAAATAACTTTTTGCATCCATGTGTTGTTTCTTTCCGAACTAAGTTTTTGAGCTAGATTGTTAAATTTTAATTGAATCTTGTTTGTTTTTAAGTTGTACACAATTTGATAATACTTATCATGACAGTCTCACAAAACGTAAATCACTTCTCTCCGAATGTAGCAATAAACTCGAAGCAATTCTTTCAACACTTAAAGCAAAGAATTTGCTACGTTAAACATTATTTGGCCTACTCACCAATTTTGTTTTCTTTGGCCTATACTCACCAAAATCTTTAAGAAATCAATAGTAAATTTATTTCTTATTTTGTTTCTTACTTTCTTATAATAATCCTTCTATGCACAACTTACTTTATAGAACATATTCCCTTTTTTTGCAGTATATTTTTTACCTTTTACTAAAATTCAATAATAAACAATATATATGATTTTGACAACTGCAGGGACTGGGAGATTCCAAGTCTACTCTTATCTTTGGAACCTATGAGAAAGTATATTAAATTAGATATTTAACGATAAAAAGCCATATTAATGAGAGAAAAATATAAAAAGAAAATCTAAAAATATTGTTTGTAAATGCATGAATTAAGGTTTGACTTGGCCAATAGCGCTAATTTAGCTCGTAATACAGGATCATTCAAATCTAGTTAGATAACAGATTATTGACTGGATAATCGATTATTGATCAACTGGATAAATGCCGATTGAAAACAACAAAAAAACTTGGCGAAGGAGACGGGGCGGGATACACGGTTTTGCGTACGTAATTAGATGATCATCGACGTCATAGTGATATTGGTGCTCCACACGTGTGGATATGTGTCGTCAAGTCCATCTATTCCTCACTTACATAGATGATTCTTTGAATCTCTTTATATCAAACGGACAAATTATTATTAATTATGTTCCCACTCTTTTAGTTGGTATCGTAGTCATTTTAATTAGTTCTTTGTTTATCTTATCGCTCGGATGTTCTTATCAAACGAATGAATATATATGTTTCTTCAAACTATAAAGAATTTTATAATAATCTCAAAGATTTTAGTGACGAATACATTAAGACATATTTCTCTTTAACGAATACCCTCGTAAACACTGTCTCGAAGTGCAACATGGACCAAATTGTTACCATGAAGATATATTTTGAATAATGATGCAACTTCGTCGACGTGAAAAGCTACAATTGTACCACCGAGTCCGAACATCAAGTAAATAAGAAGCATTGATCGCATATTCAAAAAAATTCTATCCGTTTTCTGCAAGACGACCGCTACGACAAGATGCTACAATATTGGTTCAGCATACACGACATTGAAAAGTTTCCACTTCAAACTTTCTGTTTCTCTTCGTTGAAAATTATTTTGTGTTTGGCAAAAGAGTTGCATGTTTTCTTTTGGATGTCTGAATTTATTTTATAATAATGGATATTTTTGATTTTGGTTAATCAATCTGTTAACTCGTGAAAATTGTTCTTTCTTCCCTTATCTTATAATGAAATTGATTATATGATTGATAATGAGACTATATATACATCCCAATATGTATTATGCGCTTAACTTAGATCTTAATTACCAACACCATAACAACATCAAATCATCAAAGACAGAGATGATTACATTTACATATAAGCATACATGCAAGACGACCGCCATTATTATCTGCATAAAATGTATAAAAGAAAAGGAGGCGGACGATCGAGACAAACCCAAAATACACACATATATATATATATATAAAGAGCTAGGATGTTTATTTTTTAAAGATGACCACTAGCTATGATGATTAAGCCTTAGTCTGGTCCTTGAGAATGTGGTTGTCCATGTCAGCAACCATGGTTGTGACGAACTTCATGTAGTTGATGGGCTCTGGAGAGTCTTCGTTGCGCTTCTCCCAAATCATAGTGACTTTGCAGACGCAACCTTCCTCAGACTTAGGGATGAAGTGGAAGATGACGTCATAAACCTTAAGCTGCTCCATCACGTGACCCTCCAGCCCTCTAAACGTCACTGACATCTTCTCGTCGTCAAACTCTCTCCTTTCCTTAAACACCTCTTGCTTCCCATCTTCGTACAACAAACTTTGCATCAGAACAGAACCCTAGCTATATCTAGTAACGTTTCCATATAAATAGAGAGGGAGAGTAAAGTGGGGACCGCATGTGTAGTTCCAGGACTTGATGGCCCCGTGGGAGTCTCAATCGCCCTCGTGGACGGTGACACCTTGGATGTGATGGCCGATGGCGTCCGGGAAGAGGTGGTTTTCGCTCCTCCACCTCTTGTAGTGTTTCTCCGCCGACCCTTTCAGAGGAACCTCTCTCACGTATGTTCCTGACATCGCCATGGTGAAGCTTCTAAAAAGCTTTTGATTTCTACTTGGAACTGTGTATGTCAATTGTTTTTTTTTATTTTTGATGGTTGATGCAAAAACGGAATTATCACCCTTCGTTTATATATACGACATTTTTCAAGAATCAGATATAAATAAGAATTAAAATAATATCTTACTAATATAATATTTGATTCTTTTGAGTTTGATATATTGTAGTTTTGATTCAATCATGTTTGTCTTTTAGTTATCAAAATTTTACGTTACGTACGAATTTATATATAAAATGACAAAAAAATTATATGTATCTGTGCTAATATATTGGAATCAAATGCCAAAGTGACCTCCTGATTTTCTTTGTGATCTCCATGACCTTATTTTCTTTCCTATTTGTGAGATACACATAACCTTCAATAAGGTCATGTGGATCACACAAAAAGAAATAAGTTCAATTCAGATTTTGGCCCAATATATTGTTTTGACGGGGTCGGACCCAAATTTTCCGGTTAACTTTAGGCTTAGACCAGATTGTGCTAGGCCTTTTACTGTTTAAAGTTTTCCTAGGAAACTAAAATGAAGTCATGGGCTAATACAAAAATTTCAAGCACAGATAGATACTCAAGTGTGTAAAAGAGCACTCGTGCATCACAGGAAAAACTTGTTAATAGCTTACATGCTGTATCTTCAGATCTTTAAAATTGCAGGATTCAAATTTAGAGAGTTTTTAGACTCAACAAAAAGGAGATATTGACAAAGCTTTCAAAGACTGAAGAAAGAAGTATAGTTAACGCTCTAACCTTCTGCAGAAGAAAGAGAACATCAAATTGAAACAACTGAAAAGCTATTTGAGAGAATTTAAACAAAATAAATATAATAAAACATTAAAGGAACCGATCAATGTACAAAACTTGTTTGGCAGCTTTCTTCTCCCCTATCCTACATTTATTTCTGGGCAACCCAACACTGACACCAAATGTACAAAACGCAAACGCTTCAAACTGCAAAACACAAATGCTGTCCTCTTCGCCCAGAAACAAAGGATGAATCTTGGTGGGAGCTAAACTCAGTTCCTCATGTCAGGATACATCATCAGCTTCAATGTGTCAAAAAATCTCCTCTAAAGGAGAATGCTTGCAAAGTCTTCTCTCTGTTTCTCTCGCTCTGTTTGGATGCGGATGTGGCCAAAGAATTGAAAGAATTAGCAACACATGTAAATAAAAGAATGCACCAGAAGATTCCAGTAAAAGAATGTGTCAGGTGGCTGCTGCTGTTGTTTTGTTCCTCCGGCACATACAATCAGGGCATGGGAATATGTAAATGGAGTCACTTGGCCGTTTTAGCTCAAACCCCTTGGAGTCGCTATGAGATCTCATGCTTAGCATTTGCCGTTTGAAACTTTTCCATCTGCCGTGAAATCAGAAACAACCATTGAAGGACCAACCAGATACTATTAAACACGAAGTATGTAGGTGAGAGTCGTTTACCCCAACTTGGGATTGTCAAAGAGTACGGCTAACTTTCGCTTGTCTGGCCGAATCGTCTTCGAATGTCCTCCAAATAAATACCTCCGATGCCCCATGAGGAAATGAGGGAAGTTTCCACCTTGTGTTGTCACAAATACCTCACTGTGGAGACACACCGTGTAGTCTAATGCAGCCATTCTCGAGGAGAAGTTCTGAGCACAGACACATATATATAAGTCAGTAAAGAATCATCACGTGGATGAGCAAACAGTGGAAGATCATGGAAACCTTAAAAGGAGCCAGTTCTTCCTCAGACGCAAGCATCTCTTTTGTCTGTAGATTAGGGAACATCTCAAGTAGTGGAGCCATAGTTCTATTCGCGCTATATATTGGACCAGAGGCAAGGTATATATATGTGCTTTTGTTGAAGCCCATTCCTCTAAGCATCAAACCCACCTGATAGATGTACACGAAAGAAAATCGAACCAACAAGAACAAGTTACTCTGGTCACATCATTGCTCTCAAGGGTTTGCACTTTACACAACTACTCTGATGATCCCACAGCAGTATAATAAGAAGATATCTCGTAATGTTAATACTTAATATAGACCATAACCGTGGATGGTAGAGCAGTGTCCAGAATTTATGCTTACCTCTAAAGGAGTTAAAGGGCATTTCCCATTGAGTCTGTTAGCTCCTGGTCGTATCACACGGCCCGGTTTTGTGAACTTCCCTTTCCATCCCCGTTCTCTTGCCGCAATCATGTCTTGTTTCTCTTGGTTTCCACCATCAAATACACAACAAGAGAAAGCTACCATATCCTGCAACATGTTCTTATAGTGTATTATATCTCTCACTTCAGACACATCTATTTTCAGAATATACAGCCATGATAAAGACCAGGGGCAGATTCGTGAAGCGTTTCTCCTTTACAGGTAACAAACCTCTTCAAAACGAAGATGCACAGAAACGTACTTCCCGCCGTTGTTTGCACTAAGCTCCTTCATTTTCTTCACTAGTGTTTCTCCTTGGGTCAGTATGGGTTTTGCAAATCGCAAAGCTACATTATTCGCCAAACACCTAAATCTCTGGACAACTCGAGGAGCATCAAACGAAAGTCTATTTGCAAATGGGGAAATTCTTATAACTCTGTGCCATGAAAAGAAAGAGAATACTTCAAAAACCCGGGTCGTAAAACAGAATAAAAAATCCCTTCAAGAAAAGAACAAGGCGGCTAACTATGGAAACCAACATTTAATAGTTACGAACAAGGTGTGACTCACTTTTCTTCAAGTAGCTTCGGTAGGATGGAGTCCCGGTAATAATGAGTGGGTGCCCATGCTTTAACTCTGAAGTTGTAGACATTTGTCAAGTTATGGTCAAAGCGCTCCATTAAGTATTCAGGAACTGTATCGACCACCCGCACATCATTTACTAAGGTATCGATAAAGAATTCTTCATCATAGATGTCCCCAAACTTACTGCAAGGAAAACCCTCTGTCAGAGACTCAGAAAGTAGTTTTAAAAGGGATGGTTTTGCTGAGTTTACAACACCAGGAGAATAGAAGTTAAAAAATCTGAGACCTTGGATCTTTCCATATGCTGTGATAGTGAAAGTTGGGAATTACAAGGGTCGCATTAAGGTAGCCTGCCACAGCAACCGCATTGCATATCTAAGCAAAACATGGAAGAGACAAGTCAATAGCTTCACCTTAGACAAGGTCGCCAGACCCAGGCAAGAAGGCTTGAGTGAAACAAATTAATTTGATGTAAAATGAAAAGATAAAGAAACCTACCGAAGTCCGCTGCTGATTCAATCCTCCATTTGCCTCAATGAATATGTAACCATTTGACTCATCAGGCAAAACTACAATTCTCAACACACAAAAAAAAAGAAAAGAAAACCTCATGATTATGACTCAAGGCCAGTGTAATTCTGTTCTTCGGGCAGAGCTTCATTAGTGAATGTAGTTTTTCATCAAACTGAGAACGTTTTGACAAGAAATGCCTCATCAATGCTGAACTTATTGCATAAAGACACTGCGAAAGCTATGTAATACCTCCAGTAGACTTCTTCACACATGGCTTCCACTCCACACCTTTATAGGAACGTTTCCAAATTGTTGATATCTAAAATGAATACAGTTGCATCAAAGATACGTGAGTAAGGATAGCATCTAAACAACAAGTAGCTTATATATATAATACGGCATTGCAAATCTAAGCAGAACAATGTAGAGACAAATCAACAGCTTTACCTTAGACAAGGTTGCAAGACACATAATTATATCTAAGAAAACAATTATGTGACAGCTAGCTATATAGAGAAGAAGGCTGTATCACTGGCCAAACCAGCCACACAAACAAAGTAGGGACAATGATAAACAGAGTTATACAATCTCCTAAACATTGTAATCTAATTGGATCAATCCTTAAAACACTATTAGAGCTGAAACTAGCTGACATGAGATACTAAACTAATCATACATATCAGCTTTTGTTAAATGCAATGAATTAAATCACTAGGAGAAAACAATAGCCACATTCTCCAACGGATATGATAAAAGCGGGAAAAAAACGGAGGCAAACCTCACCGCATCAGCCGTGGTATTATCGGCGTCAATCTCTGCGCGAAGCCTAGCGTAAACCTGAGGGCTCCTGTAGACGGATCCCGGTGCGGGACGACGGTGAATGATGGGAGAGGCATCAAGCGAAGCCGTGCGCAAGTGAAACATCATACAGGAGATGTAAATGAGAGGGGCGAATAAGAGAATTCCCTGACGCCGGAGAAGAACCGATAAGAGCATCCAGGAGAGACGGTGAGCGAATGTCTGACTTGGCTGTTGTCCGGAGGATTTTGATGGGCTCCGGCAGAGACGAGGAGACGTCGGCGGAGAAGGGGTAGTGTGAGCAGTTTCCGGAAGCCGAATTTGAATCGACAGATCTCTCTCCACCTGGGAAATCATTGGTTTCCCTTTGTCTCCTTTCGCCAACGCGCTACGTTAACAATAACAATACATTGCTTCCAACAATGGCAGGTGGTAAACGCCAAAATGCATAGATTTATCCCGCCGGCGAAACTTTCAAGTAAGAGAGATATTTATGGAGTATATAAATATAATCAGAACATTTATGTGCTCGTGCGGTGGAAGCCGTGATCTAATTGATCACATGCAATTTTGCACTTGTTTAATTACCTTTTAATGGAAACTCTTGTTTATATGACTTCAATGCACCAGTTTCTGCTTATGGTTCAATTTGTGTTGGATGAGACAATTATCCGAAATTAGCAATGCGTTTATACACATTTTTCGTTTTTGGGTAAAAACAAAAGAGATAATTGAATCAAAGAAACTATACTATGTTTTGCGACAAGCCAATACTAATTACTAAACTTGTATAACACCTTAGATAGTACCTAAAATCCTAGACAAGAAAACTTTAAACATTTTGAATGAGACTTGGTACTATTTGTCGACCTGATTCGATTGACACAATGTGAAGATGATGAAGCTATAGGAAAAAAAATCATGCGGTCAATAAAGCTCATCTCTAGTTATTGATGATAAAGAATAAAGCACAATCATCTCAAGCCAACATCCACATTGGCTTTTGAAATTGGTGCCGAAACGTAGATGCAAAACATGAACAAATTACGGAAAAGCACAAAATATTTGAATCACAATATGATTGATTGCCCATTGGGAAAAATTCGAAAGAGAATTAAGACAGTACTTAAAGGTAAACGACAGAGTCTAACAACATCTTCATAGATAACTATCTGATAAATGACTTCTCCTCCATGACACAAACGCCAACATGAACCCTCGTGGTTGAGTTAGCGAACTTGTAGCCTACTCAATCCTCGTGCAGAGTTCCCAAGACGTCCTCATCCCGGAAGAGATGGTACCTGCGTCCATCACACAAACTGAAGTTCCTTACTTGTTTCTCTAATTCAACATTTCTAATGTAAATGTGGTGCTGAAATTGAATTGATTCGAAACTTTGTTACATAATTTTCACTTTCTTTGCGATCTTACAGGCAATTCCGTTATTTCCATAAGCTAATTAGTCTACAAGGGACTGCCAAAACAAGATTATCCCAGATCCTAATGTTCAAGCGGAGCATCTACAATGTAACAATAAGAAAGAAGCTGGTTTCACTTACTCGTTCTCGCCAAGCTTGACCTGTGTACCGCCGTACTCTGGAAGAAGAACAGTGTCGCCTTCCTTTACAGAGACTGGAATCAATTTCCCATCCTTATCCCTTGATCCAGGTCCCACAGCTATCACCCTGCCGGAGTTCAGCTGAAATCATCCGGAAATGATCAGATCTTTGAGGCCAAATCGGAAAAATCAAATCGTGAAATAAGTTTGGGTGTTTACCTTGGTGGATTTCTCAGGGAGGAGAATGCCGCTTTCGGTTTTCGCAGGCTGGATAACTTTCTGCACCAGGATGCGGTTGAACGTTGGCATCAGACGCTTCATCATTTCTCAATTCTTCTTCTCTCAGTTGTGTCGGAATTTTCTAGGGTTTCTCAGTTTTTAGTTGGGCAAAAGACACATATGAAGGAGGAAGGTTCTAGATCGTAGGGTTTATCGTGGCGGAAAAGGCCAAGGGTTTAGTGATTATTCCCACATATTTGGGCCTACAATATCCCTATTTCTTCTTTAATGGGCCTGACCCATTTGCAAATGGAAACAGAGTCTCTGTGTATTTAAGACTTTGACTTGAGAAAAATGTTCATATAGCAGGCAGAAACAAGAGATAAAGTTCCTTGTATCTCTTGGAGCTCCACTTCGCCAATTTTGGGATGTAATAGCTCCTGCTGCCATTTCCCATCGGTCAAAAGAGAAGATGAGTTTGAATCAAATTGACAGTTTTTTTATCAAATCCAGAACGAGATGTTTCTCTTTCACTAGATTGCTAAAGTGAATAGTAACCTTGCGCTCAGACCTTTATTTTGTCACATGTTGGAACCAAATGTCTTATCTTTTAGTGGAATAACGACAGAGAGTTGCTTGCATTCGAAGAAACTAGTGGAAGTATTATCACATGGGAAGAAACAATGATAAAAAAAAGTAGTTTACACACCACACATCTTCTTATTTTTCTTAGTACGAATCAGAATAGTCCATTTCCCAAATTACACCATCACCTTACAAGAGTTCCAGATACCAGGGGGTTTAACTTTGCTATAACAAGACTAGATACAAAGCTGAAGCAAAAAAGGAGCCACTAGCCACTTCCATCCAGTTGGCCTTGAGAAAGAAGGTGAGCCATGTATTGCTGCATTCACAATCAAAAAAGCTAAATCAAGACTCAAGAGCTAATTCCACATGATTCAACAAACATTTCTATTAACCTATGGCACCAGCAACGTTTGTAACACCATAGAGAGATTGAAGAAACTTACAGAGTGGTAAACGTATGGAGATTTTCCCTGGCGCTCAAAATGCTTAGCCATGATGCAGAATTCAACAGGACCCCAATCCTCAGATTCATAGCAATTCCCAAGCGCCGCTTTGTACAGCTTTACACCAAAAACCCCCATTTCATCAAAATTCCACACAAATATTATAATCACAAACTGTAAACGACAACTCAAATGTCTCTGGGATAGAAAAGGGATAACCTTTGCTGTGTCGGTCAGAAGTTCAGTGCCGGCAGGATAAGATGCATAAAACTGATCTCCCCTTGAAAATCCTGCTCTTGTTCTACAAAACATTCGAATCCATATTTCCGGTTATGAACATTGACTTACCAAAACAATGCTGAGGAAATAACAAAATGTTGAGATTATCTGCAAATCTGGAAAGGAATAACATCCAAATCCATAGACGTCCAAGTAGAAAAGAAAGAACAACCAAATGAAGAAAATTGAGATCAGAGGCTAAACTTCGAAGACATTACGTGTTGTTTGTATAGAAGAATGTGAGCGCAGCAGTGAAGCAGTAGAATCCGGCATAAGAGACAACCCGTCGTAGTTTCTGTATCTTTATAACCTCTGAGCAAACATCCAAGATCATCATCTTCACCCTCCAAAATCCAACTCAGTTAAACGGAGTAAGAATTAATAAACTCTTTTAGGTATTGTATCGAACACCTTGTGATCACTTTACCAAACAGAAAGAAGCAAACATAAAGCTCTTGCGAAATTTGCAATGGCGAAGGAAATGGTAAACAATCAATAAGGCCTTGCTATGTCCAACTTCTTATGGGCCAATCTGAGCTTTTTCATATTGGGCTTATAAATTTTGACTAAATAAATTATGAAAAAACCCTCCAAAATCTGAGCTTTTTCATTCACGGTTGTTTGTACAATTACGTTACTAACCACGTGTTAGATTAAAAAATACCAAGAAATGTTACCAGCCACGTTACATTATTTACAGATAAAAAAACACGAAGTATATTTGTAAAAGGGATCTTTAGGTAAAAGCCACTAGCTAGTGACCACAATGGAGCACATCCCTACAGTCTTCTTCTTGCTTTCAACTCTACTCTTCGCCGTCTCCATCGAGTCCCTGAGCATCTATACGCGGCACTAGCTGAGTTCATTGAGCAGAACCCTGGTTTTGAACACCGACCGGTTTACTTCACCGGAGAGAGCTACGCCGGTAAATACGTTCCGGCCATTGGTTACTATATCCTTAAAGAGAAACCTAATGGGAAGTTGAATCTAAAGGGCCTGGCCATTGGAAACGGCCTAACCGACCCGGTGACTCAGGTCCAGACTCATGCGGTCAACGTCTATTACTCGGGTCTGGTCAACGCAAAACAGAGAGTTGAGCTGGAGAAAGCGCAGGAGATGGCTGTAGCTCTCGTGAAGTCCCAGAAATGGCGTGAAGCAGCAGATGCCAGAAACGAGCTATTGACGCTACTGAGTAACATGACGGGACTCGCTACGCTTTACAACACGGCACGTTCGATTCCGTACAGGTCAGACCTTGTGGTTGACCTTCTGAACCAGAGAGAGGCTAGACGGGTTTTAGGAGTGAGCGAAACGATTCGTTTTGAGGAATGTAATGATGAAGTAGAAGATGTGTTGCGGGAAGATGTGATGAAGAGTGTAAAGTTCATGGTGGATTACGCTGTGGAGAGAAGTAAAGTGTTGCTGTATCAAGGTATGTTGGATTTAAGAGACGGTATCGTTTCGACGGAGGAATGGATGGACTATGAATTGGTCGGGGTTGGGGATGTTCTTGACGGCGGAGAGACGGGTTTGGAGGGATGGTGACGGTGTAATCGCTGGGTATGTTCAGAGGTGGGGGAATTTGTGCCACGTGGCGGTTTCAGGAGCTGGACATTTTGTTCCGACAGATAAAGCTGTGAATTCAAGGGATATGATTGAAGGATGGGTTCTGGGAAAAGGCTTGTTCGGTGGTGATGATGTAAAACATTTGATTTCGTCAAAGCTTTACCATTCAATCTAATTAAGATAGTGTATTGTACAATTTCTGTATTAGTGAATAAGATTGTGATTCTGATTCTATTCTGGATTTTTGTTGTACACCAATTGTTCTCAATTTCATATTAGTACGAATTGTTAAATTTTTTGGTCCTCAGTTTCATCATTAGTCTGTTCTCTACAACAGTTACAAAGATAATGGTTGGGTAAGATTTAACTCAATTTATGAGAATAAGAAGATTTAACACATAAATGAATGATTTTTTAGAAACATGTAATGGCGATTGGAGGCGGGATTGTGATTGAGATTTCAAAGTGATGAGTAGAAAATACCCAAACACAAAGAAAACACATAAAACCCGTACTATGAAGCCATTTGGTTATATGGGAAGAATTAGGCAGGGCACCCCGTAGAAAACCTACAGGTATTTCAGAGCTATCGATCAAATCTCTCCCCTGTTTTTGCCTCTTTCCCAATTCAAAAAACATTCACGGTAACGAAAACCAATATAATTACGAAAAAAATGATACTCGTAGAGAGAACGTTAACAGAGAATAAGATGATCAATAAAAACGATGCCTCTGTGCTTAAGATTGAAACCAAACTGATCTAAACGCTAAAAACGGCTCTTCTGTAACCTATGAAACTTGCACCTTTTATACTGCGAAACTGGGACAGTTAGGGCTGACGATAGTTATATCTATGTTGGGCCTACTTGTAGAGTTAGATAACTATGAAGCCTATTGGGCTTCAGTGTATAATCCGTGTCCATTGTTCGGCCTACATAATATGCTCATCACATCACCATTATTTCTCTTACTATTTTTTTTTTCCTTTTGACATCACTTCACCATTATTTCTTAAATCAATATCATAAAAAAAAGTACGAAAGCAAGACTCATGATTTAATTTAATCATATGATGGCACTATTCGTTCGTTTTTTGGATGCAAAAAACATAAACAAGGATAGGTCAACGGATTGGTTGATGATAATAATTATGAAAAGAGTACAATGCGATTCGCATTCAATGATATCTCTAGATTAACTCCGATGTTGTACATAAATCTTGAATTCTTCCGTGTCGCCAAATTTGTAAAAGACGTGTAAAGCTGAAATTGAAAAGAAATTGAGGTGAAATTGGCAGGAACGTGATATGGTATTGGTGGCCCCATCAATGCTACGACAAGGTAACGCGCTAATCAATTTTTTAATTGCTTAAAGCCAAAGCAACCTTAGCCGTTTTATTAAAAAAATTATCCAAAAATTTCCTTTATAAATAAAACCCTCCGTCACACCACTTGTCTCCTAAGCAACAGAAAATGGAAGGAACAGTACTGACCTTACCGTCACCGCTCAGATTCAACCCATTAATGACGCCACAAAAGATCGCCACCGGAACCAAGAGAAGACGAACCACCGTGTGTGCCGACTACTACAGAGGAGGAAGAACAGTGGACGAGAACATGGTGGTCCTTAGGAAACGGATCCACGAGATAAAAATGGTTGAGCGCAACTACGAACCTCCTTCGCATTGGATGCATTGGGAGAAACGTTTATACTGCAACTATGACGCTACTATCTGTGACGTTATCTCTTTTCTCCAAACTTTTCTCATGAACTCTCGTCCCAGCGTCGCGTTTGGAACGTTGTTTCTCCTTCTCGTTAGCGTTCCCGTCTCCTCCGCAGTTTTTGCGTTTCGCATCTTCAATATAGCTCTTTGGCTTTTAGACGCCGGACACGTAGGGTGATCGTAATATGATCATCGTATGTTATTATTACCTTAATTGTAACTTTGTTATATTATCTGGTAATCAAATATTTTATTTTCAATAGATATATATAGAGAGAGAAGTCCTAAGACAACTAGAATTGAATTTAAAGAATCCTAGTTTCGTTTGGTTTGGGAAAACAAAAGTAATTAAAGAATCTTTTGTTTCATCTGATTTTGGGAAAACAAACTATTAATGGATCAGTATATATAATAAACTCAATGGGAGATTGATAAACGAGCTAGTAAACCTTAGAAAAGAGACGAGAGACAATGGATATAATTAGGTTACCATGCACATGACATTATAGAAGATATTCTTGAACGTCTTCCCGTAAAAACATTCATTAGATTCAAATCCGTTTATAAAACATGGAAATGCACTATCGACTCGCAACGTTTCCAGGAGAGAGACACATGATTCGTGGGCAATCACTCGAGGATCCCGATATCCTCCTTCACGAAAGTTGGAATCCATCCATAGATGCTTCCCTAGTCACATTGACGTTTGAGTCATCGACCCTTGGTTTGGGTTCGGTAAAGAAAAAATCAGAGGCATATACAAGATGGTAATGGTATATACGTACTAGAATGAAAATCATACAACGTGCGAGCTTTTCTCTTTTGACACCAAAACTTGGAAACACATGAGAATAACTCCTTTTTTTAAAATACTATGATCTTTCGAGAGGCCAGTCTATGTAGACGGATCACTTTATTGGTTCATCTAGGGGAATCGAGAAAGGGGTACGACGATGGAAATATTATCTTTTGATCTTCACACGAAGTTTTTAGAACCATGTCACAAACTCCTCGATCCATAGATCAGAATGAGCGGTCTCAAAAACCAGCTCTGCGTGTCAGCGCAGACGTGGACGGCAACCGAAGTAGATATATGGTTGTCAAATCCAATCGAGACATGGCAATACGCATATAGGATGGCTATCATTGTCTCCCTGCTTCTTCGTTTGGTGTACAAATCTGGTCGATCATTCCAGTCGCCGTTTAGGGCAAAAATAATAATAAGAAGAAGTTACTGGTTTATGCTTGGAACATGAATGCGTCTGGTTTACTGTTGTTTGATCGTTTTCAACCAGAAAGAACGTTTCCTAACTTTTGTTTATCATTCAGAAACGGAAAGACACCCACTTCTTATCTCCCAAGCTTAATCACTATTTAAACTTAGGCATAGTTAATTATCATCTACTATTAGTTGACTTATTTAGAAGTTGGATTTTTCTCTTCTATTTTTCTGCAGTTTTCTATTTCTTCCGTTCCATCATCTAAGGATTTCTCGAAATTTCCTTGTTTTTATTTTTCGGTTCCTTGTGATTCTGTTGCCGTCTGAATGTGGTTTAGTAGGTAGAAGTCGAGGGAAAAGGGATGTGTTTGATGTACGATTGATCCTCTTTTCATGACCTCCGAGAAATTGTTACTTGGAAGTTACGTCACCAGCTCCACTAACGCAGGATGAGCTGACCAGCTTCTCTGACAGGCAAGGCTCGAGAACATTGTAGTAATACCCACTTCCACGATAACGCAGGAGCAGGCTCTCTCTCTGTCCATTGGTGGCACCGACGAGGTCGATCCTGATCTGATACTTGTGAAAGGCAGGGGAGGGTCTCTGCTGCCGAGAGAAGATGGCTCAAGGAGCTTCTAACAACTTTTTGGTGATTGTGGACGAGTCAAGCGTATCGGTGGAAGCGGCTGGCTCTTCCAGGGTGGAGATCGTGCCCTTTTGCTGAAAGTTCACGGCAGAGAAGCTTTGGAACTGCGGCTGCACTGCAAAGCTCAGGGGATGGCATCTGTCACAGACAATGGGAACTATGTTGTAGATTTGTATTTGGACAAGGTGATTGGAAATTTGAGAGCAGCCAGTGATGCAATTCCGAGGCTTCCTGCGGTTGCGGACCATGGCATGTTTCTGGACATGGCTTCCATTGTGATCATTGTAGGTGAGCTTGGTGTTAAGATCATCAACAAAGAGAGGGAAAAAACAATTTTGAAGATGTACTAGTTTAGACTATAATATCGTTGTTTTGGTTTTGTGTCAACAAACACCTTTCACAAAGAAACCCATCCAAACCGAAATTAACAAGCTTTTTATGTATTAAAGTGGTGGCTACTCTACTCTTTGTCCAAGAAGACAGCTTGGGGTTTGACTTTTATGTGGCCAATAGACTAAAAAACCATTGATATAGAAGAAGCTGCAGAAGAAGATGGTCACAAAACAATAATAAAGGGTGGGAGCTATTCTGGTTTGATATTATAGATATAGAAGGGTGAGTTGTATATTCCAAAATTGGAAGAGAAGAATCTATACAATCTGTAAGAAGAGAGGAGAAAAAAAAAGAGACCTGAGGCAGGCGACTTTGGCATCTCAACCTCAACGCCTTTGTATCTGTTGTCTGTAAGTTACAACAAAAACAAAGATCAGTTTCAGAATGTTAAAATCGTGTGAGCTTTTTCTTTAAAAATTAGTTCATCTCTCCTTTTCCCTTTCGCTTTCACTATTACTGAATGTGTTCATAACCATATAGTTACTATTATATCTCTTTAGATAGTGCGGATTGTGGTAATACTTCCGGTTCTTCTGCTGCGTCCTCCAGTAGCAGGCGAGCGCCCCGAAAGCGCAACTTGCAAGTGCTATGGCCAATGCAGCTCCCACCGGTACAACCAGAGCATTGGTGGGCACTGCCATATCTTCTGCAGCTGCAACCACTTCCTCCTTTCTTGTACTGTCACCATTTTTCTTGTAAACAGAAACCAGTGTCTGTCCGTAGTATTTCTTCAAGAATTTGTAGACTTCATCATGATCCCAGTCAATGTTGCTCTGGGTGCTGGAAAGATAACACGACGGGCAAAGCTGTTTTGGTGGCCATATCGTCTTTGGGAACTTGGGGTCTTCTGTTCCTAGAGAAGCTTCGTCCTTCTTGAGTCTTTCATTGACCTTGTTGTGTGTGCTCCACAGCCACAAGACGATATCGCGAGCCTTTTTAAACAGAGTTTTGACGCTGTTAGTGAAACACAAGCTGTTAGATAAGAAAGGATGTGAAATTGAGTTAGCCAACCACCTAGATCTGTCTTTACCTTAAGCACATGTCGTGAAAATGCCTGCGGCAATCATCACACATGAAGAAGTTGTTGATGAAATCACAAATGGTCGTGAATGCAAACTGACTTTCTCCATCCTCAATCCTCACAGAAAGTGAATGCATCAAAACCCATAATCCGCAGCTGTAGTTAAATCATTTCGAAAGAGTTCAAATATTGGCGCTTACTGCTTGAATCGAAAGATCCTATCACCATACAAAATCTAACAAAAGACTACCTGAATCCCCTAGTTTCGTTCTTGCTACCACGGCAAAACATCTGCCAAATATGATTGTGTATAGAAAATAGGAACATCAGGTTTCTCTGCGTTCAAGAACAGGAAAAAAAGTAAGTGGTTGGTCGGGAGCACTCACGTAGTATCCATGCGGAACATCCTTTCCACATATATGGTAGTTTTGTAGGGTATCGTTCGCTCCAGATTCTTGGCTATAGGAGCATTCGCCTGATGGGCATAAATCATCAAAATTCATGAGAATTTCAGCACTTCCCTTACGGCACCTATAGAAATTTTCAACATTTGATTAGGCATGAGAGAAACTAAGTGATCAGCAAAACGTAAATGGAAATACGAAAGATGAGATACTACCTTCTTGAAGGGTGATGTGCCACTAAAAGCTGCAGAAACCTGATAAACGAAGTACCAGTTTCAGATGACTTGATTGCCTGTGGCCATGAACACTACTCATCAACAAGGCTGAAAGGCTTACTTACACAAAAAATAAACTAAAATAATAATAGCTCTACCTTATGTGTCAAAATGATATCAAACGCTTCTTCAGTTGCCTCCTCAATGTCGAATACGGCCTGAGATATCTGTGATATATGAACAACCAGCTCTATTTTTAGTCTGTTGGAATTAAACCAAATGCTACCATTATAGCAAAGTGGGGAGCAGAACACATTCTGAGAGACCTGTTCATGGTCAGATATATTTGGCAGATGCTCATTTCCAAATTTCTGATCATCCAAGCCATAAGAGCTGCCAAAATTTGACAAGAACACAGATTTGAGAGTAATATTAGCTAAACTTAAATGGTAGACATGAAATTTCAGTGCATGCATACCTGCCTATCTTCTTGTTGATCCATTTCAATAAAAGATCAGCAGTACGCCATTCATCGACAACGCTTATCTCATTTTTTTCTTGTTTAGGTTCCCAACTGCCACCAACGAACTTTTTGGGAGAGCCCCAAAAGAGCATTGGATAATGATTGATGGAGAACTTGTCACAAAGCTTCACATTCATCTGCGCTGCCAGAAAAGTCATAAAGAAACAATTAGAAAGAAAGTATTATACCACAACCCAATAAGATTTAGTTTTCAATCCCAATCTCTGACTCACACAATCCACATGAAGTAGTAAGAGAAACAGAGAAAGGAAAAAATAGGGCCAAGTACCTTTATTGCACAATCAACTCTGGTCATCAATACGAGACCAGGATGTATTGCATCTGCTCCATTGAAGAGCCTCGCAACTTTTTCATAATGTGGCTGCAGAGTCACGCATTGAATGTAATGAACAACATTGACAAGACAAGGCATTGGATAAGTAAAAGAGAAGACATTGAATGGCGTTGTTTACCTTGTAGTTTCTACATGCAGGACACCTGTAAGTTAAGATCAATGTCATTACGGCACAAACTCCTTTGTGAATAATAATAATTTAAAGACTAGGATGGTAAAGTTTAGTTATTTCCGGATAAGTCTCAGGGAATTTGAAAAACGTAAAGTCAAATTCGAATTTGTAGAACATTTCCAGAAGATCCAGGGCTAAACAAACAAAAAAGTGGAAACTTTTTTTTTCCAGATTTCTACGAGAAAGAGAGATTTAGGAAACTGACCAGTGAGCGAAGAACTCTAAAACGGCATATTTGGCGGTTGTATGTCGAAAAACTGAATCAAAGTTGGTAGCGTTTAATTCGACAGCGTAATCTTTCTGATCGGAGTTGTCAATGCCGATGTCCCGGAGAATCGAGCGCGATCCCGGGGAAAATGACGCCGCAGCTTCAAGGCTCACCAAACCCACGAACAAAAACAAGCGAATCAAAGACATCAAATCGAATAAAGCATAAAAAGTTGTAGCTCAGTAGCTTGATCCGAATGAGAGGGAAGATCTAAGAGAAAAAGGAGCTTCCCTCTTCCTTCCGTTGAGAAACGAAGGTCTCTGGTTATGAACGACGTCGTATAGCTTTGACCGGCGTCGATACTTGTTCTCCTCCGACTCCTTTCATAATGGGCCTAATTATATACCGTTATAGGCCCATTACTATTTGTATTTCCTTATTGACCGAAAAAAACACAAGTGGAAAGTATAGATAATGCTTAATTAATTACAAATAGTCAATAGTCAAACAAAGGTTGGCAATTTCGTTTTGAAATGGGTGGAACCGTTTTTATTATCCAATAGAAACTCATGTAGTGGTTTTACTGGAGATGTTATAGTTTTGGTTTGAACAAAAATATAAAATAAATTTGAGATTTGATAATTGTAGTTTAAAGAAATTGAAATAATGGTCCATATTTATATACAAACAAACATTGTTATAACGACAAAAAGCAATGTGAAGAAACGCCGTAGTGAAATAGGTCATGATGATAGTAGTCTACGCGCCACCGAGGGAGAAGACAAAGGGTAAGTGAAGAAAATGCTGAGTCAGCATAATCTTGGAAAATCGACAAAGTGACTCCAACCACAAGTCAACACCATGTGTCTTGATCACAAGGAGACACACATACACACACCTCAGACCTCACACATTAACAATTTAACACATAAGCTTTATAGTATTGCCACTTCTCTTGCACTTGCAGTATCAATTGTTTTGAGTGTCCTTCTTGGTAAGGGGAAAAATTGACACTTAAATGTATCTGATCATGTCATGTGCACATCCTCTACCTCTAATAATAATATCACTATACAAAATTCAAATACAAATGCAATAACAGGGTCCACGTGCATGAATTCATTTTCTGATACTATATATTGCATTCGCCTGACATAATTTAGCTTCCTGACTTGTGAGTATTATAATTGAGAACCATTCTAACGTACTATTGTCACACTCCTCCTGTCTCGAATTATGAAACTCAAAGTATGTAGCAAAAAATGCATACTCAAAAAAGATAAATCTTTGAATGTAACTCTCTCCATGGAAATATATATATAAAGTAAAATATGCTCTTTTCACATGATACTATTTCAGCTTCTAAATTTCTAAAACTTTGACACATCAGCACCACTAAACTAATTACCTTCTCTTCTATTCTTTTAAACTCTTACTAATTTTTTTAATAGGCCTACTCACATTTGAACTACATACCTAATTTTAAAAAGCCTAAAACACCACAGTTATATATAAGATCTCCACATTTATATATAGGAAAATCAAAAATAGAATTAAAGGCTTAAAATATTTACCAAAAAAGGGCACGAAACATTTTTTGTTAACAATGTCCACTGAATTTTAATAATATTAACTACTCAATTACATATTCAAATGGGTAAACTTTTATCATTTCTAAGGACACAACACAAAAATGAACAATGAGATCAGAAAACTATTTATTTAAAAAAATCATAAACAGAGAAACAAAAAATTAAAATGGTAAGCATTTCAAAAAATAAAGTAATTATAAACTAAATTGGACAAACGAGAAAGAAAAAAGGATGTAAACATTAAAGGAAGAAATGAAAAAATAGAGGGAAGCACATAACCAACACCACAAAATGTCTTAATACGTTTTAAAAATGATAACAGATTTAAATGGATGAGGTAAAATTAGAAACAACCTTCAAATCCAATGGAAATATAACAAAGGGCTTCTAATCAACTTCAATTACAACAACAAAACAGCAGATTAACAACTGCAGATTGTTTAACCAGGTAACAAACATCTACACGATTTTTACAAGACATGAATCTCAAGTTACTCGCTATCAACCCATTAGAAGCAATCAACAGATATCACCAACTTATGGAGAGATGTCTTAAGAGCAGCAACGAGGAGACACATTATATCAAAGGCATACAAGAATACTTCACCAAAACAATACAAACACATGATTGAAGTATCTAAAAGCATCAACACAAGGAACATAAGAAAACGATATTTATCTTTATGGAATAACAATGTTATGCAGTAGAAAATTTGACGAGGGGAAAACATACTTAGACAAACTGGTAATATTTAAGAAGGAAAGAACCAGTAAGAGTCAATCAAGTTACTGATGAATTGTGCCAATAGCTTCCTCTTCCCGAGGGATTAATATTGGCTCCAAGTTAGAACCGATAAGGTTCATCAGTAACCCATCACAATCTCCGACGTTAAATCCAACAAAAACAAGTCTTTCAAGACCAGCTAAGTTCGGGAGCACAAGAACATGTTCTAAGATTGATGAGAACTAAGTGAACCTTGGAAACTATGTTTCTTTACATGCAAAAATTCCAACAAATGTAAATAGAGGCTGAAACAGACACAAACATAGGAGAAGAAGGAATAAAAAAACTTGACAAAAACAAAAATTCAAGAAAGTGAATTAGAGGTGTAGGTCAAAGCTTCATAATCTTTTTAGTGGGGCATCAACCTCAAGGTCTAGGTGTTGGATATAAAGATCATGATTCATCATCTAAAACTGTGTTTGTTTCAGGTGGAAGATTACAAGACAATGGTATAACACTTATCTATCCTTATTCGATATATCATAATCTCTATATTACGGAGGAGTATAATTCCTGAATTGAGGTATTCAATCTTATATAGAAAATACACACACATTAATTGGATATATTAAAAATAGACAAGAAATTAGCAAACACAAATAATTGAAATAAAACCACTACACAACATAGCAAACGATTACAAAATTACTAATACTCACTAATAATAATCTAAATATCTAATCTAAACACAAATCCAAATCCCTCATCTAATCCCGCTCGAATGGCCGGTCGTTCACTAGTAAGTATTAAAAAAAAAAAAAAAAGATTGTACTTTCAATCTTTATTTTGTGAACTATAACTCAAAAATTAAAGGGTGAAATATTTACAGCCGTTCTTTATTTGTCCAAGTCTACTCAAAGAGAATTTTTATAAGTTCAATTTGAAGATTCCAATATGCTAGTGCCTAGTATATTATTTATCCCGCAGCATCACTATCCACCACCAGCATTAGTCTAGAGCTTACTAGGGCTCATTTTAAAAATACTGTACCCCCTTTTATTATGCGGATTTCTCACTTCTTCCCTTTTGTTTCAAAATCGTAACATGACCCAATACAATACAAATTTAGGACATCGTAATTTCTTTTAGATACAACTAATCTTGTAAAATTTAATTTTATATGTTTTTTCCTTTTGAAAACTTACTGTGAAAATTGATTTCTAACCAAAAAATAAGGGAAATAATCTCTTAGCTTACAAGTCGTTGAGTGAGTTTATTCAACAATGCAGAAGAGCGGGGCAAGAAGTAACGAATCATGGAGCATAAGGGTCGAATTATGCAAATAAAAAACAATATGAGGGTGCTTCCATCCTTTTATTAAAGAGTCCTCTTTAATTTACTAATCTCTCTCTTCTTCTTTCTTCCTCCTCTTCCTCCTCCTCATTTACTTAATCCTTTGAAACTCCTGAAACTTTTCAATTCGCATCCTCGTTTCTCTATCCTCTCTTCCTCCTTGTTGCTTTCATTTCGGTTCGCACGCTAATCTTCGCCTTCTTAGTTGGATCGTCCGTTTTCGGATTTCTCAACCAATCCGTCTTGTGCTTCTTTCTAAGCAGCTTCGTAATTGCTTTTGACAAATCTCTTGATTAGAAACTTTTCCGACGGGTGATTCAAGTACGAGTATTGAGAGGAGTGTGTGTTGTTGCTATTGAATCGATCGACGAAATCAGAAGCTGTTGTTTTTCGTTTTATCCCGGTTCATCTGTTTTGTGGTGTCTAAGTGAAGAAATAGATATGTTGAGAGCTGGGTTTCAGTTAAATCAGCTACAAAGAGCTCAAAGCGATGTCTCTTATGGCGGCAGATCGATTCACAATAAGGAACGCGAGAATGGGTTTGCATTGCAGTTGCAGAAAGAGGCGTCGTCAAGTAATGTGGAACGGTTTCTGAAATCGGTCACACCAACTGTGCCTGCCCATTATTTATCTAAGGCTTGTTTCAACATGTCAAAGTCAAAACCTTTTTAAAAAACAAAAACTTTTTTCATCTAATCAAAGGTGAAATTGATATGCAGACAACAGTAAGGGAAAGGAGAGGTAGTGATATTGAGTTGCAACAACCTTACTTTGTTCTTGGAGATGTATGGGAATCGTTTGCAGAGTGGAGTGCTTATGGCATTGGAGTTCCTCTCACTTTGAATAACAGCAAAGATCAAGTCTTTCAATACTATGTGCCTTCTCTCTCCGGCATTCAAATATAGGCTGATTTTTATTCATCTCTTCAAGCAAGGTAATAAGTGTTCAAGCTTCTCTGTTCATCTAGTTCTTGAAACCTGAAGTGCCTTGAGTTTAAAGGTCAAGTCTTGTCTTTCTATAAGAGATTTGGGGTGTTTATGTTTATCAATGTGCAGGCGGCTAGGTGAGGAGAGTGAAAGCGATTTCAGGGATTCAAGCAGTGAAGGAAGCAGCAGTGAATCCGAAAGAGGACTCTCACTCTCTTATCCAAAGGAGCAAATCTCTGCTGCTAGAATGGACCAAGTCTCATTAAGAAAGGAGCATCATGAAGACTCGTCAAGTTATGATGGCGAGCCTTTAAGCTCTCAAGGTCGTTTGATATTTGAGTATCTTGAACGTGATCTTCCGTACATCCGTGAACCCTTGACCGACAAGGTTTGTCTATTTTAACTATGAATATCAAGTTAGCAAGGCATATGCAAAAATCATGTTTATTGTCTCACATTTTGAAATAAATTTTGTATGGGCTACACGGGAGTTAGGTACTGAAAGCTGCATTAATTTATGTTTTGATCTTCTTTTGTATTCTTTTCTGTTATCAGATACTCCCTCCGTTTCAAATTAGTTGTCGTTTAAGGTTGTTTCACACATATTAAGAAAACATTTAATTTTTCAGTTTTACCACTAGTTAATGTTTATTTGATATTATTTCATTGGTCAAGACATTAAAACAAGAGGGACAAAGTTGGAAATCTTATCAAACATATGCATTGAAAACATAAAACGACAACTAATATGAAACGAGTTTTAAAATCTAAAACGACAACTAATATGAAACGGAGGGAATAAGTTTTACTTTCAAAAGCAAACACTTGAATAACATCAAAGATTTTTATATTAGTCAAACGCAACAACTCTTCCGTAGTTGTTCCAAAGCATCCATTTAGGACGGTCAACTAATTTGTAAAGTTCAATCACTGTGTAGCGACTGATCCCATTCTCGAATTTAATACATTACTTAATGGTCTACATAAAGGCAATCCAAATAGCTGTCTTATTCAATTGTTAACATTGCAGATGTCTGACATTGCCTCTAGATTTCCCGAGCTGAAGACACTGAGAAGCTGTGATTTACTACCTTCAAGCTGGTTTACTGTGGCATGGTATTATTTCTTTGTTCCATATGTACGTGCTTTGTTCCGCATTGCCCCATCGTCTCTCTTAGAAATCCATTGCTATACATTTTTGTAGGTACCCAATTTACAAAATACCCACAGGACCGACAGTCAAGGATCTGGATGCTTGTTTCTTGCCATATCATTCCCTTCACACACCCTTTCAAGGTAGGATTGGTGTTGAGCATTGTTTATACAGTAATAAACTATTTCATTCATTCTAACTATGGTCATATCGTCAGAATATGTATATTTCATATGTTTCAAGAATACAGTTTTTGGGTGAAGATACATTCACTATTTATCTAAATCTGTCTAGCTTCGCCTCTTGTAGGTCCAGGTGTTACAACAGCGTCTATGTGTGGGTTGCAGCCAAGGGAGAGTTTTGAGAAGATGGAGCTGCCGGTCTTTGGCCTCGCCTCATACAAATTGAGAGGTTCTGTATGGACAGGCTTCGGAAACTCTGGACACCAGCTCGCCAACTCCCTCTTCCAAGCCGCAGACAATTGGCTGAGGTTGCATCAAGTCAACCATCCTGATTTCATCTTCTTCTGCCGCCGATGATATTACGATTATACTATGATGACGAAAAGGATATAGGAAAGTTATAAAAAGGAACTCTTTATGATTATTGTACTGAGGAAACCATACATATAGGATGCCGTCAAGGTTTTCAGCTGAGAGCTTCTGTAAATATACCACAGAATGCTAATTTCCTTTTTTATGTGTAACATTGTTTTTGCAATAAAAGCTAATAGTTAAGGAAAAAGGAAGATTCAGTGGTCCTATCTGTGGGTTCTACTTCTAGTAGCTTCCTCTTCATGGCATCGGAGCAAAGACGAGCCATCATATGGTGGAAGGAAAGCAGATCAGAGAGCCGCTCGGCTGACAACTTGTCCATTGCTCTCTCTTGCTCCTCTTTCCTCTTCATCCTTTTCATATACACAGACGAGTTCCTCACCGTCGCTCCCATTTGCTTCAGCCTATTCTCTTGTTGCTTGCTTAGAACCGTGTTTGCCTGCGTATTTCATTCAGCCATGTCACAAAATCCAATATTCAATGGCCAGTATATAAGCCTGTGTGTAAACAAATGAAATTTCTGACCTCAAAAAGCTCAGCTCCGGAGAAGCTTTTGACTAGCGTTGTCTTCTTCTTCATCTCCATCTCTCTTGTGTTTAGTTGTTTCTTCTGAAATGCGATCACAGCTTTCACAAACTCCTGATAAGCAATAGCGCAGCCCGGATAATCAAACTCATCAGAGCCTGAAAGCCTCATCCTTTCTGGATGAAACTGCAGACCCATCAAGAACTGTCCTTCCTCTGGATCATATCGATCCGGATCATAGAACCCTTCAATCAAACCATCAGGAGCGTATGCCATCGGCACAAAACGCTGTGCCAGTCTCTTAACACCTTGATGGTGATACGAGTTCACCATTATCTCCATCTCCTCGAACCATTTATGCAACGGCGTATCCTCCAAGATTCTAGCCTCGTGCCTGTGCCCATCATAGTTGTTGTAATCTATATGCTTCGTCGTACTCGTAGTTATAAGTTCCTTGTCTATGTCTTGGTAGAGAGTTCCGCCTGCGGCAACGTTGAGAATCTGAGAGCCACGACAAATGCCCAAGAAAGGAATGTTTCTTTCGAGACAGAGTCTTGTCAGAGTCAGCTCAATGCTGTCTTTCTCTCGGTCGATGGCCATGTCCTCTGCGTGCACCTTCCTGATCTCCTCTATTTCCTCCGGCGAGAGTCCTGGGAGCTCGGCGTCAGCGTAGAGAGAAGGGTCGATGTCTTCTCCTTCGCAGAGGAGGACGCCATGGATAGGCTCAAAACTCTGGAGCATAGAGTGGATCCCGTTGACACGTGGCACGATGATAGGGACTGCGCCAGAGGAGACGATGAGATCGAGATGGTACTCTCCTACGAAGTCCACGAACTTGTTTTTGCGGAGAGTACGACGAGAGACAATGAGAACTCTGGGAAGAATCGTGGACGAGAGATCATTAGCGACAACCATTTCTAATTAATTTGTAATTTTTATGTCTTAATGTCTTAATTCTCTTTTTGTTTGTCTGTTTATGTCTTAATTCTACTTCTTACTTCTCTTGTTCTTATTTATAGATTGGAATGGAGGCGTCGAGTCGCAGCGTATGCGCACACTTAAGCTGACGACGCACACTTCTATTATCTCTGTACGTTTTTGGTCAAACCTTTCTGATTGGATACTGACGTGGACTTCTTAGGATATTCCAAATTATCCCTCTTTTTATGTTAGGTTATTAAAAAAACTTTCCATTCCGGTGTCGGATGGATCAGATTAGGGGTTTAGAAAGGATCTAGATATGAATAGATGACTCATGATTCATTGATCTGTAACAATATTAGGCAGGGGATAACATATCTGTCTTCAATTATTATCTTATATTTTCTCTGTGCATGTCTTTGGTATTTGGTAAGCGTTGAATTAATTATGGATACCACGTTTTGCGTTATGTTATTAAAATCATCCTAATCAGCTCTGGTTTAGTCACTCATACGTGTAAGATAACCTCTTAGACTTCCAGAGTCCGCGTTGAACACATTTCTATGAAACATTTAAATGGAGTCTCACTTTTTAGGGAATCCTCACAAAAAAAAATTATATATATATATGTATATATATTTTAGTTGACGTCAAATAGTCAAAAAAATATATATATATATATAAATGATGAGTAATGTATTAATTTTCGTATAAATATTTGATAAAATATTGTGTGGATCTCAAATTATTATTATTTAAATATTACAATATTTTATTTAATTAAAAAGAGAAATTTAAGTTAACCTCCTTCTTTATGTGACTTCTATTTTTTTTTCTCTTCTTTTGGTTTTAGAGAGGTAATATTTTCTCAAAAAAATCTGAATCGTTAATTTATTATAAGGCAAAAAGCTACTTGAATTTTCTTGAGAGAAAAGAGAAAAAATCATGGTTAAAAATCTAGATTATACAAGTTTGAAAGATGATTTCGCAGAGAAAAATAGAAGAAATATTGTTTTTAGAAGCTTTAAATTGTTGTTATTTTTTAAAGATATTATTGTAGTTTTGTTTTTAACTTTAGTTTTGTGGAGACTGAAATTTTTGTTTTTTTTATTAAGTAATTGAAAAATTATTTTTTCGTTTGGGGCCCCAAATTTTTCAGGACCGGCTCTGCTTCCAACAAATCCATCATATAAATGAAAATATAAGAAGTGATCTCCATTGTTGCTGGCAGAGTTGAGCTTTCATGTTGGAAACTCTATTCGGATATCCCTTGCTTTTCATTTCTGAGGATTATTAGCTTATAAATATATATGATTGAAACCGAATCCATCGATCCTATTCAGCTCATACTACACACGCACTTGAGTTTGAGTTTCTAAAAGTAAAACCAGTCAAAAAAATTTGTTCACTCCATGTCTCCATGTTCTGCGCTTCGCATATTCTGACGTCTTTACCTCCAAGAATATATCGATCAAGTTTTGTTTGCTCAAGCATATATCAATTAAACCATGACAATATTAAAGACCAACTTTACCATTACTACATTCTTATGAGAGATCAAATTTGACGAGTTTTTTCACATAATTAAAAATGTAAGCATATATCGTCTTGTTTGTGGTTCTTTTTACTAATAATCGTATTAAAATCTTCATACGATTTTTGTTTGTTCCGGTTCCGATTCAAGATTCAGAAATTGAAACTGACTAGGAAATCAGAACAAAGAGTGGAGGGAGAGGAGAAGCTTCATAGTTATTAGACTTGAAAGGCAAGTATAGCATCGTTTCGTCATGTGATTCTCAGCCGCTCCACTCTTTCTACGAACTCCCTGTTAAATTACAACGATGTCAACACATATAAACACTTTATTTCAGTAATTTACAACTTTGTTTATAGAAAGTTTCAAGGACATACTTCCATGGAACATCTCCAGCATTCCTCCAGATACCTTCTTCGTCTCTATAGACCAAAGAGAAGTCAGACTCTATCTGGAACAACCTCAATCCCGACCCACTCTGCATCCCTGCAGATTGCAATGATCATCCGGCATAAGCCTATTAGGAAAATTAAAACTTACTCATCTTTGCATCCCAATTATGCATTCTAAGGATGGGGAAAACACAGGAAAAAAAGCTTCCCATCAAAATCTTACCAAACATGTCCTCGAGTTTATGAGCAAGAGTTAAATAGCGCCTCCATGATCAAGAACACAGACCTTGCGACCTACCACAAACCCATCCATGGTGACCTTTACATAAACCCGCTTCCGTCTGCCTCCTTCATTACTCCAATATTCTTTACCACACTTTCCATTTCCAGTTTCGTGACTCTCCGGCAGAAAATTGTTACAGCTGGACTGCGACCCATCTGTAACTTCTCTGTACCCTCTCAGACCTATTACTATGATTCACGCATAATCAAAAATATTAAAAAGAAGAAGGATATTGCTTGCTTTGAAAGTGAATAAATGATTAAGCACAAACACTCTTGCCCACTGGGGGGGAACTATTGTTATGATTCATTCAAAACTGAAATAGAGTACGACCTAGAATGGTCATACATATAAATATATAGTAGTAAACAGCACACAACGTTTCAGAGTTGAGAAAATCTTAGGAAACATGTTATTCACTTTGCGCACAAAAAGCTACTTGTCACTTAAATTATATATTAGCTGTAATTAGGAAATTCTGACAGAACAGGCTAAGAAGCTCACTTTGGCCAGATGTGTTGTAAGTCTCATGTTGTATGGTTCTAAGGCTGAGACCTAAATCGATTACGCCGCCACACTCCACGGTCTGAGAGTAGTATGGATGATACTTGAAAGAACTTGGAAAAACACCTGGTGGGTCCATAGTTGCTTTCTATAAAAAATGTAACAGAACAGAAAAAAAAAATGGAATAAAAATGCGAGTTGAATGATGTGGATTTATAGCAAGCAGCTAAGGCTGAAAGTGTCAGGAGAGTTAAGAGACATAATTGCAGACAGGGAAGAGACAAAAGACAAGAGCCCATTAGGCCATTACCAATCACGCAAGGATCAGTTTGTGGTCTTTTTGTTGTTTGTCTGACACCACTAAGTGCAAGGGATGGGGAGGTCATCACAGGTTCAGATTTTGTAACCCATACATTTCTGCAATATTTTTTAGTGAGCCAGCACAAAAACCTGAAATTATCCAAGTCAAGATTGTATACTAATCACATCAGAGAAATCTCCATCTAGTGAACTGTCTCAATGATATCAGAGTGTCGCCAAGTCAATGTCTCACCTTAAAACCTGAAACCACTCAACATCAAACATGTTACAGATGAAATAGACAAGATCGTGCTCTGCAAGATAAGAATCCAACGAATTAAAGTGTAGACAGAGAAAGAGAAGAACTCAGTATGGTCTTACATGATGGTAGAAAGAAAATATCTTTCAAGACAGAGCTCTGTTGTTAAATACTAGACAATTCAGCTTTATCACTACATCATGTCTCCCCACACCATACTGAGAAGTAGGGCTGTGTGGTTGGTGGATCCAAGACAGAATATATACACATGAATCAATGTCTATACAATTGCTCTCATGGATAACTTCAGCCCTCCAAAAGAAGCAGTACAAGGGAACACACCCATTCTTCTAAAGATAACTTTTCAAATAAAAAGCTAGTTTCCATAACAAAACAAGGGAAATCATCACAATAGACACGAGCTTCCAGCACCTCATTTGATGCTTTTCCTAATTCACAGGTGTATGACTTGAAAAAACTGTCTCCTAAGATAATGTACAATTTGCCCGGATAATAAATGTACGTGTCTTAAACAGGAGCTTGTACTACATACACTTCGTAGGTACTCACTGGGCGCTGCCTTAGAGCGACGTCTACATGCGCATATTGCTAGCATGCAAGGAACAGAAAATCCCGGAAATTTTCACTTATGCGGAATCATGGTTGCTAAGAAATTCAGTTATGCAAGGATAGACTTGCTCCACTGCCTGCAGTGAGATTATCAGAGAAACAATTGAGAAAGAAAACAAGCACGCACATGAAATGGTATTGAACAAAGTTCCAACAAGGGAGACCTAGAAACGAGCGAGGAACAACATACCAGTCGTCCTCCAACTAAATCATAGTGTGCATAATGTGGTCCGTCTGGTTCTCCAAGTAATTTATAAGTGACCAAGTTCTCGGGAAACAGCTTAGCGGTGTCTGCCATATTCACAAGCAATTGTAATTAGTTATAATAGTGATAAAATGTATGTATGATTGAGCATATTAAGCAACTATGTATTAAACAGATTAACATTTAATCTGGTGTGTGTGGAAAGCATCATAAAAGTTAATCCATCTATACCTTATACAGCCTCTCAAAACAGTTCGGTAATAGCATTGTAGAATCTAAAATGAAATGCATATCTGGGCATATGCATGGTTTAATGTATATACGATGTATAGCTGTTCACCTATGCAAAATTTCATAATAGACATTAATCCAGTATACCTTCCACAGCAGCAGGGGGACAGATCAAGTCCCGATCACCTGCAAGAGCTAAGACAGGGACACTAGTTCTGGGAAGATGATCCTTGTAGTAAAATTTACCACTACGATCACGTAAGCCTCCCTCTCTAAAGGCTGTAGTCAGCTGAATAAGAAGTTTTGCAGGTATGGTACCTAGAGGTTGAAACAGAGAAACTCTTTTAAATCACCATAAATGAAGCAAGAAATAGAGGAACCAACTATCATTTACATCATCATCTCATGGCAATTCATATAAGCATCTAATAGTAACTCTTCAACATTTTATTTTTCATAAGGTGGATATATTTCTTTTCCAACCAAACCACATTTGGAAATGTGGCACTAAAAACTCACATGCTTAAATAGTTAAATGGAATAAAATATTTGTACTTACAGAAGTTATTCAAGACAAGCTTTTGTAACATTTCAGGGTGCATCATATCCGCCGCTGATATCAAATCGTTAAGCCAAGATAATACATATGGAGGGCGTGCCGAAAGAGGATAAGCTGCAGCCAACAGAGCGCCCAAAGGAACAACTGGAACACTCAGAGCTTCTGCAGGATCGGCCTGTAAAAGAAGTTTCTAGTAAGTTTCCCACAGAAGAACTTAGTGGTGAATCAATTCTTGTAGAAGGAACCAACGCAGAGTGATATAACCTAAATTCACATACAAGAGGCAAAAGCAATTTGAGGGCAGAATCTGAAGTTGTGTAATCAACCGATGATGCCAAAGTTGCCACAGCTGCCAGGGAAGGTTCTCGTCCTTCAAAAGCTAACCAAATGGAATAGAGGGAACGAGTGGCGGATTATATATGAGCTTCTGTTTTCAGGAAAATGAGATCTAAGCCAATATAGAGATGTATATTAACTTACCGCAACGTGACACCATTGCATAGAGTAGGATACCTCCCATGGAGTGCCCAATTGCGAATAGTTTACCATCCTTGGGCTTGCTTTGAGCTCTTACATACTCAATCTATATAGAAAACCAAAACCGGAACATCCAGTACAGTAAAAAATCCCAAAACGATTATGCTACGGATTCAGAAATATCAATGTGGCCTCACCGCAGCAGGGACATCCTCTTCCAGGTAGTTATCAAAATCCCAGTCATATTTAATAATCAAATCCAGTTGCTTCTGAAAATCTTCAATGGTTGCAGTGAGACGCTCTTGCAAATCAATCAACTGAGGAGAGACAGACCTTTGACCATCGTCGAAAAGATTCACAAGGCGCTGTGCCAACTCTCTGGTTTGGTAAACAAGTCCTGATTTTTGCCTTGACTCTATCAAACTCAAAAGCTTTGATCTTATCTCATTAAAGCGCTCGTACAGCTGCGTATCATCTAAAAGCATTGCAATTTTGTCAAATAACTTAGCAGACATGAACACTGACTGACCTTCACTGAGAAAGCCAGAAAGCCTTTCTGACAAACGCATAAAAGTTGATGTCAATCTCGCCACAAGTTGTGATTCGTCCCAAGCCGAGGCTTCACCAACAACTGAAACATCAGACCCTGGTGCATTGTCCACAATATCAGTAGGCTGCTTTTCAGCGGAAGAAGCTTCTCCAGCTGCAGCTTTAGCAGTAGATTCTATCCGATGGGACAATTCGTGAGCAGAATCCTCAACATCCTCGAGATCAGATACTCGTGTACTCAAACCGGCTCCACGAACCTCGAGAATCCACGTCTCAAATCCCTGACCAGCCATGTGTCTTGCAAAAGAGCACTGCATGACATCAACCGTGTTAAATTGGGAGCTTCTGGTCAACAATAAATCTATTTCCTCATCGAAATGTACACTAAGACTCATGTCATTAGCATGAATATAGACCTTGATGAAACAGATTGACATTAAAAAGGAATGCAAAAAAAATGAAGGAAACATACACCAGGAGATAGATCATATCCAATGGCATTAGTTCCAACTCCAGATAAAAGCAAAAGCGGATGATTCCTCGTCGGGGCCTGAGAGAAGAAACAATTATGTATCACCAACAAGATAAAATAAAAAAATTGGAGATGCAGAGAATGGTGATTGGTGAATTTGAAAACCTGAGGGGAAGGCAAGTAGCGCCAAAGAGCGAGTCGCCAATCGCTATTAGGTACGGAGACGTAATGAAGCTCGTCAGCAGTGCAAAGCGGCGGTTTCGTAGGGAGCTTAACAGAGGACGAGAAGGCTCTCGGTTGAAACAGCGTCGTGCGGTGACGGAACGAAGGAGTGACGATGCCGATGTGGCGGTGGAAATAGACGGTGGAAGAAGCTAAGCGAAGAGCCGAGCGGATCTCCAAAGGGAATTGAGGAGGCATGGTGGTCATTGCACAGACTCTGCAGATTTGGATAAAAATGGTTGATCGGTTCACTCCGGTCGTTTTAACTTTAAGGATCTTCATTCATCTCCGGTACACGTGGAGAGACGACCAGTGATGAAGGTGTGACTTTTTTTTTTTGTTGACCGCTAATATTTTGGGCCCGCGAAATTGCAAACCCAATTTCATAATTAGATTTCGTGTTTCTCCGGCCTTTGGTGGTGCGTTGAAGGCAAGGAAGGTATAGTGAAAACTGTAAAGGAAAATTTGTCGAATCATTTTTTTTTTGTTTGGATATTTAACTGATAAAACTATCATATTGTATATCACTTAGAATCTATTTAAAATTTTATTAAATATTTTTTTTTATTAATAAATAGAAATTTGATTACCCAAAAAAAACCGTAGATGTAATTAGTTATCATCTTGATTATTAATTTTAAATTTACTATATAGTAGTTAGATTTGATCCAATCATCATATTGATTTAGGTTTAGTCATTTTTCTATTTAAAGTTCACTAAATTTGATGTAAAATTGAACATTTACAACCAAAAAAACTTACAGTTAGAGATAATTTAACTTTATTTAATAACTCCTTTTGTTATATTTGTTTCTATATCTTGACACGATTGGATCATATTGGATCAATTATCTTGTGAATAGATAAAAATAATTAAATTGAGTAGTCTCTATTATTTTTGATACAAAAAAACATAAAAGCTACTAAAAGCAGAGCCTGCAGAGGTCGCTTTTTCTTTATGAGCTAAACGCAACTTTATTTTTGCAAATTCTCCCGAGAAAACCCAAAGAGATTATCCGTTTCCCGCTTCCTCCATTCCTATCTTCCCCAACTCGCGCGACACAGAGAGTGTAGAAACGCTTTCCCGTGCGTTTCCGGCGTCGGACTTCCGCTTTTCAACTCCACATCTCTAACGCCAAAGGTACACATTCATGGGAGTTTTGAAACGCAGGTTGATAATGGAATTTAGCTACTCTAGCATTTCTGTTAGTGGCCATAGTGCATTTGATTTGTTAATGGTATTATTATAGCCAGACTTGAAAACATGATAGCTCTTGTTGAGTTGAAGCAAAATTCACGCACCAATTTATGCATATTTGCTTCTCTTGTGGAGTTATAGATTAAGCATGCCTGAAATACAATTGGGTGTTCATACAATAAGATCTCATGGAGTCACAGTCGCGAGATTCCACATGCATGACTGGCTCATTCTTCTGCTGCTTATCGTCATCGAAGTTGTTCTTAATGTCATCGAACCATTTCACCGCTTCGTTGGAGAAGATATGCTCACTGACCTCAGATACCCTCTGCAAGACAACACAATTCCTCTTTGGGCTGTCCCGGTAATACTTTATTTACAAGAGTAAATATCTTGGAACTGCTTTATGTGATTCGTCTAGTCCTTACAAATGTTTGTTTGTCATGACAGTTGATAGCGGTTGTGCTCCCTTTTTTTGTCATTTCTGTTTACTACTTCATCAGAAATGATGTTTATGACTTGCACCATGCAATATTAGGTAACCTCTTTCTTCTTCCAATGGTGCTTCATATATTTCAAATTCTTAGTAGCTACTCTTATGTTTTAATTAAGGTGTGTTCTTGGATCTTCAGGGCTTCTTTTCTCTGTACTCATAACCGCTGTTATAACCGATGCTATAAAGGACGCTGTAGGTCGACCTCGTCCTGACTTCTTTTGGCGTTGTTTCCCTGATGGTATTGGGGTAAGCACCTCATCTCCTTGCTTACTCTTATAATGCTATCGTGGATAATCTGTAACCTGAATGAAGTTGTGGTTTTCCATGAACTTTCTAGGTCTTTCACAATGTCACGAGGGATGTTCTATGTACTGGAGATAAGGGTGTGGTCAAAGAGGGACACAAGAGCTTCCCCAGCGGGCATACATCTTGTAAGTGGTTATCTTTGTGCTTGTTGTGCCATGAGTGAAACCTATGTTGTAGAATAAGACTTAAATCATGTAACCTGCAGGGTCGTTTGCTGGACTAGGATATCTAGCACTGTATTTGTCTGGGAAAATCAGGGTGTTTGACCAGAGAGGGCATGTTGCAAAGCTCTGCATTGTGATCCTACCTCTACTGGTTGCAGCATTGGTTGGTGTATCCCGAGTTGATGATTATTGGCATCACTGGCAAGATGTGTTTGGAGGAGCTATCATAGGTTTGTTTTCTTAACAAATACGTTCAACATTACGTGAAACGTAAATTTCAAAAAAAAAAAAAAAAAAAAAAACATTACGTGAAACACAAAACTGATGATGGAGTGACACATTTTTTTCTTGCAATGTCCAGGATTAACGGTAGCCTCGTTTTGTTATCTTCAATTTTTCCCTCCTCCATACGATCCAGACGGTTTGTTACTTGGAGCCCTCTTCTTCTCTTCAGATAAATTCACTCTAATTGATAGTAACGAACACTGATCTCAAAATGGATTGCTTAACAGGTTGGGGACCTCATGCGTACTTCCAGATGCTGGCAGACTCGAGAAACGATGTCCAAAATTCAGCAGGGATGAATCATCTAAGCGTGAGGGAAGCAGAGCTGGAGAATGTGTACGTTGATCGACAAGAGACTTCCATGGAAATATCAAGAAGCAACACGAGGGACACCACCCGTATGCTTGAGAGCCGCTAAGTCAACTCTGTCTTCTAGTCGTCACTTGCAGTCTTTGGTGTTGTATTTGGGTTAGGCAT
This sequence comes from Cardamine occulta, assembly GCA_028015245.1. NCBI lineage: Eukaryota > Viridiplantae > Streptophyta > Magnoliopsida > Brassicales > Brassicaceae > Cardamine > Cardamine occulta. Next base: position 22,293,167 of record CM051364.1, on the reverse strand, counting down.
CGATTTAGGTGGCCAATATTTGTTGGAAGCCCTTTAAGCTAAAATCAGAGGCCCAAAATTGAAAACGATATATGGACGCTAGAAGGAGGGCATGAACCTCCGACCTTGTGGTTAACAGCCACACGCTCTAGCCATCTGAGCTGTTCCAGCCATTTGCCTATATTCTACCGTATTAATTTGTAAAATCGAAGCGACAAGAGTACAACGCATATTACGGAATCATGACGACATCACTAATAGTAATACTGATTATTAATCTCCGTCAATCACATTATATGAAATTGATGATGGAAGAAAAGAAAAAAAAAACTCTTCGTTCAACGGCATTGGCACGTATGTTACATCAATACATCTTATTTGTTTCTTGTCAAAAGGTAAAATCCGAAAGGATATTTGTGGGGATCGAGGCCCATGCGCCCCTTGCAGAATGACCCAGGCCGTTAGGCCATTTCCTTAATTTTAGGATATCAATACTTTCTTATTTACAGTTCACACCCTTTTCTCCCTTTGAGTATCCAATGATTGCTTTTTTCTATATTTTATGGCCTTTTTAACGAGCTAAATTTTAAAATATGAGTCATTTTATTTAGGCTTTTGATGACTTTGTCCAATGAGAGTTTTACTCTATGTCTTGGATTCCTCTTTAAAGTCATACTTTTTCTCCCCCTTTAACTTTTACCTTTGTTGAATTATGCAGAATCTTTACTACTTTGTAATTAAAAAGAAAACGCTATGGGATTTTAGATATTAATATGTAACCATTTTAATTAATGTGTGTTAGTTGGTTTTCTGGCTAAGTAGCTGTTTAGTGGAGAGTTTTAATTTCACCATTCTTGTATACTTTAAGGACACTAAGTAACAATGCAAATAATATAAAAGATAATTTAGATAGTTCATTTTCATCATAAAATGTCTTATTTTTTTTTTATTTTTTTTTTTGTAAAAAGCATCTAATCCTGATTTTCGTTTTTTTTATATAAAATTTTAAGTCTCATTATTGATACTATTTGAAAACTCAAAGTGGAATTATATGATTATGGCTTAAAGCAATCCCTTTTGACTTCCATGAGACACATCCTTCTTCTACTAATAGGAAAACGATAGTTTATTTGTGTTGTATACAATACCTATTACATTTTCATTATTTAGATCATCTAAAGTGGCGATCACTGAATGACGCAGAAAGTGGCGTTGTGATGATGTAACTCAGTCTAATCTGAGTAGTGCGGTGTGTGAATGGCCAGGATCGAGGGAGGCGTATACGTGATCCCACTTACGGGGCATAATGGAAATATTACGTAAGAATGGAGGGTCAACGTAAATAGATATAAAGGTGTTACCTTTTTGTCTATTTAGTCACTAAAAAGTAAAGATGTTTGACAAAATTTGACAAAAAAAAAGTTTACGACACTATGAAATTGAGACCCACCTGTGACTACACCACCATGTGCACGTATTCTCCTCAGTTTTCTGGTTTTCTAATATCTTTGAGTGCCTTTCAAAATGAGATTATGATCAGAAAGGCTACACCACTGATTTTAGTTTATACGTTTGAGATTAATTAGTGAATCTATGAATAGATAAGCTTTGGGAATCGGTGGGAATATTAAGATGGGTTGGGATTTGGAAAATGGGTATGTACATTGAGCGGTGAATGAGTATCACAAATAGCACACAAACACATACATATGCGTGTGTACAATATAAAGAGAGCGTACGGCGACATGATGACCAAATGAGAAAGCCCCATTTAGTTGTCTGCTCATCCCTTAACATCCAAATCTATGTTCATTGCTCGCCTCATTTTCTTTTGTTTTTATATGCAAAAATTCTACTCCTTTATATAAAAAATTAAAAAAAAATAGCACTAAGTAGAAACATCAGTGATAACTAGTACGTAAGATGAAATGCAATGACGAAATAACAGAATATAAACTAGCGGAAAATACGTGAATTGGACGAGGAATAATCACAAAATGCTATTATTTAAAAAATACAATGATTAATCTACATGATGACAATTTTGATGAATTTTCATATTTTCTAGTTAAATTTTTAAGACGTAAAAAAAATGAATGATAAAAGAATTAACAAAATCACGTTTTTAAAACATAAAAACATGAATACGATTTATTACTGTATAGTGCAATCGAATAAAAGGAAACAAGGAGGAAAATTTGTACCAACTTTATGTATTTGTGTATGAAACAACTTAAAAAGAGAGAAAGAGAGCATTTGGTATTTTGGTGTAGTGAGGAAAAGAAGGAAGCTGCACAACACTCAAAGCCAAGACTATTCCACTATCTCTTCCATCTATACGTGCCTTTCTATGCATCATAAGCACTTCACTAATTAATCTAATCTCATTATCTATTTTAATTCCAACAAACCATGCTTCCTCTCAAAACTGTAAAAAAGTGTTTTAGGGAAAACATACATACCCAAGAGGCTCGGTGATCGAAGTTATTTATAATTCTTTCACATCCCCCAAGTTTTTTTTAAATTTCACATTTACCCTCAACGTCATACTAAACTCCAAAACCTTCCCCAAATCAATCACTTGAATATCATTGCTAATACACAATCATATTACTTTTTATATAAAAAAGGGGGGAGGGACATAACCTCCTTGACCCTTTATATAAGACCCACTCATCATTCCATCCTTTTGCACATTGCCTAGCTATTATATCGATCTTTTTCTTCTTCTTCTTCTTTCATTTGCTGCTTTTATATATATAATCAAAAGTCTTTGCTTCCAGAGGTCAGTTATGGTGTCTACCGAAGAAGACGAAGTTCGGAGAAAAAGGAGATGGAAGGTGTTTTATATATGAAACAATGAAGACAACATTTTATGGATGGTTTGAAGAAAGATGGGCTTTGCAATAGTTTACGCTCTTTCATAGAAATGTATCTCTAGGAAGAGCGAGATTATTGCATTGCTTACTGCTGGGGAATTGAAGGTTACTGGTCCGATTTTTTTTCTTTACCCGAAAAAAATCAATTCTTATATCTTTTACTTAGTATTTGTGCGTGTGTGTATGTTTAATCCACGATTATTTCTATGTTATGTTATGAAAAATGAAGAGTGTCCTTGTAGTGATTGTATCAACTATATAACAAAAGTTACTTTTCAAATAATAAGAGACTGTAGTGGCATACTGGCATTAATATCAAATAGATTATGAGTTGAATCTTGAGGAACTTTTATTTAATCACCAAATAAAACTCTTATACGACGTTTTGTATTGGTGAGATAACCTAAGAAAATCAATTTGATAGTGTTCGATTATTATTATTTTTTTTTTTTTGATGATTTATACAATTTGATTTGAGTTAAAAGGCTCATCATGTAAGCGGCCCTATTTTTAAGCCCATACTTTTTTGTTTGTAATGGTTACAAACTAATAAGCCCACACAGTTCTCCAAAAAGAGAGATTCAATTGGATCCACGAGAGTTAACTAGTGTACCCTCTCCACTCCTTCAAATTCCAAACTTATACAAATGGAAATTAGAGATGAAACGTTGCAAACTGAGACTGGAATATAAAATCTTTTCAAGTCCTTGGAGTTTGATAGTGGCCAACTTGTATTAGGGGCGAATCTTCAACAAATATTTCACCGTGGTTAGGTAAATAAAATTCACTCATAATTCAGAAATTTTCCAAAACCTCATTGGTTCGTGAAGCGATTTCAGTTTCTTAACATATTGAGAGGTAGTGTTATCATTTATCAATCACTCAACTAATTCCCCCAATTCTTTTTTTTTTTTTTAATGTAAACAAAGGCACAACCAAAATTTACAGAATAAAAGTGCGAAGATTATTTGAAATAAATGGAACATTGATCTTCTCCATTTATACTCAAAATACTGTAAATAAGGAAACCAAAGTTACAAACGGGTAGTAACAAATTGTATATTCAAAATTTACAAAAACGAAATTTGGAAAATTGAAAACACACACAAAAAGGTCAGATGAAAGACCTCAAAAACATCCGAGAAAAAAAGGGGCGCGGCGTGGTCAAACCCCAACCAGCCAGCCACCGTAGATCTCTCGAAGGATCGGTGAATCACCACCGTCGGATCTTCAAATCTTACTCAGTGGAGAGAAAAGCATGAGATCAAATCCCTTCCGACGCGCCGCTGCGTCCGGGAGACGCAACCATCGGCGACCAAAGCAGATCTACAAAGAGGACAAGTGAAATTGAGATGGTTGAGCCATCCTTCTAAGCACTCTTTATGGAACACGTGTCCACATTCCAGCTTCCTCACCTCTTGACCTTCCTTTAGCTTCGATAGACACACCACGCACTCGGAGCCGCCTTCGTCTGAGCACCGGTACGAGAAGAGCCGATTCAGGCTCAGCTGATCGGCCAGCACGATTATGTTGGCTAGTCCTGACGCTATAGAGCCATCGTCAACGGGGAGATTAGGATTGGAAGCGCAGATACGGAGGAGGAAAGAACGGAGATGGTTGACAAAGACGGCGATGAGAGATAGAAGCATCAGAGGGATTGAATCGGAAGAGACGTCACTGAGCTGACCTTGTAGCCCCATTTTTCTTCTTCTTCTTCTTCCTTTTTTTTTTTTTTTCTCTCTCTCTCTTTTCTATATATAGCTGTCTTTGCTTAACCTATTCACACTGTTTATTAAATATTAAATTAAATTAATGTAGATGGTCAGTCGGATACAAAATTATTGCTTTTAGGATACTTTTCTTTAAAAGATATGGAATCTATTTCATATATCTAAAAATTAAAGTGAAAACTACGGTACAAAAATAGATAATTGAATTTATTAATCTATTTTCTCATATATTTTCTAATAGAATAAATAGAAAAAATTATATTATTGTGAACTCCTATTTTTTCATTTTTCTTGATGGATTATCTAATTAAATCAAATGAACTTAGCTATAAATTATTAAATACCAAATCTTTTATACATGTGATCTGGTATTTACAGATCTGATTTTATACAAAACCAACGTCACTTCTTCCTCTTTTGTATTCCGACCCTTCCATTTTTATCTATGACCACAACCTTTAGTTTTCAGAATTTCTTTCTTTTGGTTTCACTTTAATTATAAATCAATGGTATTTCGCACAAAATGCAGAATAAGCACCAAAGTAAATAGTTATGTAGAAAACAATATATAAGATATTTGACTGTTAATATCAAAAATACTTACTTAGTATGTAATTATCTGAAAACATTAAAATTTTAAATTTTATTTATTATTTATTTATTTTTTTAATTATGAATAAAAGTATCTATATTTCATAAAGGAAAAAATGTAACAAATACATGTTTGCAAAATAAGCTTGAAGAAAAGTGTATGTTTTTAAAAAATTCTACAAATTTAATTCAGTCGGTAGTCGCTTTTAAAGTAGTGTAGTCAGATTTTAAAGCGGTATAATCGTAATCGTAATGGATGAAATCAGTGTATTTAATATCATATTACTTGTAACGTATATTATATTGTCTTTAAAATAAAAATATTAATTTAATATTTAAAAAATCAATTGTTTATACAATGACATGTTAATCCATTTTAAAATGTAACTGTTCAAACAGTACATAAAATATACTGTTAAAATGACAAAACAAAACCTTTTTAAAAAACGACCGTATTAGATTGTTTTGTTTCTTTTCTATATAGCAGATTAGATGCATTTTGCAGTTATAAAAACTATAGGTTTGCAAGAAAAGAATATGTGAAATTAGAATATTTAGTGGGCGGTGTAAATGTTTAAAGGGTTCTTAACTTCTAATATAGACGGAGGGGACCAACTTATTATTTTTTAAGATTGACATTTTTTATTGAGAACAATTTTTTGAAGTGATGAAGATTTTGCACGATCCTCGCTAACTTGTTGTCTCAGCACCTTCCATAGTTTATATATTTTGGACCTCCAATTATCATATTAATTCTACGGTTTCTACCTTACAAAAATTGAAATATATTCCAATTCTTAAAACGAGACAACAACAAGAAAACAGCGGACAAACAACATCATAATTTTTGAAAAAGGAAACAAATGAAATTACGATTATAAAATATTTTAAGCTGGATAAAATATATTTCCAAATATAAGATTCAGTTTCTTTTTCTTATATAATATGATATTATTTTGGAAAATGGTGAAGTTGGATTTTTTAAAAAATGTTCCAATTTTTTGTAGTTTATTGCATTTGGATTTATTGAGAAAATAGTTAAAACTTAAAATGATGCGGAAACACACATTTTGTTTTTAATTAAGTTTGTATCACTGATCAACGGTTATACATAATACTCCTATATTAAAAACATCTACGTTTAAAAAGTACTAGTATTAAGCAAGTGAAAAGTGCGAGTTGCGTCTACTTTGAAATTTTGAATCGAACATTTCTTAATATAATAAATGAAAATAAAAGAATAAACATGATCGATCATAATGAAGGAAACTTAAACAAAAGAGTGAAGGATCAGAAACAGTAGTCGGCTCTGTAAGAGTATTCATTTTGCAGTGTAGAATATAATCATTAATTTTGGGTTTATATTTAAAAAAGAAAGTGGGAGAAAAGAAATCTCCGTTTGGGCCGTCCAAAAAAGATATGGGAGTCCACCGACTGATAAAAAAAAGGGCACAAGTTGGGATTAAGAATTGATTAACACATTAATTAGGCGACGAACAAAAACCATACCGGTGATAATAGTAATATGATAACAAAAAATTGAAATGCCATGGTGTTTAAATAAAGAGAAACTCTAAAAAGGGAAGGCGTAAAAGTGATTGATGAAAAGGATGTATTGTCTTGTATATCATAATTAGCAAGGGGTTTAATTAATGGGTGATTAATTACCAACTCCAATTAGATGACCATTGTGTGGTGTCGAAACATGTAATAATAAAGTAAAACAAAGAGCATCTCTCGTTTTTCATATTTGGAGAAGAGGCAGGTGATGTAGAGGCCATTCATTTCAAGCATGATGTGGCTAAAGGGAAGACCACACAAGTTTAAATAATTGTGTAGAAAAGTCGCAGTCATAGTTGAAGCAATCAAGACCACTCTCTATTGGATCTTCATTGGGCCTATTATACCCCGTAATGGGCTTGACCATTTTTGTTCGCAGAACGTAAGGCCCAATTCGTTATAAATGATCATTACTTTCTGGAACAACAAATGAAAGGGTTTTCCTTTTGGCACTGTATAACATTTTTTTTTCTTTTTAATCCATTAACTATAGTGAAATAACATGTTTTTATAGTGTTTATGATTGTTTGGTCTCTCTCAAAATCGTGAAAGCGACATAAACACATGCAATCTATGATGTGATGTCAGTTGATGTATTTGATTTTAGGCATTTAAATTGGTATGGATGTTGTACATTCTGTATTGATATGCATCTAATAATGTGTATGTTTTCCTCGATCATTTTGATTGTCAGTAAGTATAAATAGACCATTTCATTCTACCAAAGAAATTGTTGTTTATTTAGGATTTTTTAAAAAAGTAAGTTCCCAAATTAAGTTTCCAAATATGATACTTCACCAAATTGATTGAAAATGAAATGGGATCACATGGCAGCTGAACAGCTCTGCGTGAATCTTACACGTAGAACCAATTGGTGGTTAATGTAGCATTTTAAAGTAATGGGTATCTGATCTGACCTAATTAAGCATCAAGTTTTTTTTTGTTTGTTTGGATAATTAAAAATCAGCAAATACTTGGAAGACATGTTTATGTTGTTGGTGGCATTGCAAGACAATGTGGATCGTTATAAAAATCTTTGAATTACATGTGAAAAGATCCAGTTTTGACTTTTTCTTTAAGAGAGTAAACATTTGTTTTCAATTATTACATGTTTGAGCTTTGACTAAGAAAACATAAGTATCTTTAGGAGCAATTAGGAGCATGTGGTGGATCAGTCATATAAACCATAATTAAAGTCGTCCGGACGGATCAGAAACAACATTGGACCACTCTTTCTACTTGTCTTCATATGCTAACACTTATACTTGAGACTGACTATTTTGAGGTTGTCCTCCTCTTATTATTTCCAGATGTAGGCCACACCTCTCTCTCTCTCTCTTCCTCCTCATTTATCATTTATCATTTACCATTTACAAGAACACTTTGCTATCCTAATTTCAACACAGATCATTAATATAAACCGTGGTGAAAACAGTTAATTGATAGGCTTATTAGTTACTATTCGTCATAATTATAGGTTGAACGCATTATCACACTATTATTGGTGTCAATCGATATGATATAATGTTAGTTAGTGATAATATATAGTTGTAGCTGTAAGGCTTTTTATTCTTCCAATCATTACCACCCCAATGATTTCTAATATCATCAAATCGAAATTCTTAATCACTCACTATCTCATCATTTACTTTGACTCTAATCATTATTCTCTCTCTCTCACGCTTTTTTATGTATTTTTTGCTTGTGATTTACCTCATCTTTATCAACTTTTTTGTTGGATCCAAATCCCATTGTTTATTATTTGGTTATTATTACTAATGGACAAAGTAAAAAAAAAAATAGAAGAATAATAAGAAGAAGAAGAAGAAGAAGAAGAGAGATTAAGGGGTAATATTGTGACAAGTGACAAGTGACAAGTGACAAGTGGTGTCTCCATCTGCATGTTCTTATAGGAATGAGCTGTTTATCTTTGTTTCTATTCAAATTCAACTTTTACCATATTTTAGTAGTGTTTATTTTATTTTATTCGGAGTTATGTGATTTTAATTGGGAGTTGGTGACCGTATGGTAATAGTTAGGGTCTATTTTATACATTTGTAGATTTATATAAGCATGCTAGAGTTATTGTGATGATTCCAAGCACAGCGAGGTGTCTATATCACTTCACTGCATAGTTCTCTCTTGAATTTCATACTATATGACTTTCCCCTTTTTTTTATGTCATTCAATAAAAAAGAAAAGAAATCATTATATACTAATTATGGTTGTTATTCTCTGCTTCTTCTGTGTACTTTTGGGAATATCTGTCAAATCAATTACTTAAATAAGAATATTAATAAATTTCGCAAGTGATGTGTTTTATTTTGGTTGCATTTCCTCAAGAATCAAATGAGTTGTTGAAAATCATTCAAAGACTATAAATGTTAACTTCCTCTTAAATTATATCTTATCTTTTCACCCACATAATTTGTTTAAAGAAGAACATGCAGAGCCGGCGTTGAACATATTTCTATAAAACATTTGAATGAGATTTCACTTTTTATGAAGTCTTCACAAAAAAAATTATATATATATGTATGTATATTTTAGTTGACATCAAGGAGTGAAAAATATATATATATGAAAATGATGAGTAATGTATTAATTTTCGTATAAATATTTGATAAAATATTATGTGGATCTCAAATTATTATTATTTAAATATTACAATATATTATTTAATTAAAAAAGGAAAATTTAAGTTAACCTCCTTCTTTATGTGACTTCTCATTTTTTCCTCTTCTTTTGGTTTTAGAGAGATAATATTTTCTCAAAAAAATCTAAATCGTTAATTTATTCTAAGGCAAAAAGCTATTTGAATTTTTTTGAGAGAAAAGAGAAAAAATCATGGTCAAAAATCTCGATTATACAAGTTTGAAAGATGATTTCGCAGAGAAAAATAGAAGAAGTATCGTTTTTAGAAGCTTTAAATTGTTGTTATTTTTTAAAGATATTATTGTAGTTTTTTTTTAACTTTAGTTTTGTGGAGACTGAAATTTTTGTTTTTTCTATTAAGTAATTAAAGAATTATTTTTTCGTTTGGGTCCCAAATTTTTCAGGACCGGCTCTGAAAACATGGTAAAATGGGAATTAATTGTCCATAGGAATTCACTATGGAATAATTTTTGTTTTGAATAGTAAATTTGTTTATGATAAATTGGACAAACAACATTAGGTACACACTTTATGATACATTTTTCTGGCTCCCAATGTTAACTACATAACAAACGATGCAAAACAAGCAAATCAAACAAATAAATGAAAATGTGTTAAGTGTAAAGCAGATCAGACTGAATAACTAGTACAAAACAAACAAAACAAAAAATAAATAATAACTATAATAAATGTGGGGCAGTCATAATAATTATCAAATTTAAAGTTAAGTTTTTCTAACACTATGATTAGAGAAAACAATATTCTTTATAATTAAAAACTATATTATTCAATAAAATTAATTAGTATATTTTTACAACTTGATTCACCTTAATTTGAGTGATTCGTGTGGGGTTTACAAAACATGACAAAAAAATTTCAAATCGCATCTGCATTTCTCTAAAAAAACCTGTATGGCATATACATTTCACTAAAAAAAAATCTGAATCTGAATCGCATAAGCATTAGGCCTTGCATGACAATAGTAGATGTGTCAAAATGGGATGTCCACGTCCATTTTGATCCGTCCAATAATAACTATTTTTATTGTGGATAAATTAATGACCGTGTCTATTAGTATCCGTGTTCATTATCACCTAAACCCATTAACGCCCGTGTTTAAATGGGCTATCCATTGGACCCCATTAACGTCCGTATCGTCGAAAATCACCAAAAATCACCAAAAATTGCAAGCGGTATTCTGTTTTAAGAAAAATGTGAATGAGTTTTGATTTGGGGAAAATCGATGTTGACCTAGAATTTTGTAGCCCATGGGCTGATCATTGTTTAACAGTGTCCGACCCGTTTTGTCTGTGGCCTTAGTTGGGTTTAGACCATTTTAATTCGCTCCGTAAATGAATTTGTCAATAAACCGCCCATTATGAATTGGACATGGTTAGACCATGGGCGGCCCAACCATTTTGACACCTCTAGACAATAGTTTTTAGAGTGATTTTTGGTTTTAAATTATCTAAAAATTTAATTTATTGTCATTCATGATTTTAGAAAAAATAGATTTCTTAAAAAATAGAGAATCTGAATTTTAATGATTTTTTATATTTGTGAAAATAATTCAGAATATCGTTTATATGAGTTTTTAAGAGATTATAAAAAACTAAAATCTACAAAAAAATCAAAAATAAAAAAAATCAAAAACCAAAAATTAAAAACTAAAAACTATCACACATTCATGATATTGATCTGATGCTTTTTAAAAAGAAGAAAAAAAAAAGAAAAATAGCAAAAATTTGACAAAGGTGGGGTGTAAGTAAAACAGTACGGGTCAAAGAAGACCTCATAATTTGATGTCATCATCATTCATAACATATAAAAATATGTCATCAGTGATAGCTTATAAAAATGAGAAGAAGGGTACTTCAGGAAAAAACGAAAAAAGAAAGAAAAGGGGAATCGTGGGGGAAGGAAAGCAGAGTCGTTTTCAGATCGTGAATAGAAGCAGAAGCTGAAGCAGAACCGTATCTATTCCTCTCTCTCGTTGCTTTGACCGTTCCTCTTCTTTTTTATTCCTCCTCATCATCATCATCATCATCCACCTTTCTACTCCGATTCTTACTTCTCCTTCTTCTTCTTCTTCTTCCATTCCAATCAATCACAGCTCTCTAGGGTTCTTCTTCTTCTTCAGGTATCCCAAATCTCTCTCTTTTTTTGTTTTTAATTTTTAATTTTTTACCTCTGCAAAGACAGACCCTTCTCTGTCTCTGCTTGTACCTTGTACCTTTCTCTCCGTATACACTCCATTGTCTGCCTTTTCTCTTCTCTCTTTTCACCTTTTCCTTAATTCTTATTCAGTCGACTATGTCTCTTAATCTCTTCTCCTTCTAAAGTTTCTCTCTTTTTTATTTTTTGAAGCTGGGTTTGGCCATGGAAACCAATGGTTACAGGAAAGAAAGAAAGAAGGAACCTTTGGGGAGATTGAATGGTTGTAGTGGTGATGATGTTGAGAGTGATCTTGATCCATGGACTGCATGGGCTTATAAGCCTCGCACTATCTCCCTTCTTCTTATTGGCGCATGTTTTCTCATGTGAGTCTTTCTCTCTTCTTCCCTTTTTCCCACTCTCTACTCATTTTTTTTTAATCCTCAAGAAATTGGTTTTGAATTTGACTTAGTTGGGCAAGTGGAGCTCTTGATCCTGAGAGCACTACATCTGATGATCTTGTCACATCTGTTAAAAGGTTTTCTCTTTCCTTCTCCCAACCAACATCCCATTATCTATGTGTTTTTTTTTGTTTTGGTTCATTTGAATCCATCTATTGACACGAGTCTACTATGTTTATGTTTCTCTTTATAGGGGAGTGTGGGCTATGATCGCTGTCTTTCTTGCTTACTCTTTGCTCCAGGCCCCTTCAACGTTTGTTTACCATCTCAGCTTTTTAATTAAATCTGCTTCTCTTTCTTATAATGTGGAGTGTGAATGTTAATACTTGTCTTTAATCAATTTATTTGCTTTTACGCAGGGTTCTAATTAGGCCCCATCCTGCAACCTGGCGCTTAGTTCATGGAATGGCCGTCATTTACTTAGTTGCACTTACTTTTTTGCTCTTCCAGGTTTACTTTTTGTCCTCCCTAGATCCTTTCTCTCACATTACTTTTGCTTGCTTTATGCCTGTGATTATAGCTCTTATTGAATTCTTGTTCTTAGTGAGCAAACTCTTATTGTTACAATATTCTTCCTCCCAGAGACGTGATGATGCCCGGCAGTTCATGAAGTTTCTCCACCCTGACCTTGGAATCGGTAATACTATTTATACAAGGAGGAGCTACAACCACAGTAATGGTTGGCCTTTCTTATTGAGTTTGTTTTATGTGCAGAACTTCCTGAGAGATCATACGGTGCTGATTGCCGTATATATGTGCCTGATCACCCAACAAACAGGTTTAAGAATCTTTATGTATGGTATCTTCTCAACAACTCCCCTTTTTTTTAAACAACCTTCATATCATCTAAAGGCTTATACTTTGGTTAAAATTTCTCAGGACACAGTTTTTGACGAGTTTTTCTTAGCTCACATCTTTGGATGGTGGGGAAAAGCAATTTTGATCCGGAATCAGCCACTTCTGTGGGTGCTTTCAATTGGTTTTGAGTTATTGGAGGTTGGTCTTTGTCTCCGTTTTGTTATATTTCAAGCTTCATTTTGACAAATACAAGGATATGGTTTTCCCTGTGTCACCAATTTTTTTATATATATTTATGTTCTCCAGCTTACTTTTCGGCATATGTTACCAAATTTCAACGAGTGCTGGTGGGACAGTATTGTTCTTGATATCTTGATATGCAACTGGTTTGGTATGATTCTTAAGCAACCTTTCCATTCTCTGTGTCAGTGCATCTAAGATGTTATGTAGAGCTGATGAACATTTCATATTGTTTAATTTTGGTAGGGATCTGGGCAGGAATGTATACAGTACGATACTTTGATGGAAAAACATACGAGTGGGTTGGCATTAGCCGCCAGCCTAACATTATTGGCAAAGTAGGATTTGTTCAACCTTGAAAGTGAATACACAAGCTTCTACCCGTTTTACGAGTGATGAGAATTTTGCTTTTTTAATTCAGGTGAAAAGGACACTGGGGCAGTTCACACCAGCTCACTGGGACAAAGACGAATGGCATCCGCTGCAGGGACCTTGGCGGTTTATTCAAGTACTCACTCTTTGCATCGTCTTCTTGACAGTGGAGCTGAACACATTCTTCCTCAAGTTTAGCCTGTGGATACCCCCTCGAAACCCAGTGATTCTCTATAGGCTGATCTTGTGGTGGCTCATAGCGATACCAACAACACGAGAATACAATTCATATCTCCAAGACCGGTAAAGCTATAGCCACTGTGATGTTGGTTGGTGTTAGTTGAGAAAGACTTTTGTATAATTGGCAGTTTTTGGTTGTTCACAGGAAGCCTGTGAAAAAGGTGGGATCATTCTGTTGGCTGTCGCTGGGGATATGCATAGTAGAACTTCTCATCTGCATCAAGTTTGGAACTGGTAGGTGTTTGCTTACACATGCTCTGCTTTTCTTTGTCTATGGTTACAATTACTTAGGGTGGAGAGTGTAAACTTTGTTGTGGTGGTGACAAAAACAGGATTGTACCCAACAGAAATGCCGTTGTGGGTAATGGCACTTTGGGGAAGTGTGGGACTTGGACTTGTGGCCTTCTTACTGATTTGGACATGGAAGATCCAGAAGATCCTCGCGCTAAAGAGACGCTAAGTTGATCATTCTTGTTGCAGCAGAGACGAGAGAGAAAGAGGTGAGACAGTCGAATGCCATTGTGGTTTTTTTTTCTTCTTTTTTTTTTGTAAATAGGGAGAAGAAAAATGTAAATGCAATTTTCTTTAGGGGTAGTGTGTGATATTTTAACATTTTACAGAGCTTCCATCAATTCTTTCATGCATTGAAATTGCTTTCATCTTTGTTCTGCCCCCTCAATCTCACCAACATGTTGGTTTTGAATGGTAAACATGTTAATGATTAATGATGATTTTGTTACCGTTCACACCTTTAACATTACATTTTTCTTTTGAAATAAAGTCAACGCCAGTGAGCATTATTTCTGTTGCTGCCAATTTTTAACAACATTATTTTGCATTTACTGCCATTACTAAAGAATACTCCATTATTACTAGTGCTACTTTAATATGCTACCATTCAAAACTTTTAATTTGACTATTTGAGTCTTTATCGCCTATAAATTTTGAATTATCATTGATCATTCAAGGATATAGTTTTACTTGATTGTTCTTATCTTGAAGAAAAATGAAAAAGAAAGAATCAAATGGATAAATATTAGATTGTGTGCCGCCCAACATCTCACATGTGTTTTTATCTTTCTTAGGTTTGCAAATTCGTAATTTGGCATCTTAGACGACAATATTGACTATCTATCATCACTCTTCCAACATCATATTTTATGCCAACTTTCTTAAAAAGCCAAAAAAGATGTTGTCAGCAAGCAGTCTAGGAATATTCTGACAAGAATATGTCCTTAAGGGAATCTCGAGTTTTAATAGGCTTTGGGCTTTTAAGAATCCAAGAAGGTAAGGCCCAAATTGAGTTTTCCCCGTCGAAAAACGCAATGAAATGAATCTGGAGAAATCAGAAGACTGGCTCAAAACAACATCTGTCTGTAGGGTTCCTTCCTTGTTCAAGTCTCGATCTCCTCTCTCAATCAGGTATCGCTAATCCCCTTTTTATTCATTGGATCTTATTTACTCCTATCGATTTTCGCCATTTTTAGATCTCCCTTCAATTTGATACCTTTGGGTCACGAACTAATCGCATCTGTTGTTGTCTGACATAAATTTTCATCTCGCAGTCTCACAGCTTCCAATTGACTTTCGCCATGTAAGCTTATTCGTTAAACTCGATACCTTCTGTCTCTCTTACCAATCTTCACATCATGTTTTGACTAGATAGATAGATAGATCTCTTACATTTTACACCCTTAGTTTTCGTCTCTGAATTTCAAAAACTGGAATCGTTGCTCCTTTTAGATTGTGCTCTATAGTGTGTAGTGATCGGTTGATGAGGATCTCTAGATATATTTTACCTTTGCTTAATGTTACTTTTGCTGATTGAGATATCGCATCATATTATAGTGCTTCTTAGTGTTTTTTTGGCGACTTTTCCATAGAGAATCGATTCTATCCATTTTTCTAGCTTATGGTTTTTGCATCATTTTAACAGAGCTTCATCTTGTAAAAATGACCTTCTGTCAAAGAGTGATCGACATCGTATTATATTCTTTCTAGTCTCGAGCGGAAACACGAATCTTGTATGCTATAACCACACTGGTTTAGTTATCTACAACCATTGATGTTTCATTCTTGATGTATTATGGTTTTTGATTATTTCAGGGCAGATGATGAAGTTGTTGATCCAAAGAAGTACCTTGAGGAATCTTGCAAACCAAAATGTGTGAAGCCACTACTCGAATATCAGGTGAAATGGCGCACTATTGTTGTTGTGACAGTATATGACTTGTGTAATAAGTTTTACACGGGGCTGTGTTTGTGAAGATCATTGTTGACCTTGCTTGTGGTTCTCAGGCTTGTGTCAAGAGAATCCAAGGTGATGAGTCTGGCCACAAGCATTGCACCGGCCAGTATTTCGACTATTGGCATTGTATTGACAAATGTGTAAGTAGTTTTAATTATGCTTTTTGCTGTTCACATCTTCTTCTATAATTTGATATACTGAGATGAAACTGGATTTTGAATCTTCAGGTTGCACCAAAGCTGTTTGCGAAACTAAAATGAAAAGAGGCGAAGCTGGTGACTCTATTTGTGATGAGTTTGCTACATGTGGTTTCAATTGATATATAAAATGCAGTGGATGTTCAACTTTTTAACTGCAAACCAGAATGCCAAATGGCTCTGTTTCTCGGTTTTGTTTCTATCTCGCAAGTTTGCGCTTATTATATTTTTGTTACAGACGTTGTTACTGTGCTACTTAAGTAATTGCACGCCTAAATAACAAGAATGTGCATTTTGTCGGTTATATTTTCTTTGACAAAGCACTCAAGTGACTCAACAAATCATTAGGCTTGGAGTTTCAATAGATTTTTCATGCCTCTGGTATTACAATGAGTTATAGCGCAACAAAGTTTAGGTCTAAGGGCATCTATAAAGCAAAACTTTTTTTTCTGATAAAATATAAAGCAAAACTTATAACTTGAGTTTTTGAGGTTTTATGCCTTCTGAAAATATCCTTTATGTAACCCGAATCTCCAAAATCTCTAAAATACTGTCCATAAACTTTTGGTACAATCGGAGGTGGTGGTTGTTGTTATTGAGTATTTCTTATACGATTTTTACTTGTTTAGATCAAATAAATTTCTTTCTTATATGATTTTACTTGTTCAGAGCAAATAAACTCATGGATATTACTATCAATGATTGTAATTTAAATTTGTTAACAATACCCTTTTTATCTCGTATTAACGTCTTATAATTTAATATTGCTTGTAATTTATGTTCAATATATGTTTTATAGTTATTTATAAAAGTAATGTGATCTTAATTAATTATGTTCAACAATGAGAACTATAATGCACTAATGATTTTGAAGTTGAATTTAAAAGATCGTATTTTTGGAGAGAAACAACATTTTAAGATATCTTTTGGAGATGTTAACTTTAAAATTGTTAGGGATTTAAAAAGATACAATCTAATGATGGCGGCAACTTGATTTTTTTTCCCCTTATTTTTGGTGAGGTGAAAGAAGAGATAATAGTCTTCGGTATTCGGTAAAGTCACATGGGACTCTAAATCAAGGTATTTGCATTTTATGCAGCAGCCACTTGTAAAGGACAATTGGGAGTGTGAGATCTATGGCCCGCGGCGGCTGTATTTAATCTATCTATTCATGTCACGACATTTCTCCCATCCTTATTAAAATCTACACCAATTATGCATGTAGATTCTCCCATTTCATCCTTTATATAAAGGGTTAAAAAGAGTCTTATACTAAACCATCACATAGCCATGAACGGTGGAGACGGCCCTTCTAGCTATGCTCGCAACTCTTCCTATCAGGTTTTACATAATACTCTTCCACTTCCTTTTTTTTTTGTTTTCTAAGCAAACTAACATGTTACTTGTAGAGGGGAGCCATTGAGGCTGCTGAAGCACTCCTTAAGAAGGAGATCAACTCGCGGCTTGACCTCACCAGCCATTCCTTCTCGTCTTTTACAATCGCAGACTTTGGATGCTCCTCTGGCCCCAACACCATCCTTGCTGTAGACATCATTATCCAAGCCCTCTACCACAAGCTCAGCTCTTCTCTGCCTAATACCAAAGCACCTGAGTTACTAGTCTTCTTCAACGACCTCTCACACACTGATTTCAATGCACTCTTTGCTTTGCTCCCTCCTCAACGCCCTTACTTCGCTGCAGGTCTACTACTTTGCTTAGTTTAAATTGGCACAAGTAACTTATCCACTTAATGGTCCATTGCTAGCAGGTGTCCCTGGCTCCTTTTATGGGAACTTGTTTCCCAAGGCACATCTCAACTTGGCCTACTCCTCTTGCGCCCTCTGCTGGCTCTCCGTCTTGCCACCCGAGCTAACTGACAAAACCTCTCCTGCCTACAACAGAGGAAAGATTCACTACAAGTGAGCATCAGCAGAGGTTGCACAAGCCTACTCCTGTCAGTACAAGAAAGATATCAAGTCGTTTCTGCAGGCCAGGTCACGGGAGCTCGCAGAACACGGGTTGATGGCACTGATAGTGCCCGGTGTACCAGATGGGTTTCTCGATTGTCAGGCTTCAACAGGATCCGAGTTTGATCTGTTGGGTTCAAGCCTCATGGACATGGCCAAAGAGGTACTAGGTGGTTTTCCTTGATAAATTAGAACGCATGACAGGGTAAACTGACCTAAAACACTTGACTGTGCAGGGAATAATAAAGGAGGAGGACGTGAACAGTTTCAACCTCCCTATATATTACCCAACTCCAAAGGAACTGGAAGACATCATCAGATGCAATGCAGAGTTGAAAATCGATAAAATGGAGACACTGGGAAGCATGGACGCACAGGACACCATGCCTGAGCTCGAGTCGAGGGTTCTGTACCTGAGAGCGGTGCTGGAAGGTCTCATTCGCACCCACTTTGGCCACCAAATCATCGACGACCTGTTTGATCGCTATGCTCTCAAACTTGCTCATTCCTCTTTCATCCTCCAGCCTCAAACCCACAAATCCATAATGATCTTCGCCCTTCTAACTCGCTGTCATGAGATCTGATATATGTTCACCATTTTGCAATCTATAAGCAAGGATTTACCTTAGCTATATATGAATAATGTGCTTTACACAACTTCTATGCATCACATCGTCTCTACTTTGAAATAAAAGATTCAAAGAATTGAGTCACTATTAAACAAGATTTCAATTTCATTCAAGAAACATACCAAAGAGATAGATACCCATCACGTACTCACAGGAACACACAATAATAGTAATTATAACACCACAGTTTATTGCTCTCAAGGTAACTCACTGCCTGTAA